>OZ038438.1:9991320-10391316 GCA_964036275.1 Litoditis marina | reverse complement strand
CTTATTAAGACTGTTTGATTATCTATATTATTTCATATTGAACGAGTACTGTGTACTCATATGCTTATTCAGTATTTATCACGAATAATAATTTTTATTGTATAAGTGTTTGTTGGAAGTGAGAAATGTTCTAGGTAGGTAGTTTGCGCAAATAATGATTGTATGAAACAGGCGATTTGCTGCCATATCTGAAATGCTTACACGATATAAATGGTGGCTGTAAGTTATGCTTGTCACAAACTTTTCTTTAAATAACAAAATTTGACTCTAACATTTGAGAAGTGTTGACGAATATTCTTGATAAGTACTATTCCAACTTCTGAAGCTGGCGATAACAAAAATGATCAGATAGCCAAGTGACATTAAGTGGTGAAGAATTATATTTATCTGGATTAACCGCGGAACCGAGAAAACTATAGCCAACTTTAAACCCACTAGATCGCGGTAAACATTGATCATATTCATTGTTGCCCCTCTCCGCATATCGTCCGAGATCACTCGAATATCGGTGGTTAAACAAGGAAGCTGAACGCGTGGTAGTGATTTAACTATTATTGGTCTGGCTGGAAAACGAAATGCCCAGCTTTATTTGAACAGATGGAACGAGATCAGAACAAGTATAACTCAAATATCCAGTTAGAGGTTTAGTCAACGTTTATGAACAACAAGGTAGGTAGGAATTTAATTCAAGCAATTAAACCAATCTGGATTTAAAAAATTTTATTCACAGATTGTGCGTTGATGTTCTAGAACATGGTGATTACGAATAAAATTAAATTTGCCGGTAGGGAATACATAAACGAAACATACACAATGATTAGGTTTTATCAAGTGTTACTGTAATACTATCCTTTGCCATCTCAAACTGTCTGTACTTAATCTTAACGGTGTCGAACATTTTCTTCGACGCCACGTAACTGGATGCAGAACGATCCTCCAGGTATACAACTTCAGAGATTCGCGACTGTAACATGCATAAAAGACATTTTGATCCAATGAAGAGGCCAATTCTACAACTAACCGCGTTTTTCGTATCCTAATCATTTTTGGTAACCTATTTTTCAGTTTGCTTCAGTAGGTAACCTGGACGTAACCTGAAACCTAAAATCCAATTACCGTTCAAACTAGTGGTAGAAACTATATTTTGCGTCGAAAAAACAGGAAAGCAGTTACCTCTACTGAGGTAACCTGAAAAAAGGGTTACCAAAAACGTTACGACCTAGAAACCCGGTTAGATAAAGAACTCACTATGAAAAGAGGCACATCGAAATCAGCCTCCAAGCCAATAGAAACACTAAAAACTACCGAAAATGGTTTTCCCCTGTCTAGGACACCTTTTCAACTGATTTAAGAGACTAACACCGACGAAAATCATGTACCCACGTTTTGTTCAGTTTTGAGCCTAAGGTTTACATAACCGAAATTCGAATAAAAAGTGAGTGAAGTATAGGAAAGTATAACTACTACCTGAATTATTAATTTAGCACATTCATTGCATGGAAATGTCGTAGTATACAAGATGGATCCCTGAAATATTTTTGACAAGATAATTATTGATAAGGGTTAATACGGTGAAGTATAAGTGATCATAATCATGTATGGTGAATCAAACCAGTAACCGATTTTTCTCTCCAAATAAGCACCAAAATCTTGTACGGTGAGTTACCCTCATATCCTCGATGTAGACGGCCATAATAATGCAGATAAATTGACAGTTGAGCAAATAATGAGAAAATGAGTTCACCTCTAAATTATCTCCAATTTTGTTCAAGATGGCGTTGGCTTCCGCGTGAACCACATAAGCGTATTTATTGTCCAATAAATCATCGTTTCCTTTGGACCAAGGAAATAAATCATCACTGCAACCTACTGGGAAGCCTGCAAATAAGGGCTGAAGCGTTACTGTGAGAAAAGGTATACCATAGAGGCAATAGTCTTCCCGAACCAAGACCGAACTGATTGTTCCCAAACCAGTTGGTTCGGTGAGAAACCGAACCGTTCGCGTACTCGAACCGACATGAATTCGAACAAAAACCTAATAAACGTTATGCAGACCAATTTCAGCATTGGTTACTTGAATTGGTTCGGTTCCACCTTGGTTGGCCTGTTCTCGAACGAATCAACTGGTTCGGTTTTGGTTCGGAAAAAGTCGGTTCGGGAAAGAATTCACCTACCATAAAGTAGAACTATAGAAGCACTCCGAGAGTATAGATACGTACTGGAATACCTAACTATGTTTCATCGACTAACCGTTTCTCCTTGAGTACAGAATAACAAATATAACTAACCATTGTAGCCGGTTCCCACTATTATTTTATTCTTGTTCACAATCACACAGCCAACCTGGAATAAGAGATCTTTCAGCAAATTTCTCTACAATCTCCATCCAACGGAAATATCGGGATTTTTTTTGCCAAAATCTCCTTCCAAGCAGATAAGCTTTCTACCATTTCAAAAGAAAACAGTTTTGCAAGATACCGATACATCGCAGTCCGGTTTTTGCACATAAATCTAAATTCCTATACGTCGTATTCAAACAAGGTTTCTGGTTTCTTCTGCTTCTCGAGGTTTCTTACATATGCCGCACAGGCATTCATACAGGCATAGGTATTCATTCATACAGGTCTCTCCCGGCGAACTACCTAGTGAGCCTTTTTCAACTCGTCGCGGCCTGCGCGGATCGTATTGCAATAACCTCAACTTCACGTTAATTCTAACATTGTTTCTTTGTGCCCTGAACCTTGACCCTTCTTCGTTCAAAAAGCACATAAAGCAATAAGTTGAGAGAATACCATGTAATACATTAGTTCATGTATGTACTGTGTCGAGTGCATGTTGAATAAATATTGAAAAACCGCACTTCACTTTACACATAGATTAAACATGCGTACCTGACAGGAAGGATCTTTGCTTCGCGCTGAAGCTACTTTAGCGGATAGCATGAAGTACTCCTCCCATTCGAGATATCCAGTACGTTTTGTCGCTGTAGAAACATATAATTCAAAGATTCGAATAGGGACAATTGCTTTGCGGTGAAACGACACTACGAAAGCCATTTCTTTCTCAAAAGGGTGCTAACGACGAATACTTTATCGACCAGGTACGCTGAGTAGAATATTCCATATATATTTTCTATTTTGTTCTGTTTTCACTTCTCATGTTGTGCTTTCATATTCGCTGCTTTATTTGGGAGTAGTTTACATTTGCCCCCCCCCCCCCCCAACCTGGTCGAAAATGGGTTGAAAAGGGCTCGTACAACAATCGCCCCCCACCTTTGGGGGGGGGGGGGGGGGGGGGAGGGGCGTATATACACCAGGCTTATTTAATGCAGGCTTGGGTTGAGTGGGGGGTGATTGTTCATCAGTGCCGGGTATATACTATCACCCCCTATTGTGTATTGTGGGGGGTGATTGTTCATTGTCGAAGACGTACAATGTCCCCCCACCCATTTACCAATGACCCCCCACCTTCGTTCGTTTTCTCTAGAATTTCAATGAGGTGGGGGGTAATAGTGCCACGAGGGGGGTGATTGTTGGGTGGGGGGCGATTGTACATTTTTCCCCTTTATTTTCGTTACCATACACTTTCCAACGGAATAAAGTTTTTATATAACGAAACTATTTCAATCAGTCGTCGAGGCGAGGTTGATACTTTCTCGCGTTCACCATTGTTCATTAAGTGCACTGACGGTAAGTGAGTTCCATTAAGATCATCTCAACCAACAATGTGAAAGGAATGCGGCAGTTGTAGAAAAACACGTTATTTCACTTATACAAACTATGAACAATTGAAAACCTAGCTTACCAGTCTTCTGGTTTCCATTTACACAAATTGTTGAAGCTGCTTCCATCAATAATGGTTGGGCATTGTTAATGTCGCCATGTTTCTTCATGGAATCAGTGACAACGATAGGCGCCATTCTGAACACTGAGCTTCATAATCGGGAATGTTCGAACAGCTTGGGACAACATCGGTACAATGTTGGAAAAGAAATTAGTTTGAATACTGTTTCACTAAACCAACTTTTTGAGTTGACCGACATTTCACGGTGGATATTTTCTTATATTCATCGTCGTATGAAAATGAACATTTCAGTGACTGATGTAAATAAAAATACGAAATACGCCTATCGGAATATCTACAAAAAAACTTTCGCTTTATTTACACCCTATATACAATTGACGGCGAACACTTTTGGAGGAGGGAGGGAAAGTCGATAACAGTAAAATGTTAAACACAGTACGACTTATCAGCTATAAGGCTAGTAAACAGTATAATACCTATATTTACCCGACAAGCATGTTTCACACAACGCTGCATTGCTGGAAATTACATACATAACAATGCTACTCTCCGAAAATAACCGTTTGGTGATTGTGACACCAAAAAACAAGCAAGACGCGTGCCCCCATCATGACCGATAGTCCAAAAGTAAAACCGCCACCCGAATTTTGATAAGTAAATCAGTTTTGTAAGAATTAAATGTGAATCAGCTTGACCTTTCGGAACTACAAATGGATCTTATTCAATAATTCTACTCTGTATCCATATCCACCAAATCATGCAGGGGGCAAAGGGGAAATCTGAATGACTAATTACAAAAAATGCCAATTCATTGGAGACTCTAGTGAATTGGGCAAATAAAACATTTATTAAATATTGGATATTTCGGAAGGTATTCTTCTCAAATGAAAATTTGGCTATCACAGACACATCATTCAACGGGACAATTTTAGCATTACTGAGCCGGCAGAGGAAAACACTGTTAGACAACTACAGGCGAAATAGAGAGGAATATATGCACACCTAACATTAACTCAATAATCAAATAGTATTCATGGGTCACGAATTAAATATTGGGTTAGTTCATGTCAACGGGCGGGGGCACATGATCAGGTACAAGAGATGCAAGAAATGAGGTAACAAATGAGTAGCAGGTAGCCACAAAGACTTGCAAACCAGTGGGCGGAGGAGGCTCGACGGCAGGCAAAGGACGCTGCAAACGCAATATCATAGCTATATAAGAACAGTTAGACTCATTCAGTAGATCTGGCCTATGAATCGAGTAGAAAAGTTTGAAAGTTTCACACTGAATCAATAAAAATACGATCAAGATCAACTCAATAATTGCCGTATCAGGCAAGTACGGAAGTTTGAATGGTCTCAGTTCCTAGAAGTCGAATGAATGACTATATATATATATATATATATATACTCACTGATCAACATGAACCATATCAACATGGAGTTAAAATATAATTTCGAGAATGTTAAAATATGTATTTGGATTATTTCTGACCTCTTGCGCAGTGTTTTCCATTGTTGATTCATCTTCAGCTACGCCTGACGGCGATGATGCCTGATCATCCTCCCCAGCATTGTTGTTGTTGATTCCAGGTGGAACAGCGCGCTCCGCTCTTCTGTTCTGAGCTCTACGAAATTGAGTTAGAAGAATCACCTGAAATAGCAACAATCTAACTTATGCTCAACTGATGTCATGTATAGGGGGTGATCGCTGAGTTGTGGCTCAAACCCGATACATGATAATTTACGAATTAGGACCGAAAAGCTAGTAGTAATGAGACTATAAACATAGCAGAGTAGGTAAGCATACATAGTTACAGTTCTGTATTGTCTCTTGGTATAAATTCATTATTTTGTATTGATGACTTATATAGCAGCTTTCACAGAATTTCTCAAACTCCGCTCAGACAACACTTTCCCATAACTACGAGACGCATTACTTAAGAAGACCACATGCGCCATCGAGGACATACTAAAAATCTCTATATTGAACATGACATCATTTTTGGTCATGAGGTCATGTGAATAAGTGCGAGACACTTAAGCTTAACATATTATATCAGCATTCAACATAATGAGGTGATTAGCTATAGTATGTTCCACACAACTTTAACCCTTTAAACCAGGCAAATCGTTTAAAATTAGCAAATCTCAATATTTGGTATCTTCTCTCTAGCCGTTTTTATTGACAAAACTGACCATAATGATTGCCACGACCAACATAAATCGTTCCAGTGTTGTATACAAAAGGACAGCCTATAAAATAATCGTTAATCTAATTACAATAATAATATAATGATAATCTTTTAGGCAACTACCTCAAGACAATTTGATCACATAGAAGTATCCGTAGAAAGTGTGGACAACACCCTGTTATATATGACTAAATCGATCATACTACTGTACACAGGCAGAAGGTGCAGAGCATTATTATTTTTAAAGAAAAACTTTTTCGCATTCATCAACACAAGCATTTATCGATACTCATATCCGAATAGGAAAACGGAGTTGAGTTGAAAAAAAAAAACTCACCACAAGCAGAAATGCCACCCGAACACATTTGTAGAATAACTCCAATCCGTCTCCGACCCCCCTTCCGCCACCATCCACGTTGATCGCATTGTTCACATTATCATTAGCCTAAACTTCATATGGTCCAATCGGCCAAACGAGTGGAATAATCACAGCAAAGCTAGCTTTCACCGATTTCAAAACTTGTCGTTAAGCACTTGGTAACATCAATACATTGAAGAATTCTGTGCGTCCTGAACAAACACCACCAAGCTATTCTTATGGGATAGGTAAATTCAAGTGATAGTGAAAAGTAGGAAGAGTTTGCGAGTTGGGAAAAATATGAAGGGGATTTGAAGATCAATCAGAAACCATTTACTTGAGTGAGTCAGTATTATTAGTATTATTAACCAATATTAAACACTGGTTTTTACTCTCTCTCTCTCTCTCTCTCTCTCACACACACATACAAAGAATATTTGAACTGTAGCGACAACGACTGTACACCAGAGCTCCAGAGCATACCACACGTAAACATGTCTGAGTAGAACAACCTGTGGTTCCTGAGCCCGATCATTCGGAGCATTTCTATTGAATTGTACGTTGATTCCACCCGGGACGCCAGTCAAATTAACAGGTTGCTGTCCATTGGGACCAGTGAAGTACGGTACAATTGGAACTCCATGACCATTCTGTATAGAGGCAATTACAAAATACTGATAATAGAAAATACATTGACTATTTCTATAATAATCCACCATACCCAACTGTTATTGATATAATCATCTCATTGTCACTGTTTGTGAGAATCTAGACGATAATCGTCCTAACTCTTATGTAATTACGTACCACTCTTTTCTGATTTTGTCTGGTTTAATTGTTGGCCTTCTCTTTATTTAGTATCTCCTAGTCTTCTCATACACCAGTAAAGTTGTCCAAATAGTCAGAAAAATTCGAAAAACGGACTACTTTTCAGCCGAAAAGAAGAAAATTGGTCACTTTTGATGAAAAATTATGAATTTTCACGTGTTTACATCTGAAAACGGACTACTTTCTGTCGCTTAGTCAGAGATTACTGGTGTTTGAGTCTTCTCTTTATTTAGGAAACATTTGTAGCGCAGATTACTTGCTGTTCCGTTCATGTGAACGGAATGGTTGAGAAAAATTCAGCGGGAATACCTGAACAAAAATCTGATGAGGGTAAGAAGGAGCAGTTCCGTTCATAGCTCCCGCCATTTCCCTCTGATACTGCTGCCAACTGAAAATGGCAGGCGAAATAAGGTAAAATCCGAGCTAAGTGCTATGAGAAAAACTCGAACCATAATTCAATGATACTGGCAAAAAATATTCTCAAAAGTCCCAAGAACCACTTTCGCAACAGTTTCAAAGCAAGCGTCATGAATGAAATATTTTTTGTATCCCAATAAACGGACAAATAATATTATTACTCGGATGGGCAGTGGACGAAACGAATGCAGGTGACCGGACTTTTACTTGAAAATTACTTTGGGCTATTAACTATATATTTTGAATGTATATATTGAACCATTACTCGTTTCCACTAAGGTGCGAGCATTTGAAGGATGATTATGTGGTCGAATCCCATCGCTTCAGTCTTTTAAACCACAATACATTTTTCAATTGCAGTTCAAAGGACCGTTGACACAGGATTGGTCCCTATAATCGTCGTGCTTTAAAGCTAGTTTACGTAAATATTTGAATGTACACATGGAACCACTACTCGTTTCCACTAAGAAGTAAGAGATTGAACACGGCAATCACTTACTAGTTTATGTAAGCTCTATAGTAATTGCTGTGATACTGCGCTGTGGTAGTGTCCCCTCCACGTAAATAATATTCATTCCAGCTATCCATCATGGAATCATAACTCGGAGGTGTAATGGGAGAGCTTGAATTGTCCCTGGAAACAGAAAAAAGTATATTTTACTATTCGTAGACCAAATGAGTTGGTATTATTCTTTTTTGATTAATAATTATGACTTCCCTGAACCAACCCCTCATAAACAAAAGCTCAACTTGCTGGAGTACGACACATCATATTCACGATATATGCAATGAAATATTAGAAAAATTCGGTGAAATGAAGTATACGAGGCAGCGTTTACTTCCCTTCCAGCTCCACATTCAGAAGTAGAGACACAGAAGCGCAAAATATGAGTAGCCATCCAACATCAAATACACCTAAGTACTGGGTTGATGATCATAGTACGCTCTTCCGTGCGTCCTTTTCAAAATGGAAGGCGGGAAGGGGAAATATCAACGAAGCCTATTGGAGACAAATAACAGTGGAACTCGCGAAGGACAAAACTTCTATTCCCGGTCTACAATACGAAAGGGCGAGAAAAAGTGCAACTTTCTATCTCTCTCCGAGAATCTACAGATACCAACACACATAGCAAGCGCATGGTTTAGCTCAGACAGGTGTCAGACCAGAGAACTGGGCATCGTGAGGTCCCGCTGTCCCAACGATCAAACACACATTTCGAATTAATAAGGCAGTGTCCGAAAAGTATGATTGTTTTGAGGGATAACGGATAAAGAAAGGAGATTACCTATAACAAAATATTGTTATGGCATTCGGTAAGCGTATGCTTGAAAACCAATAACCAATTCCCCCACACTAATCAAACCTTAAACAAAACTTCAACTCTTACCCAGTGGTAGTATCATGTACTCTTCGCTGAAGCCTTGGACTTCCTTGCGGTAACGGACAAACTAGATGAAGTACTTGAGGTCCGCCAATCACTCGACGACTGAAAATATTGTACACTGTGCTCATTTACTCTGCAGGTTCATGTTGAGTGGTGGGGGGGGGGGGGGGGGGGGAGGCTACTGTTATTGTTAAAAAGGCCCGGGTTGTTTTTGGCGAGAAAGTAGTCCGTTTTTCTGACTATTATGAGACATTTACTGGAATATGAGAGCACACTGGAAAGTGGAAAGAACAGGAGCAAACAACCTACGTCTCATCGAACACTTGATGGAGTACTCTTTCGTCCGTCAGACATCCTCCGCAGTAGATTAACCTCTGGGATGTCACAGCCTGTGAATAGAGTAACCAATATTAATAGAGCACAGTCTTTGCTGATACTGAGCCTGTCACAACCTACTCGTCGTTGCATTATCACCTCCACCTACTAAATATCTCGTATTCTGAATAGAAGTTGTTTCGGGTCGCATAATCACACGGGAACAACAACAGCACACATCAATAGTTTTTACAAAAATGCACCCTGCACACGAACCAGTATTTCGAACTATTATTTAAAGAGAGCTTTTCGATGATAATAACACAAGTCTGAAAAAAAATCCATTCTCGTCGTTTCGCAGAAGCTTTTCTTCCGGCGAATGCAACAAAGATGCCATCGGAAGACGGTGAACACTTCCATCATTATTTTCGAAGCCGGAACCCTACCCTTCTTAAAACGCATGTTGAAGAAACAGACTACAGACCATCGATAGTTGAAGAAGGAAACGCCGAAATAAAAACCACACACCGGTTGATTGGGATAAACTTCGTGAATATGCTCTTTAAGATCCCTGATGGTCCATCGCAAAGGAATGGTCAATGTTTGATCAGGTGCTGTTTGAAAAGCACATCTAATCGTAACGTCTACGGTTTCGCTATTGCTGTCCGTCGTCATCAAGCTGCAATTTGAATACAGTAATAGTATGGTAACATTCATATACAAAAAAAGATGACGCTACATTATTTCATCAGAAAAGTTGTAAGGGAAACACAACAGTGGTAAACATCCATACACGAGCACGGCTGTCCGAGTAGTCAGAAAAATTCGAAAAACGGACTACTTTTTAGCCGAAAATCGGTCTACCTTTGATGAAAAATCCTAAATTTTCACTTGTTCACATCTGAAAACGGACTAATTTTTGTCGCTTAGTCAAACCTTACTGGTGTATGTAAAAACATCTTCAGGCAGATTGAATAAAAAACCTGCAATGTTCTTTCGTCAATAGCGGCTATTGAAAATGGAATCAGCGATGGCACATATACCATTTAAGGAAATTTAAGAAAAACTGAAATCATTAAAGCACGTAATTAGAATTTTATTTACAACCAATTCATTTTAAGATATTAAGAACACGTAGAGCAATCACAATCGCCAAAAGTAAAGGACTAACTCCTTTATATATCCTGCAGTTTTCAGGCTGCAGTCCTGCGGCAGTACTGCAGTGTGGTTAACTTTGTGCGAGTTTTGTCTGCCCACGTCATACTAAGGTTGTTTGTAATTACATAACACACAAAGTAACAAACACGCGTTTATTATTTTTCAACCTTAGCTTTAACTTTAACTTTTTATTATTAAGTAAGTGCAGGTAATCTGAAAGTATAGTTAGTACGGTGTTCAGTGTTTCATTACCCATTTTTGTATATTTCATACTTCATATTTATTCTTTCACGTCGCTTCGTTACGAGGCGGTGATCATCATACATGTCACAGATCTTAGTAGTAGTAGCAGCTTCTTCTGAGTTGATCTTGGTCCCTCCTTCATTAAAGACATCATGGTGGATTATCGAATGCTCTAATGGCATTGATCCAGTGACATGTAATGACAATTTTTGTATACGATGTAACTAATTGATTTGACCGACCAACCTTATTATCCGGTACCGCGATAGGTGGCCGAGGTTACGTCTCGTCTTTCTGTTGGAAATATTGTTCGATTCGCTCTTACGTCGTTAACTTCAGGGGTAGCCATATGATCGGTTCTATACATTTTGTCTTACAGATGTCAAGCGATCTAGGGGATTTTTTTCGGTCGATCCCTGTGATCACTCGCTTCTGGTTCACCTCATCTCTAGTTATCCCACTTCTTGGAAGATTCGGATTACTGCTGGGAAAATGGATGTACCTCGATTGGGAATTAGTAATCTACAAATTTCAGGTTGGTTTAATATTGTATATCAGTGTTCATCATAATCTGGATTACTCACTCCTGTAAAGCTGCAAATACGTACCAACTTTGTTGAAAGTTGTTAAACGTTCCACCGATAGTTTTTGCAGAATGTATCCTTTCTAAATTTGACATTTTTCTCAGTCCACGATGGACATTGTAGAATCAGTGAGAAAGATATAGTGAGAAAGATATAGAAAGATATAGCATCACTGTATTTTATGCCGTTCTCTCAGAAAAGCGGCCTGCGTAAGTTACACTGCACCAGGGCGCTCTCGCTCACAGTTATTTTTGGGATTTTACTCACCTGACGTCCGTCCACGGAGATTTCGTGTTTGGACGTCTGTATCCCACTGAAAATTGTTATGATCAGAGTCTATATTCCGCTGCGTATCGCGGTTATTCTCACGCGAATAGAACGCATAGCGTTCAAAAGTGAGGACGAGAGCCCGTTATTTACTAAAGCTGAAGTCGAGAACGCCGTGGCACAAAGAGCAATAGATAGGAATCAAACTTGATTGATTAAGTGTTTGGTCTGGTAATATTGTTCAAAATTGGAAAATTCGTTGATATTGGAACTAAATGAGATTTGATGTTTTTCATACAATTTAATTATATGGAAACGGTTTCTGCAATTCGCACACATGTTGATCTCGTAACTTGTTTTCCATTTGAAAATTAACAATTTCATGTGATCCTATCGGAAGTTTGAGATAGTTTTCGGAATTGGGCTATTATGGGTAACAGTTACACAATTTGATTCATTCTACACAAACTATTTATTACAGTGTGAGTACGTTTTCAGTTCTGGCGTCCAATAACTGCGCTGATGTTCTATCCAGTAACTCCGCAAACTGGATTTCATTGGCTCTTCATGCTTTATTTCATGTACAATTATTCCAAAAGTCTTGAAACGGGCGTTTTTTCCGGCCGCCCGGCTGACTACTTCTACATGCTTTTGATCAATTGGGTTATATGCACGGTAAGTCAAATATTTATATATTTTGTGAACACTGCAAAAGGTACAAAATCGAGGTATATCCTACACAATACTGCTTACTTTCTTTTCTCTCAAAAGGTGATGTCGCGTTTTTGGCAAAGCTTATTTGAAAAGCGGGGACAGAAGTGTCTCGGAAATAATCTAAACTAGCAAAGATAAATCATGCCTTTCTATAATTATCGCAATTTTCATTAATTCATAGTTTTCCCTCAAATACCTCAAGTGACTACTAAATAAATGTTTCGAATGTGTTTATAGTTAATTTGTATTCATTGATAAGCAGAAATGGAAATAGAATTTCAGTTGTATTTGAACGTTTCGAATATATTATGCGAACCAGTTATTCTATGTGTACTTAATTGTTAAGGGAATGTGTATGGCGGCTGGTGTACCATTCCTTCTCGAACCCATGGTTATGAGTGTGCTGTACGTTTGGTGTCAGCTGAACAAAGATAGTATTGTCAGCTTCTGGTTCGGAACTCAGTTTAAGGTGGGGATTTATGTTCGCACCAGATATGCTTGCACAAACTTTTTGACTTTCTTTCCTAATCGTATCGCTTTGGTCGAACGGTATAGGACGTGTTCGTTGTAAACGCTGTAACTGCCCTTATTGTGCTCTAGTTTTTTTTCGGAAACAAAAACTATAACGTTTGGTATTATCAGATTTACACTTTGTTCTAATCAAAAACCATGTTTAAAAGTTATCTAATATAGGTGAAACAAACCTCTTATCGTTTCTCTTCCATATAATCATCCTTTTTTTGCATATAACTCGTTTCTGATGTGCTTTATGATTTAGGAGAATGCTCTATGTGAAAAATTATAACTTCTTATGTTAGATGTTATTACATAAATGAAATGCAAACGTAAACTAATTAATAATTAATTAGTTCTTTAACGACGCTCGTACCGCTACAGCCAAAAAAGTGGGCGGGGCGCCCCGGTGCGTACGGAAATGGAAAATTTTGAATTCATCAAAAATGAATAACTTTCGAGAGCTGTTTTCAATCTTTTCTTGGGAACATTGACTTTTCACCTCCCCCCCCCCCCACCTTTCTGAAATTGGATTGCGTTTGAGGAATTGTAGTTTGACCCCTCCCCCCACCGGGGGGTGATAATCTGATAATTCAAATTATCACCTGCAATGCAAAAGTTTTAGGGTGGGGGGTGAAAAGTAAACATTTCCGGTATTGAAGATCAGCCCCCCCCCCCCCACTCGTTGAGGTTTGACCCCCCCCCCCCCCCACCATTGAAGTTCTACCCCCCGCCGACCCAGGTGGGGGGTAAATTGTAAATGTCGAAGTTGATTTTTGACCCCTCCCCCTCCTAGATTTTAAGGTTTTAGCTTGGGTGGGTTGAAGTGCTACGGGGGGGGGGGGGGCCCAACTAAAGTGGGGGGCGATACTTAAATTTTCCCCTTTTTTTTGTTTAACTTCACTTAATAAATGTTTTCCAATCTCCCTGAGTAAAAAATATATTTTCGCTCTTTCTATATTCAATCTAGGCGTATTTAATTATTTCGTTCCTTAACGTAGGCATTTCTTTTATAGTAACAACCACAAAACTCACACAAGGTTTTCATTTTTCACATTATTCATTATCCCGATGCACATATGAATGAAATGTATGCATAAAAAAAGTAATTATGAGGGATAGAAACCACGAAAGCGATCACTTTGATTTCGAGAAGATCGGACATTATCTCTAAAGTAAATACGGTCGCCTGAGTCGTTATTAAAGCACCAATATGAGGGAAGCGCAACCATCTTTCTTCTCTCAGTCATTTAGGATATCATCCAAGTTCTTGGACTCTCTTATAAAAAAAACAGATTTTCCGTGAAATGGCCCCTGAGTAAGTTAATGTGCATACGTTACAGACATTGTTCATACCCTGCATCCAGTTTTCAGGCTATGTACTTACCATGGATATTGTGCGGATTCAATGCTGTTCTGCGTGGTGGAGGCTTGAATGAGCTGCTTGGTATAGTGGTCGGCCATACCTATTTCTTCTTGGCGTTTAAATATCCCCAGGAGCACGGTGGTGCTACTCTGTTGAAGACACCTGCTTTTTTTTACAATTATCTCCCGAATGAGGTCGGTGGAGTGCATGGCTTCGGAAACGAAGGTGTGCAACAGAGACGGGCAGCCGGTGGACCCGCGCCCGCATGGGGAAGAGGTCAAGCATTAGGGGAATAATCGTTGTTTGTTTCTCTAAATCAATGCAGATTGCACACCGTTGTATATTTTTTTAAATCATGTGGTTTGCGTCACCTTGCCGATCTTATGCAAAATATGGTAATATCTGTTGTTCTAGTTAACAGTTTCAAATTATTCTGTTAGCAAACTAAAAGTTCGTTAAAAAAGTTTGCTGTGTTCGAATAGTACTTGTCCGGACGGATCATTGGATTACTAGTCTACCGCTGCTCTTCTTGACGATTGTTTTGAAGAATCTTGCCCATATTTCTGATGTCGCTCGGCTGTTAGCTCTTATCAAAACCGTCACGAAGAGCATATTTTTATTAACACATTTGCGTGCACGAGTCTCAACGTAGCGTGTAGCAAATTATATTACCATGTCCAATTATGATCAGACATTCGCGCATAGTTCTGCACGCGTGTTTATCACGGTTAGGGTGGTTAATCGAGTTCAACATTTCGAGTTTTGGGAAATTTCGAGTTTTCGAGTTTGGCGAAAAATCGAGTTTTGGAAAATTTCGAGTTTTCAAGTCTAGGGAAATTTCGAGTTTTCGAGGTTTGGGAAGTTTCGAGTTCGACTCAACTCGAAAATTTTCGAAATTTTTTGGACTCAAAAGATACATTTTTCGAGTCCGAAATTTTGATTTTCGAGTTTTCGCGTTCAAAATTTCGAATTTTCGAGGTTTCGAGTTTGGCGAAAAATCAAGTTTTCGACTTTTGTAAAATTTCGAGTTTTCGAGTTGTCAAGTTTTGGAAATTTTCGAGTTTTAGAGTTTTGAGAAATTTCGAGTTTTCGAGTTCGACTCAACTCGAAAATTTTCGAGTTCGAGTTTAACAACCCTAATCACGGTGCCACCTATTTTCGTTGTTCGTGAGATGCCGCAGACTACATAATCACTTTTTTCGGTTCGTGACTGTTTTATCCTTTGGAATGAGTAAGTATTGGTTTGCATTGAGTTGTTTTATATTGGTGTTTCATTATTTAAATAAAATTATATTTCATATATTTTTCTCAATATACATTATTCATGTCATTGATAGCAGCCACAAATATATATATATATATAATTATTATCGCCATGTTATCCTAAAGCATGGCACTAACACTAAAAAGTAGAGGACACATTTTTTTCCGAGGTGAGGTAAATTTCTAGTTGCCCTTCTAATCTTCCAACTCTTTCCCCGTTTCCCAGTCCCGCGGAGTTTGAAAAGGAACTCGCAGCATTGCGTTTCACCCAATTTTGCTAGTGAACGGTAAAGTATTTCCTGAACCGAATCCTTCCGAACAGAACAGTGTCATCTATCATCTTCTTCGTAGATTCGTTTTAAAGGCTGTGGTACGGTACCAGTTTACGAAATGGCACCGGTGGGGTCCGGGCGCGGTTTTATTTATAGGCGTGATCCTCTTCTTATTTATTATAAAAGACTCATTCGATTTAGTTAGCGAATTGAATTGATCATCATCACTTGTTTTTTGGTTTTCTTTTGAAATCACTCTTAACCCTCGATGGTATGATACCCAAATGTATTTATTTTGCCATCACATGTTCTGCTCGTTTTTCTTCCTTTCGCTTCTCATCACGGTTCTCTCTCAAGTTTGATGATCATATACGGTTTTTACTATATACATAATTTACTACAAACTAGCCAAGGAACAAAAGTTTTTCTGGTTGTTGTACCCAGAACTCTGCGTGGCACGTGCCGAGATGAAGAATGACGTGTCTTGGATGTTCCTGAGGGAAAATCGCGTCGACCGCATCGTGCACTTTTCGACCACAACAACACTGTTGTTGTGGTGGAAAAGTGCACGATGCGGTCGACGCTTTGTTTCATACGAAATTTTGAAAGAACTGACAGTGGTAGCGAAATCGGTTTTCTGCATTTGTCCTGACAGTTTATCAAATAAATATAAGTTCTGAAATCCACACATTAATTTATTGTGTTCATTTTTCGTTCGATGCTTTCTGGTCCCACACTACCATTACGTTTCCGACGCTAATAGTTCACTCATGCTTGTTTGCGTATATGATTGCTTTTCAGCTGATCGCTGCTGCTATTCGTTGAGGTGGATATATTATGACCTGTTAGTCTGTCTAAATGGAGGGAAAAACATTCGAAAAAGTGGTGCTGGATTTAGTCAAAAGGTAAGGCATACTATTTTTCATCGAGTAGCTCTCAATACTTTCATTTTGCTATCAGTACAGCGTTATTAAATGGCGATCAGAATAGTTTGATATTTCGAAATGGATTCGAAAAACTAAAACTTCTTTCATGCCCAATGTTTGTCAGGTGAGTTTATGTGTGCTGAGAAGCAGTACATTCTTATGAATATAGCCCTTAAAGTTTGTCAGAACCGTCGGAACGTATATTGTTACATGGTAGCCTCGTCAACTTCAAATTGACCGTCCGCACCGTCCTGTGGCCGTATTCACCAATGTCCCGGGAATATGAAAAAGCTTCCCGCGCCTCACACTATATTTGTACTTTACCTTCCCGCGGGAAGGTATTTTAGCTTCCCGAGGATTGGTGAATCCGGCCACTGTTAGTATTGACAGTTAACGTTTTACTAATTTAGGTTCTCGCCTCAGAAGAAGTCGGTAAACTTACCAGTGGACAGTTTGATTGAACTAAAGGAAGTAGTGAGAAATAACGTGAGTTAATTTTGGGTATGCATGGGGCTTCTTTTGTTTACAGCGTTAGAAACAAGTATATGTAGCAAGACTATGTTAATAAAGGAAATGAACATAGTCTGTTTTCCGTGTTATAATAGTGATTTGTGTTTTTCACTCAAGTGAACGAAGAAATCACTCGTACTGTCTTGAAAAAAAAAAGTATAGCCTACAACATTTGGCATTCGCTTTTAACCAATTGTAAATGCGTGTTCACTACGTTATTACTTTATCACTCCTTTCTGCCCTTTGACCTTTTGACCATGTTCGTGGGTTTTCAAATGGTGTTCCTTGTTTTTTGTTTTTGTTTTTTCATGATATAGTTGCAGATATTATCATCGCCTACTTCTTGCTCCTTTCTTATCACAGGAGCAGCAACGAGTTCACAGAGTGCATCCACATCGTCTACATGTAATGAAGCGAAGGTAGATTATGGTAAGCTTCGAATTGAGTTTCATCGACTTCGAAAGTTCCAAATCGTTTTAGAATTTAGCAACGAGTGGTTCACTCTTAGGATTTTTCCATTTTTTTTCAGAACCCAGTTTTTCCCATAAAAAATGTTCTCGACATACGTGAGGTGAATTTGTTGAGCAATACCCAGAGAAATTGATCGAAAGTCGGGTGTTTTATTTGGGCAACCAAACTATGAAAAAGAAGCTCTCTCCGACTTGTTTCCAGACACTTTCTTCTTCTACAGTCTCGGTTTAGGTATTTTTTGTAAGTGGCCGCGTTTCGTAAACTCTCTTCCAGTTTCTTCCCACCTTTTGCTAGTTGAAAGTGACCATCGCACTGAAGCAGTCTGTAAAATCTTTGACTTCTGGTCAAGTAGTTTGTCAATGCTTCAACATACCCGCGGTATTAAATTACTATTCTAAACCACTCCGTTTAGGATAAATTACAAAACAATGGATGGAAACTAGGAAGATAGTCACTCACTAAAATAATGGGAACATTTGCTGCGTGACTCATGCACTTAAACTGAGAATATCGTCACACTCCTACACTAGCTCAACCTTGCTTTTCTTATCTATGATCTAGGTAGTTATCTTGTCACCCGCTGCTTAGGAACCCCCCCCCCCTCTCCGCTTTTCAATTTTGTTACTATGCTATCTTGCTCACTTTCATCAATTTAATCTACACCTCTTGCATCACTCTCAACTGGTTGATATAAATGACGAAAATCAGGCTATTTTGCAATTTTGCTCGAAATTCAAGCTTTTTAGTTGGTTTTCATTGTTCCAAATGGAATTCCAAAATGTATAATACGTAGTGTTGCAGGTATTTGCACAGAAGACGAAGACTCTCGTATGTCTTGCTTCGATTCATCGGAAGATTCGCATTCACACTATTCGAATGAAGATGAATCCTGCAGAGGTATATTCAATCGCATGTTGGTAGTAATAAATATCAATATACTTTTCGCCCTTATTTATCATCACACCAAACTTTGACTACGATAATAATGTTTATTTGAGCGCATCTACATTACCCTTTATGCAACGAAAACGTATAAAAAGGTTATGGATGTTTCTAAGTGCTGTCAGCTTTTCGTTCGGAATCTCTGAAGCTGAAAATCTCATATATTTAGAAGTTAATATTTGGAACTCCCCGTGGTACTTCAGCTGCCCACCCAAGCTAAAACCTAAAAATCTAGAAGAGAAATCTAACTTATGTTACCAAGAGCAATTCAGATTCTGGAGGGTCAAACGTCACTGTTCCCTCATGTCTTCAGAAATTAGTATTATTGTTTGACACGAGGTTTCTTTCAAGAATGTCGACTAGTTTTAGCGTCAGTCAGTTCCGGTCGTCGCCTGTTCAAGCCATGTTCTAGTGCATCCCAGTCTCTACAGCCGAAAGGCTGTAAACAAAGTACTCGAGCACGAAGGTTGCAAGTAAGTTGATATTGCACACGGATGTTCTGTCTTCACAAGGATGTTCGACCCCTTCATCTTTTTTTCTAGGAACTCCGACAAAGTAGACGGAAAACAGCTCGGACGGAAGAATCGCAAAATTTTGGTAGGATTGCATTTTACACGATACGTCAGTGTCTACATGTGATGTTTTCCTTTCCCCTTTGAAAATCGTGAACTAATTTGTGTTTATACTAGTATTTAACATTGTACCAAAAATGGAGAATAATTTAGAAATTATTCATTGACGAAAGTCATTTTGACTTTTGTTCTGCATAATCACACACCTAATTTTTAGAAATTCTTCGTTATAGATTGTCCGGAGAAAGAGTTCCCTCTTCATTTTTCGGAGTGGTACAATACGCAACTGAATGGCTGCTTGAGTGTAGTGCGCTTATATCATCTCATTATCAATACCACAAGGGAATACTTCACAAAAATAACTTGGGATCGAAATATTGAGGTACGTTTGTTCAATCCGTTAATGTCATTTTTTTATGGAGGAACTTTGCTTTGAGTGAACAAGACGACTCGGAAAACACTGCTTTCCCTTTGCGTCCA
Source organism: Litoditis marina (assembly GCA_964036275.1). NCBI lineage: Eukaryota > Metazoa > Nematoda > Chromadorea > Rhabditida > Rhabditidae > Litoditis > Litoditis marina. The sequence continues at coordinate 10,371,733 of OZ038438.1, read as the reverse complement.
TACTCACTAAAGATTTTTTAATTATTATTTTCGCTTTTCCATGGAGAAAAACTGTGCATCCAAATATCGTACATAGATGCACTCGAAATGTTAACTTAACATGGACCCAGTTTTCAAGGCCCATGAACTAATGAGTTTCATCTCAGTAATTGAACAGGGAAATGTATTTCCTTCTTCAAACAACGAATGCATAAGATTATTTTTAGAACTTAGTTTTGTTTGACGTTCTAATTTAATATATACAAACAGTTTTAATGCATGTTTTCTTCTTTTTCTAGGAATGTCTACGATCGCAATGTTTTAAGGCGAGATTCGCTTCTTACAGAGTTTGGTGCTGACATTTCTACGAGAAAACGTTCTTCGAAGCAATAGTCAGTTGAACGATTTTTACGAAAGTGGTACCATTCATCTCCCAGATAGCGTTGACCGTGGAAATAGAAGACTATTGGAAACGCGACTTCAAATCCTTGTAGAATTACATGTGATGAGCATATCTAAATCAAGCCCCGATTTAGATGACGTGAGTTCACCCTCTCTCTCTCTCTCTCTCTCTCTCTCTCTCTCTCTCTCTCTCTCTCTCTTCTCTCTCTCTCTCTCTCTCTCTCTCTCTCTCTCTCTCTCTCTCCCTCCCTCCCTCCCTCCCTCCCTCCCTCCCTCCCTCCCTCCATCCCTCCCTCCCTCCCTCCCTCCCTCCCTCCCTCCCTCCCTCCCGACTTCGCCCCATTGGATAGTACATTTCCCCTACAAGCTGTTTTACTCAGCCTCAACACATTCACGTTTCCGTTTCTCAGGTCCGATTTTTAGGTGGTACGAAAGTTTCGCTTCATTTACGTTGCTGCTGGTGCTCTAAGCATGCGGAGTTTCCTGGAGGAGGAGATTGCAGACAAGTACGTTGTTTGCCGTCGAGGCATACACCCGTAAAGTTGTCCTAATAGTCAGAAAAATTCGAAAAACGGACTACTTTTTCCCCGAAAATAAGAAAATTGGTATACTTTTGCTGGAAAAATCGTAAATCTTCACGTGTTCACATCTAAAACGGACTACTTTTGGTCGCACAGTCGCCCCTTACTGGTGTTTGCGTCGAGGCTTCTTTTCGGAGCTTCGGACAATATATTCAAACCTGTTCGAAAATTGTAATCCGCTTCGACTGAGCAGGAGATGACTGTCATTAAGCAGGGTGTGGCGACACGGTCGATATACGTTGCTACCGCCTGCACTAGTTCGGGTGCTTGTGTAGTTGTATCAGAAAATATGACTACGCTCTTATGTTGGGGATGTACAAAGAGCATATTTTACTAAACATATTCATTATAGTTTCGCACACATTATTCCGAGAGAAGTGATATGTCTTTATGACGAACTTTGTATAAGTATACCTGCCGATTTGGAAGAGCATGATCCCAATTCCGGTTTTCCAATGGTGAGTTTGAGACTGGACAATTTTAGTACGATTTGGAAATGAAATGGTCTACAAGTAGCGTGTCAGACCTTTTTTTTAATTATATTATGAATCCTATATTATATTCAGCGTGATGAGTTCATGTTCCCTTGGTTCCAATACACCGTAGCTACCAAAACGGAGCAGTCTCGACATTTGGAACAGCTATTGGAAGAGGCTGCCATTTCTGATTCTGTTGACCTATTTTGTAAGGAAAACAACAGAAAACAGGTGCAGCAGAAGATTACTGGTGCTTCTCGGGTGAACGGTGAGTGAAGCCAAATTGCTAGTTAAATACATATCCATACAAAAAATTCGATAAACGGACTACTTTTTAGCCACAAACGAGAAAAAAATAGTATTTTTGTTGCAAAAATCATGCATTTTCACGTGTTTCAATCTGAAAACGAACTACTTCTTGTCGAATAGTCGAACCTTACTTGGGTCATGGAAAAAAAGAGTTGCCTCATATTTCATGTGTCCTTTTATACTATGTATGTGATAGGCTCTTTTATCAATTTTGGCTTTATTCTCATGTTTTCTCAATTTTGGCTCTTGGGTCATCTGCCTTTGAATAAGAATGAGTACAAGATGTACTGTTTAAGTCAGTTATTCTAGGAACTTCGTCTACACTCTCCAAGTGTGATGTACCTAAAGGAAAAAGAAACGAGGTTCCACGAGTACTGAGAACTGTTCTCGATACACCGGAAGATAAGCTTCGTGTTAAGCTGGAGCCGATGGAAGACGATATCTGTTCCGTTCCTGAGGTTTTATTTTCATTTGCTCACAGTCGAAATATATTTCTAAAGTATGTCTGTGAAATATATTCCTAAAGTATATTTCCGTTACAGGTTGTCAAACAGACTCCGATTGGCAAATTGCGTGGTAATCGAAAAAGTTGCCGTCGGCTCAGCGAGCTTGTCAAGATTAGTGAGGAACGTGCTCGACCTAGCCGTGCGGCGTCTATAGCCTCGGAAAAAGCCAGCAAAGCTATCATTAAGGTCTTCATTCATACATTCATTACTTTTTATAGTTAGTTGCGCAAGCAGTTAAGAAGGTGTCTCCTATTATTTTGTATACTTTTTTCTCAAAGTGTGTGGTCGGTGCCCACCTTCTGACAGATCAGCTCGAGATCAGTTAAAATGATCACACGCTAGCCAACAACGAACGTTAAGAAAACATATAGTTTCGTGTTTTATTCTGGAATAGAGGCCTTTTTGGTTCAAATTCAAATGTAGATTTGCATATATTGGCAGCGTCGGGACCATCTCTTTTGTTAATGTGTGATTTCAGGCGACTAGCAGCATGTCAGCCGGTTCATGTCGCGAATTGCTGCTCGGTTTGAATACTCCCTCGCCCCGCCCTCATCGATCGGCGCGACTCAATCTAATCGATCGATTCTGCTCTGAACCATCGTCTTCTGCCCATTTTCCCACCGCGACTTCACCGAGAAAGATGCATCTCATCGCTAGTATCAAGGCGGTCAGTTGCATACTCAATGCTCGTATTTTCAAAGCGAGACCGAAAGTAGCGTTCGTGTCATATCCGATCATGCGACAGTTGTAAACGTCAATTTTACGTTTCGCCGTTCATCAATGTTATCCTGCTCGGTTCACATGACGCACTACAACCAAGCTGTGAATAGGGTTCCATTAAAAATTACTGAAATATCATAGTGCCATTCCCTCCATCGCCGAAAGGGGGTTGAAAATAACATCCTCGACCTTGTGAATCGCGTTTATCTTCCCAAGATAAAATCTATAGGGGACTGTACGGTATGAGTTGTCGTATGCGAAATGACTAGTATTGTTTTTGCAGGCTCCGCTCCCGGAGCCGGCTACCCCGGATCGAAAACGACTGCGTACATCGGTGACACCATCCCCACAGAGGACACACTCGCATGGCCAAACTACAGCACTTTGCATAGGAAAAGAACAGCTGGCGAGGTACGATTTGTCAAGTCGCGAGTCGCCTTTCCACAGACGGAAATTCTCAACAGCTGAAGCTCGTTTTTATATGCACAAAGAGTAAAATGAGGAATGCTTGATGGAAATGAATGAGATACTTGTAAAACACGATGGCTGCGTAGTAACTATTACCGAAATGTTATTCAGTATACTTTTGTTGCAATCCATCCTTCAAATCTTTAAAAATCGATGTAATAAACTCAATTTTGAAGGTTTTTTTAGGCTAGTCTGCTGTTTTTAGATATAGACAACGTATGACGGAGATAGCTAGAACGAAGGATGTGGATTTCTCGAGGTGTTCCCAAAAACAGAGAACTAGTTTGTATGAGGCCGTTGAAAGAGAAGAGCACGGTGTTCAGCAGAAAGATGTTCAGAAGAACAGGACGGGACGAACGGTCAGAACATCGACTACCGTACATTTAGGTGCGATTACATTTACATAGCGTCCTATCAACTCACGTAAACGGTTTATTTTGTTCTTTTTAGACATAGACAACTGGCATAAATAGTATTTCGTAACTCTTTTTTCAACTTGAAGTTTGAATAATTCGAGTGCCATAAATTGTTATTTCACGATTTAACCCCAAGTTTTTTTGGCCAATTTTTTCCCGAACCAAAACGGAACCTATTTTTCCCGTATCAGATGTTTCGGTAGGAAATCGAAGCACATGTGTACTCAAACCGACACACAATAAAGCCAAACCCTGATAAAAGTTACGTAGTCGACCAACATTAATTACTTGAACTGGTTTGATTTTGATAGCTCAACTCGAACGAACCACCTAGTTCGGGAAGAATAGGTTCGATGATGGTTCGGAATGAGTCGGTTCAGGAAGAAATTCACCAGTTTTACTACGAAATTTGAAAGTACGAACCTATCAAAAAAGTCACTGGTTCGTAACAGCTGTTTTTAACTTCAATAAGTTTTCTGTGGATTTTGATGTAGTTTTCTTCTCCTTTATATTCCGTACTGTGCTATCTCACTTACAGCTCACATCTTGTTGAACGTGAATAATCCAACTCCTCTCGAAGCATTCAAGGCACCCAAATTGTCCGTAGGAACCAACTTCAAAGTACAACGATTGGTGAGCTACTATTCGCATTTTCAACTGACTCTAATTTCATTAGTAGACGCAAGTAAATTTCTAAGAGGGTTTTTATTAGCTACCTCGTACTACCTATGTATGCTTAAGATATAATCGTCATTGCCCGAATTTCGGCGAAAGTTCTTCAAGTGTCTTCTTATGTATCTCGGAGTTTGTTTGCTTTGTGAAGAGTGAGTATAGTATTTTGTGAGTGTTCCCCAAGTTAACTAGTCCATTATGGCTTATTCTGTATGTGTCTGGGCTTTCGACTCAGAAGTTCCGTGTGGCGCGCATTGGCAAAGGGATACTAGCTATAAAAAAGGAACCAGGGGAATGCATGGGTCAGCGCTGACCTCGCTTTTACAGGTTCGAATAGCAAAAAAGCGAGAAAAGAAAAAGTTGAATCGTCTCCGTCAAAGGATTGTTCGCTTTAACACGTGTCCCTCTTCTCCTTCAACCAGTCACAATTGGGACTAGAGTTGGTTAGTTATTTGCGAACATTCTTCTTTGTTATATTATTCATTCTACCTGATTAGTGATTACCGATGTGGTTGAGCACGTTCTTACTCATTCGCTTCGTTACTATCCCAATATCCGTGCTTGCCTCGCTCCAGAAAAGGTAGTTGAAATAGTTTTCAAAAAACACTTTGACTTTGACTTTTCAATCTAGTTTTAAATAGAAGTCTTCCTTTCTCATCAGAATACATTAAGTTCTTAGTGATTTACCATTAGCCAAATCATTCTTAAATCAGTTGAATCTAAGACGGAACCCGTTTTTAATTTCCCGTTTACTTCAAGCTGTGAAGCGAACAAGACAGTGTTTCTAACTTCCTTATTATATTTTCGCATAGTAGAAACAGTTTAGGTAAAATTGACTGATAGTTGTCCGCTCTTTCTTATGTACGCTTCTTTTCAGCAGTCGACATACGACATGTCAACCTGAATATTCTGACTGTGTTTGTAATGGCCATATCGTCCCTTCTTCGCTCAAATATGATACCAACCGTCTGACAAGCCGTTCAATTTTACTAAAAAGGTTGAAAGTGTCAAATTGTATTAGCTTTCAGTACTCGTTTCAGTACTCGAGTTAGTCATACAATTGGAGTAACATTAGAATTACTAATACAGATGTCGATCTCGCAACACAAGTTCAGCTGATATTGTCGGCAACTAGAATTATTTCAAGTTCATCGATGTATTCATAGTTTGTTATTTATTGATTGGCTAACCTAGTCACTTAACTGTTAATGCACCTTTTCTGGACTTTTGAAAGAATTATTTTTAGGCTATACTTGTCATTATTACAATTTATAATATATTCTGGAATTGTCCATTATTAACTATGTATTTATTTGCTTATTGTTTAACATTGCCAATCGTAAGTTTCGAGATTGCGCGTAGTTTTCTTATATTCTTGCCGTGCCAGTTGGGAATAATGTTTTTTTGTTTTGTTTCCGAGATTGATATGCTGCCGAATGTTGTGAAATGTACTCTTCACACTGTGGCTAGTTTCAATAAATCCATCTTGATCATGAAAACTGCCTCAGTTCTGGTGAACGATACTCTGGTGGAAAACCAAATTAAATATCGAAATTGTGTGGTGGTAGTAATGTTATCATTGTGAGGGCATTAGCTTTGCGTCACAGGTTATGCGTGATGGATGAAGGTGGTCGATATATGTGTTCCCTCACATGAGCAAACAACTAATATTGAAATCGAAGTTATCAAACTAGTAGTTGGCACCTGCTCACAACACTTCTATCAAAGTAGAGTTTGGTCGTGTGTTATGTAACGGTTTTGCTGCATGCAGTCGCCCAGCCATTCATTCCTATCCCCATGCGAGGAGATTCTCATGGACTGACGGACAAGCGGCGCAGCCAAAGACAACGAATCGACCTCTCTACCGGGACAGAAGAGGGGTATGCTTCTATTATTCGGCCGCCAGTGATTGGTTCATTAACTCACAACCCCGAAAAATGTATCGGAAAACTATTTTTAGCCAGCTATTACTGTAAGAGTACTTCAGATATTTTCACCACCCGGCTTCTGTCAAGGGTACTCATAAGGATATCATGCCAATAATCAGAACAGAGTGTGGGAAATCGTTCATTTAGATTAGTTCGTATACGGACAACTCGTCTCGGTGACGTGGTATTTGTTCCTGACTCGAAAATGCCTCAAATAGCCTAGGTGGTGCTAATTAGTTTCCCTGAAACTTCTACAAGATGATCTGTCATACAGTCGCCGAATGGCAGGCACTGTAGGAGTATCATTGGGAATATGACAACTGTATCAGCTGGCGGATTTCTGAATCGCAATAGAACTCGATACACCTACTGAATACTCATAAACAGCTCAATAGTTGATCTGATCAACCATCGAGCAAAGTGCAGTACCGTCAATATAATATGCCTGCTCTATGGTTGAATTCTGTACAAATCAATTCAGCGCGAGCAAATTTCGTTTCTTATATTTAAAATCTTCTCATTTTCGGCGTTTATATCTTGAGAGGTTTCAATATTTTATTTATTTAGGTTTGATAGACATGATCTTGAACGCGCCCTGCGTGCGAGTCTGGACGAAAACAAACAGAAGAAAAAAGAATACTCTCCTAAACGAAGAAAATCAAATGAGAAACTAGACAAGAACAGTGGTTCTTCAAAGGTTTGATTCTAGTTTGTTTATTTGTTTGCGAAATGCTTGGGAAATACCATTTCCTTGAAGGCTATCACTATAGCGTCATAGGAACACGACTGCTTTTCTCCCCTTGTTCTTATATAAACATGTTGAGATATATCTTGGTCCAATCTCAAATCAGATTCACAGAGGTATATAATAATTGTTTGATAGCTTCGGTGTTTACAAATATGCTTCGAAGATAAGCTTCTGAAGTATAGTTTCTTCATTTCAGAAGCCGCCTAATTCAGGTGGTTCCAACGAGAGAAACGTCGGAAAATCGAGAGGAGATCGGTGCGGCGAACCGGAACCAAAGCAGAAAGGTCTAGAGAAAGTATGTTCACAAACATAAACATTTAACTCGAATATATATTTTGTGAGATGCATTAAAATACGCTAGATCTCACGAAAAGCAAGTTTGGGAAACAAATTTGGGTAAACAACTTTGCTGTAGAGAGTGTCGAGAGTGATTTTCGAGGGCGAATAACGGTTGCGCTGAGAAAATGTTTTGTCCAACCGTTCATACCCGACGTTTACCGTATGGAGAAGCATGATATGGTGGACAATATGTTGCTTCTGTGCACAGAAATCAATTCCGGCTCAGTTTATGTTTATTTTCAGTGTGCCCCATCCAGTAGCAGGATAAAAAAGGAAACAACAGGAGAATCGTACAAGTTATTGACAGTTTCTAAAAAGCGAAAATTGGAGGATGAGGTAGTTCCGCAAAAGATTGAGCCAAACAAGGACACCATCAATAAGGTTGGTTAGCTGGTTACAATGTTTTCACAGTGAGAAAAGTATTTATCCATCCAATGTTGATATTAATTAAGTATTACTTGCGTTTGTGTAATCACATGTGATCATTTCTTTATGTAAATTCCAAGAACCGCTCTACATGGAATACGGAGCGAAGAAGAGATGACACATGATATAAATCTATTTTGATCCAAGTATTGAGGATCGTGTCTTGTAGTCCATAGTATATAGTTGCTATCAATTTGTTTCGCGATACTTGGTTGTTATCGCCGTTTATGGTGTCATTTCTAGAAATCAACCAAGAAACTGAAGGCGAGTGCTAAATCAGCTCAGTCGTCACTGAGAACATCTGCTGCAGTTGCCAACAGCCGTGATCCTGGTTTGGGAAGGAGAGTAGCCGCCACCCAGGTGGGTACTTGCACTCACACTCGGTGCACCAGTGCCGCCACACACGAAAATGCTATTCTTGATGGTTTAAATTCAAAATAAACGTTTATGTTCTCTTAAAGGCACACATATTAACTATGAAAATGACATATTACAACTTTTTGTTAAAAATAATATAGAATAATATAAAATAGCAAGATGATTCGTATCTTGCCATAGATGATTCGTATCTTGCCAGATTCGTATCTTGCCCTAAGGTAGATTTCCATTTTTTTTCGTTACAGCCAAACCATAACCGAACTAATAAATTTTGAAACAAATTCAGTTTTCTGATATATTTCCCGGTTGTGTTTAGTGGCCTCGCAGTCTGAAAACTATAATTTTGGGCTTTCACGACGCGTCCCTTTGAAAAAGTCGCAGGGCACTATCTGTGATCAGCCGCGACCGACAACGATGAATCCACCGTAATCTTGCAACTATCAATGAAACATCTCATAACCTTTTTGTTCTTAAAAACGTGTCGTAAACATAATTCGGCTATAAATCTGTGATGTTCAGGCTAGTGACTTCATCACTCTGCTGGCGTGTGCAACGAAAATGTTGGGAGAAGATGAAGAAGAGGAAGATAACCGCGCTCTCTAACTTCTTCTAATCGAGCCATTCTCGGAAGAAGTGTTAATGTGCATATCTAATGCATATTCTTTCTTCTATCACACATGCGATACACGTTTTTTCATTTTCTACCTCCAAAATACATTGCGCATTCCTTTTATTTGATTCACTGATCAACCGCTTCTTTTTTCAAATTTCATATTAGCTAATAACATTTTTAACTTTGCTCTTTTTCTCATTCTGTGCCATTTACGAGATTGACAGTTTCTCGTCCCGCCTTTCTGTATTATTTTGTCTTCATTATTTAAAGTATTTCAGTAGTAAGGCCCTTCTCCCCTATGTTGTGCCTCTCTACTTGCATCATTTACAACCGTTTTGGGTTTCCCTCGATGTTATCGTTTTGTTTGACCCCTTGAACAGCATTTTCTCTTGACTGCTTCGAATTAACACCTGAGTATCATTTTTGATTAGTTCAATGTTTTGTGGCACAACCGCAGTTGTAGTGAATGTAAGTTTGTTTTGAATTCATTTGTATTAATTGCCAAAATATATTTTTGATGAATCTCTAATCAATAAAGTGCCCTACTTTTTGAATGATTATAATTATATCAACTGCGAAATGAACACCAAACCGCAAGATTGTAGCTTTAAACTGAATCTCGTGATTGGTATTATTTTGTAAAATAGAAAGCAGATCAAATGATTATGGTCTGACTTCTATCGAAACTTGTTCGATTGAAAAATAAGTTGGTTTTCCGATGACATACAGTATAATCAGTTGGTGGAATATTCTCGAAAAACGGCTTCTGTGAGTTAATTTATCTCAGTGATCAACAAAATTTTGCTTAAACTTCATCATGACCACGACACATTCATTATATATAGCTCACATCATATATCCACTGTGACTCCTACAGTACACATTCGAACTTCCCAAGATTATTTGGAACTCTGGGATGGGATACTGACAAGAATATCTAACCTTGAGTTTCAGTATGACAAGAGTTTCAGTATGACCGAGACACACTCGGAACTAGAAACGTGTTCGTCATCGCAGTCTTTATATTCTACATGCATCAAATTTATGATCGATTCATTTAAACTCTATTTTCCATTGTTCGATATCTCGAAACTATTTTTTCGGACGTCTTCACATGATATAAAACACAGGTGACATGGGTGTTAATAAGCGTCTGAATTAGCGTAGTTAATTCTTCGCCTTTCTAGCAGAACATTTTAATTTTCACCATTATATTCGGAAGTTCTACGTACTGGGAGCTATTTGGTTGGTTGTCTGTGTTGCTTGAGAAAGAGTTATCCTAGAGAGTTGAAAGTGTATAAATGTGGAATATCAAAGCGTCCCAGAGATTTCCAGCAGTTGAAAAGAAAGGGGTCAGTGCTGAATACAACCGCGCACAAGTCGAGCTCACATCTGTGATCGAGCTCAGATTAGAACGTCTCGCCGGAAAATATGAAGCAGAAACACACAACGGCGTCAGAAGAGGGATAAGGAGCATAGAATGAGAACAAGAAGAAGACTATTTGTGTTCATTGCCTCTCCGTTACATTGAAACGGGTGGATTCGTTTCGAATATTACGCTCGGCTGTTTTTGAACTTGTGATGATCAGCTCCGCTCAGTATTTAGTTGGATTTGCTCAAATCAAGCACTACTACATCTATTTCACATTTGAAATATGAAATATGGGATACTATAGTTCTATGAACGATTTCACGATCGTTCAATTTGAATGCAGAAACGAACTGGGAATGTTTCACTGCACTGCATCTGAAGGCTCGTTGCAAACTCATACAGCACTCAAACTCTCAGTAATTTAGAGCTATCAGGTGGCTAGCCGGAAAAGGTGGTGAAGTCGGAATAGGTGCCACCCCTCGTCCAGCGCAGGCGTTTCTTCTGTGTTCAGACTCACAGGAGCGCATACACTGAGCGTAGAGAGCTGAGTTCTCTTATCAACCTGATTATTTGACAACCATTTCTCAAGTCACATAAAAGGGTAACCTGGATATAACTTTAACTAAAACAACATTTTGCTCTTTCATTTTAACAAAATGGTCAATTTATAACATTGGTTTGAACGGTAATCAGGTGTGGACTTTGTTTCACGTTCAGGCCTCCTGTTGAGGTAATCCAAAAGATATTACCAAAATTTAGCTAGGTTATAATCTTACTTGAAAAACCGACATTCGTACTGAGCGTTAATTTCGGATCTCTTCGCATAGATGGCAGCATAAATGACTGATAGTTGCTCACTTTCCTTCCTGTCCCCGATTGAAGAACAACAAGATCAATAGTCATGCTTTGCGTGGAGTTTCGTCCTTGTTGCCTGTTCTGACCCATATTGTTGTATGTGCCCGGGTGGTCGGACAAGGCCAAGGCCACACTGCGGCTGCCTTCAATGCGACAGCCTTTCGCCCGATCTCAACTAATATTCATTTTCACTCCCATATCATCTCAACCATTTCATGCTTTCGTTGAGACAACTAGTTTGCAACTAGCAGAACTGCCCTCTACACACTGAACTACTACATAATAGACTTCCATACGTGCGTGTACTCTAACAGTCATCCTATGGACCCAACATAATTTATGTACCACATCATTTTGCGATACCATTCCTCACCAACTAGGTAGCTGACGAAGTATTCAGAAGTAGAACATTCAGAACTCAGAATTCAGAAGTAGAACATGTGCAACAGTGTTTTGTTTCTCCACTGGTCTATTGCAAAACTGGGACTAAGCTGTAACGGTCCAAATTACTATTGTTTGACTAAGTGTTTTCACCTAGTATATTGCGTGCGTTAAAACCTTGCGAATTCTCTTGTAGTGTGGGTGAAAGTTACATTTGGATCTCACGATTCTGCAGCTGAATGCAGACATTTTCGTGTACATATTTAGGTGTGAGTTCATTTGAATCTTGGATTGATAGGTTGATGGAAAGTCAAAAAATCCTCATTTAATATTCTTTTTCATGAGTGGTGTATGTACCCCAGAATATAATAATAATAATAATCTTTTACGGCAACTATTTCAGCCGTGTGTTACTTTATTCATACAATTACAACATTGATCACATTGTAGTATCCGTAGAGAGGGGGTTCCGTAGAAGAGAAACTAGGCATGGGTGAGCGTTATTACCAGCTCATGCGGTCCGCCATGAAGATACCGCGGGATCGAACCATGGTGTTTTGAGTGCTAGCGCGCACACAACCAGTCGACCACTCGGCCCAACGGTCATGTATTTTCATGAATTGTAAGTTCTAGCCCCTCTTCCGACCAACACAATATAACACGTATAAAGGATATTATAGCAGCAGTTACTCCAACTCAGAATTTATTCGAGCAAACCCGCATCTGCAATACTTGCACAACATTTCAGAGAAATCATTATCATATCTATGTACATTCAAATCGCAACATCACATCCAGCACTCTCCCTCTTCCTCTCCTTCCTACTCTCTCTGTCTCTCTCTGTCTCTCTCTCTCTCTCCCTCTCCCTCTCTCGCCCTCTTCCTCTCCCTCCCCCTCTCTTTCTTTCCCTCTCTCATTTCATTAGCCGATGATACATTTTTCGAAGAACCAGTGTGATTTCAACAACGTAATGGATCAGAAAAGTATTCCTTCACACAGAACCTTGGGGGATTTTAGGGCTTGCCTACATATCCTACAAATGAAGTGTTCCACAAATGGAGTGTTCCAAGACGAAAGAGTAATAGTCATTCAAAACTGCCACATAAGATGTTTAGTTCAGTTAGTCGGTTTTTTAGCGTCATTTCCTACGACACCGTTCAACTAATTTCCCGCAACCCGGTTACTCGACTGAGATATACCCATGACTGGAGAAATACAATCGGGCTAGTTGTTACAGAACAGAGAATATAAGCTGTATGAAGAGTAGGTTGTTCTTCAATCCATTGCGACTCGTTCAGCGAAATGAATTTTGAGTACAGTGTAAATAATATTGCTTCCCCTCTGAATATAATACTCTAAATATACTATAATAATAAAAATCCACCAAAATAGAAGAGTTTGCTGGCCAATTCTACAACTAACCCGGTTTTTACGTAACCTAACCCTTTTTCTGGTAACCTCTTTTTCAGGTTACCTTGTAGGTAACCTGAAAGTAACCTGAAACTAAAATCCGGTTACCGTTCAAACTAACGGTAAAAACCAAGTTTTGCGTTAGAAAAACAGGTAGCCGGTTTTTCATTTTAGGTTACCAACCGGTTAACTACTGAGATAACCTAAAAAATAGGTTACCAAAAAAGGGTTAGGTTACCTAAAAACCCGGTTAGATATAGAATTCACCGAGTTTGCTCGATAACAACAAGTTGTAAGTGGTGAAAAACCATTGAAAACATTTGCGAGCCTGCGAGATTACAAATTTTCATATTGTCTGAATTTGTTAGACTAACGTGTACAAACTAGGAGGAAAATCTACTTGTTTTTTCATTACCATACTTTCACCAAGCATTGTATCTCGTAGAATATTCTGAAATAGAGGTTTCCAAATGGGTTACACTAATTGCGTTATTTTATTCTTGGAGATGGATGTCACCAGAAGTTTTACAATTAGAGACTGAGCAATGTCACGTAAGAAATATCTGAGCAAAGTCAGGTAAGAAATGATAACATTGATGAGGTGACAGTACGGAGTGTTCTCTACTACCATATACTCTGTTTCACCAATCGATGTCCTTCTACAGTAATCCGTCAAATATTCAGGTGACCTTTTCTGAATAATTATTCATTGTTTTGGTTCCCAACTCTCAGAAATTGTAGTAGTGGAGATGCAGAATACCCTAATCAAATTTGAAGAAAATCTAAAGAGACCAACACCCCAAACTTTGACCTGGGAGTTTGAGCATATTACTGTAGAGGGTTATAAGTAGGCGAAACACACTATACCAAACAAGTAGGAACACCACTGGTTTGGGTCCTTGCCGCGCGGGCAGCAAATTTGAGTGAACAAATCTCTCGATACTTCTCGCCCTTTCTGAAAATTCTATAAACTTGTACTCAATAATCATGGAATTATTTCTTTTTCAAGTGCTGAATAGGTAAAAAGCGCCATGATATAGTATACAAAAATGTCTGCTCTGCTCATCGGCTCGTAACTAACAAAGCAATCAGAATAACTATCCGGATTTGCATTTGTTGGCTCAATTCACTCAGTCATTCTTTTCTGTGAAAGTTAGTATATTAAGGGTCACTTATTCGTTTTTTCTACCCCTCTGGTACAAGCCTATTGTGTATTCAAAAAAGTACGCCCGCTTCATTACGCACAACTTGATTCCTAACTTTCCAATTACTCGCACTCTTCTTTCAACTGCTACTCCAAACCGGGAGTCGGCCTTGCACTCTCGCTGTACCACCCTGTGCATAGGCAGCCGAGGACGGGGAGGCGGGGCCTACTACCGTCGCCGCACGGAACACCGTAAACAAAAAACGACAACGAAAATACGGTACATGTATACGGTGAATCGGACGAAATGGCAGAGAGAACAGCACACAGTTGATCAACTATAGACGGCCCTAAACAGTATATCAGTAGTAAGAAGTTATGCTCCCTTGTACAATTTAGTTCACAACGAGTAGTCGTGAATCCAGGGTAGAGGAAGTCGAACCCGAGTAGTAACTCATTGTTGAGCCTGGGAACGTTGCTCTTAGAACAGATCAACTAAGTGGAGGACCTTATCCTGTTTCCGAACATAATATGTTCGAGGTTTACAAGTTTATACCGTGTACAGTCGTACTTACTACAGTTTGCCGGTGGGGAGTAATGTACAATTGCACCCCTTCGAGCGATTTTTCCAAGATTTCAATTAGGTTTGAATTAGGTGGGGGTTGATAGTACCGCGAGGGGGCTATTGTTGGGTGGGGGCGATTGTACATTTTTTCCGCTGGTGTGAACACAAGGTAGTCGATATTGAATTAGAGTCGCTCCTATATTTAAATGATCAAGTGAGTGAGATGGTATTCCGACCAACCGTTCAACCCGAGGTTGTTCCCGATGCTTACTCGGTCCCGGGCGCTCCCAGTTGACTAGGGGCATAGAGCCGGTCAGTGGTCATAAAGTGCTACCGCGCCCGGATCTAGAGTTGGCGCGGCTAATCGCCGCTCGGCAGACAGGCCCCCCACACGCCCATTCAATCGAAAACACTTTCCTCTACAACAATATTGATGAATATTCCCTGGTCCACCAATCAACATTGCAGAGTATTTGACTCGTTTTGAGCAACAGTCGTGTTCTATCGATATGAGCTAGTATCACTCGTGTTCTACCCATCTAGATACGCAGTAATATCTCTCCGCTTCGATCGCTATGTTTCATTCTCTCAGAATCTCAGAATCTCTCACTTCTCTGAACGCGTCCCCTCCCCCCCCCCCCCTCCTCGGTTACTACCGCTTCATCTGTCTGTTTGTCTCTTTCTCTCTATATCTCTCTCACTCATCATCTCTGTCTCTCGGTATATCTCTTCAGTTCTATCTCTCTGTCTCTCTGTCTATTTATCTGTCTGTTTTTCTCTCTATCTTTTTTCTCGATCACTCGATAGAATTTTTGCCATATAATGTATACTTGGTATAATATCTCGATTGGGAGTATGCTGGAACGCTTGTTTTCCACTTTAGCCAGCTAAGGGGGCTTATTCGACCAGTTTTTGTTCTTGTCTCGGGTAACTCTCACATTCTATACGAGAAAATCTGTGTGGTGTTCATTGCGAACCAGTTTAGCCGCTTGGCTATCGGCCATCAGATTAGCGCTAGAGCTCGCTTTCCCGTCATCATCAATCCTCCGGCAATATCTCTGTATTCTACGAATGACCAATTACTAGAAAAGGCTTCGGTATGAACTGGTACGGTGAACGATTGTCCAAGGAGACAGTGTTCATATGATTGTGCATGAACATTGTTGGCAGCAATCCAACTAACTGCCTCTGCTATCTGCTACCTTGTCATACCCATATTTCCTCAAATCAGCCAACGCACAAATGAACTGAAAGAGCGCACAGATCGGGAAAAGATGTTCGTACCCTGCGCACCGGATTTGGAGAAGTGGGGGGGGGGGGGGGGGGGGGGCGTTGCAATTGAACTAGACCTGCTCCCTTTGACTGAAACGGAACTATTCGCGCTTTCCGTGATTTACAACAATATGAAAACAAAATGTTTCACGTAATCTCCACTGATCATTCTGAACCCACTTACTCAAATTTACTCCATATTTCGAGATGAACATGGAAGAATATATCTACTGCTTATCCGTCTTCATTCGCTTCAACGGCTTCTCCTCTATCGTTATCTTCTGCTTCAAAATATGTTTCCTGGAAAAGACAGCCTCCTCCCCTTTCTCTTTCTCTATTTTCATTTCTTTTCCGTCCGGTTTACACATGGTCGTCTTTCAATGAGTTCGGAGCCCAGAGGGACTGCAATAGTCAAACACATCTTCTCTTCTTTTTTCTCTCTCTCTTCCTTCCTTTTTTTCTCTGCCTATCCTCTTGCTCTGTATTCAGTCAAGCTTACCTCTATAGTTGCGTTATACGAATGTTCGTGAATTATGAACTCGTAGCTCTTTTCTTTCGTTGCATTCAACTGATAACGGTGGCTAACCATTGCATCGAAAATATACTCTCACTTTCATGTAGTTTTACGAGTTTCCTTTCTAGAAGAAGTCGAAATTTATGTTGTCGTCTGATCCGTATTGCCTGTTGTTTCTATTTTTCTATTCGTTAATTTATATTTATCGAAGTTTGATTAAAAATTTACCATACGTATTTAGGGTATCTACTGTGTGCTGGTTTGGTTAGTGATAATGTTTCTACTGTATAGTCGGAAAATAAGTAAACCTATAGATATGTATAAAAAGGTTCAGGTTATTTAAAATAGTTCCATAGTATGAAAATCAGATCCAATTCTCGTTGCCACCAGACTGAACTGTTCCTGAACGACTTTCCCACCTAAAAGTTGATTGGAAATTAATCCCAGTCTGTCTATTTAACTGTTTCATTTCCTCTACTTAACCGATGAAGAAAGTGAGAAGTTTATGATTAATGCAGAGATTCTAGATGGTTTCATGACAGGGAATGAGGTACGAATAAGTGTTCAATCGTAAATAACAGTCATATAATAGAGTACTCTTGTTCACGTTCTGGACATATTATGTTCTCTGCATTCAGTTTTCTGTTCGTGCATGTATCTCACATGCTTACATGTGAATAAATCAATCAATCACTGTACATTATGTTATGAGCAGCCTAGTTGTATTATATAAAGACGGAATCAGTTTTATATAAAGCTGTAAACCCCAGGTATGACACGACGCTGTATTTAAGTTGACAAGCGGTCAGATTTTCGCGTTCATAGATTTTCCTCTCTGTCGACACTTTTCCTTGCTCTCGGTGAATATCTATTGATAGCACGTGCACAACCTGTCGTTTGCGCACCTACCGCGTGTTGCTTGCAGATAGATGGGTGAGGACTGTGGGGACGGCTCATCCGCCGGTCTCGCGCCGTTCGCCTCCGCCAGCACCTCGTCGCCCGCCAATGCCACCGCGCCCTCGCCGCACCTCACGTCTCAGCCAGGTCCGTTCACACATACACTTAGTTTTAGAAAAACTGTATGGATTTTTTTGTGGGAAAACAGTTAGGAATCATACTGTAAAAGTGCACGTATGAATGATATATAGTATGTTTGCTGTGAATAATGTCAATAGTAGATTGGCCCTGATTAAAATGCGATTTTTCAAATATCAATAAAGAAACTAATTCGAAAGCATGTCTGACCCCCCCCCCCCCCCCCGCTCCCGAAGCGTACACTCTAGAGGTGAGTGAAGACCCAATTCTCATCAGTAGAGTATCTTCTCGGTTGGAGGTGCGCCGTGCCACGAAATCAGATGCAAAATTATATTGTGACCAGCGTTGACCATAAATTGGAAAGTTTGAAGTGTGGTCAGCTGTTAACCTATTATTCCACGAGAACTACTTAAATGATTCAATATTCTCGGTTTTCATCAGTTTTTACATATTTTTCGGCACTGTAAGGTTTCCTGATGCGAAGATGCGAAAAGAAATTCAGTTAGTATAGAACGTAAATTGGATTCTAGTAGGTAGAGATACTCCAAAATCCAAAGTAAAAAGTGTACCGGCTCAATATACGCATCTGGAGTTCCTACAGTAGTCCCGAAAGCGTTGTAAACTTCAGCCAGTCATATTCTATTCGGTTATAGTCATCAATTTTTATAGAATTTGTGCACTGATGTCAAAATAGTTCTGTCTTTCTCAATACTGAAAGTGAATATTGATCTAATTTTCCCCGCGCGACATTTCTCGGAATGTTTTTGAAGAGGATTGTGTCAAATGAGTATTGACCCATGGGGGGGGGGGGCAACGGGATCTCCCTCTCGCATGGTTGTGAAATTGCATGCCTTCTGGTGCTTCTCTTATCTTTTGGTGGGTAGCGGGGGAGAGGAGCGATAAGAAATGATTTCGAGGAAAACTAAGACGAATACCGCTCGAGTGCGGTGCTCTGTCATTGAATCTAAACACTCGTTTGCATCATCAACCGTTGTTAGCACATCTCCATTTACCCGATATGCATTGATTCACCTTTCTCAACATCCATTATGAGTAAGTTCCCCTAAAGAAGATTTCTCAGTTGATGATCAACCATATATAGAAAAAAGTAAAGTATTAATCTGGGTGGAAATCGAGACAGGTTTATAAATTTTCTATTTTCGGAAATAATGCAGCCAAATAATGAAAGATATCTGGGTAAAGCGTATCGAGACCATGCTGACATCAAATCCAGTAGAACACATTTTAAACAACTACTAGTTCACTTCACATACAGCCACATTTTAATCTGTCGTGTATAAACTCTATTTCGGTTATGTGTAATGGAAACCGTGCTAAGGAAGCACGGAACGTCATGCGAAGATACCACAGCGAAAATTCAAACGAACTTTATATGGTAAAGTGTAAATAGGGTTTGTAGAGTTTCACAAATGTAGGGCCTTTTCTTCGCCAGTCATGTATTTTTAACTGTTTCATTGGAACGCTCGCTTGCTACCTCTGGTGGGTATGCGTCTATTTGAGAAACGCGTCAACCTCCAGTCAAACTAAGAATTCAGTGTCAATCTGTGCGGGGTCCGGGACTTTTTGTCTGCGTGGATGAGACCTGTTTGGACGCGTTTAGCGAGAGCCACGGGTGAAAGCCACCCAACTGCACCCTCTTTCTCCATTTTCTCAACACCCTAGCTATCAGCGAAAAAGGTTGATACAAAAAGCACAAACCACAGTTCAAACTATTCACAAGTCGATCATTAATGTTTTGAGATTCAATACCAAGCTACTGTTTGCGAACCCCAAACGAGGGTACATATATATGGAGCTAGCAGCGGTCCAATTCCATTTGCACGAAGAAAAATTTCACGTAAACTACGTAAAATATTGCAGCAGTTCATGACGCGGCTCGAATGGCCGATTTTGATTGGAAGGATATTGCCGATGAAACGTTCACCCAATTATGCGTGTTTCATGTACCTGACAAGCCAGCAATGCAACAGGTAACAGATATACGCGACTTGTTACTGGTGGAATCTATCCGTCAACTAATATCGTTTACTTGAGGAGACATGCAGATTGAGATATGAACTAGACTCACTTGAATACCACCCGGATACATGTTCGATCATCTCAGCAGACAAAACGAGTGCTTCATGTATATTCAACACATATTTGTATATCGCCCGGCATTGTCATGTGAATGTCACGTGGACCGATCAAACTAATATACGAGTTATTTGTGATCTTTGCTCTCAATACAGTTAAAAGCAGCCCGTAACAAAACCTCTGATCAAGTTGCCTTCCGGTCTCCTTTAATGAGCAAAACTGATGAATGAGTTCAAATATCGGTTCATTTACATGAGCTGGTTGAGAAATGGAGCATCACTCATTCACTTTGGAACAAGTACAGGGAACTATTGCAATATCTTCCTATAAAACTTGAGATTGAACCAAACCCAACAATACAACAAAGAATGCATTTCAGGACAGCAAGAATCGTGCCATCACATCTCTTCCACTCAACTTGACTATAAGACCGTCTGCTAAAGACCCCACCGTGAGCCATACTTGTCTTCTCTGATAACTCAAAAAACCAGCTCAAAGCAGTTGCAATGTTTTCTCGTCCGCTGGTGTAGAAGATGTAACGCTATACCCCAGCATCAACGTAAAACGCAAAATTATACCCCGTGACCTCCATTTGGTTGGAAGATACGAATAATTATAAAAGTTGTGGTAAATGACCAACGTTGCTAGGAACTTGGCAACTTGGCCTATTCTACAATGTGAAACGCTAGTTTGCTGAGAAAGGTCATCGTTCCCGCACTTGTCTGGAGAAATGTGTATTCTGTGTGTGACTGGATTCGATTGCAGAAGATCAGCGTGTGGTCAGTGGACTATATCCCAAGAGGAGTCCGTTTCGGACCTTTGGTGGGCGAGGGACGGGGGGTCTCCGCCGATGCGGCACTTCTCTGTCCGATGGAAGCATCGGGGGCCGGCGGCACGATGACCACACCCCAACCAACCGGCAATCCGGAGGAGTGGAAGGTGCGCTTCGTTCCAGATGATAGTTAAAGTGAGAGAAAAAGAGAGAGAGAGAGAGAGAGAGAGAGAGAGAGAGAGAGAGACCAACCATTCAGAGCAATTTTGAAAACAATTAAACCTGATGAAAAACAAACTTCAAAATTATTACTTCCACTGTTTTTCAATGAGAGTGATAGGCACTAGAGAAGGAGATTATGAAAAAAGAGAGAGAGAAAGACTAATTTTGTTCATGCAAAAACCACCAGCCGTGTTTGTGACTTGTGTCTAACTGATTACAGATTCTGTCCTGCTCTGGTGCGCGAATTATAAAAACGATCCATGTCGAAGACGAGTCCAAATGTAATTGGATGAAATACGTGAATGTGGCCACGTGCAATGATACGCAGAATCTGGTAGCCTGTCAGGTACGACTTCAAAATACACCACGCCCACACATTTGTGTAAACGAGTATCCTGTTGTCTTTTTTTTCCCGCAGCACTGCCCAACTGTAAGCTCAATAAGTTCCGCTTTATAACACAAGTATCCACCGCAAATCCATTACTAGTCATAGTGTAACACAGTCGAATATCCCAACTTCAGGTCGAGAAAGAAATATTCTTCTATTCTATACGATCTATCAAACCAAACAGTGAGCTCAAGTTTTGGTACAGTCGGGACTATGCCCAGAAGCTGAAGTACCACACATCATGTGAAATGCCGCAAACGGGTGAGTAGCTTTTCTCTATCTTAGACGGCCAACGCCAGCACATTTAATTTATCGCGAGCAGATAATGCTTCTGAATCCGAGTTTATTAACTTTTCCTAAATCTATTCAAACATTCATATGAGATCTTCTCATCGATGGTATGTTAGAGAAGGGCAGAGTGGAAAGTTATTTCAGGTACTCCGCGGTAGCTAAAGAAAACGTTGCGCCCGTGAAAACAGTCTTAAATATGTGAGCCGTATGCAAACTGAAATTATCTTTGTTATTTTGAATAAAAAGAGGTCATCTTTCAGTGAGCTCTTCAATATTAACTTTCTTTTCTGCCCCCACCCCCCCCCCCCCACCTTCAATGAAATATTTGACTAAAAATGCACATTATCACCAGTACCGCAACCTTCATTTCTTATCAACAGCTTACTGTGTTGACTGTGACATTGCAGTGGCGGCAGTGGCAAAGCCAACCACTCGATGGTCCCCCTCGGCGGTCGGGGACCGCGCCTCTCCCCAAGAAGCTCTCGACTACAGTATGAAAAAGGACGCCATCGAAAGTAGTCGTAGTGAAAAAGCCTCGGACGCCGAAGCCAGTGACAGCGACACGTCTCCCATGCTCAGTGATGACAACTCTAGTGAAAAGAGCAACTCAACGAGGTCCGAGAACAAGTAGGTGACATACATCAAGCATAAGGGAAGATAAAATTCATCTGAACTTATACCAACTTTCTGCAAATTTACGCAAAATTGTTGCAGTTCGTCTCCCCCACTCCTGGCGGAAGTGCAGTCTCGTCCCAATGTGATTCAGATGCCGGTGCATCGTCCGGTGCCCACCCGGCTACCTGCCCTCTCCCTGCCCGCACCCTCTCCTGTCCGACCCAGCCCGCTGAATCCGCTCAGCCTTTTTCAAGATTACTTCCGCAGAACGCAACAACTCACTGAATTAGGTTGGCAATTACTTAGTCCACTTGAAAATAAATTCATTCAGTCACTTTCTGAATGACATAGTTTCAAACCTATCGCACTCATTAGAGAACATATACACGAAGATGGTATGGTGCTGTGACTGCTATTAGTCCGTTCAGTGAAACAATTAACACGGAAGTATTTCTCTCAGACGTGTACCAAGTAGGCTCACCTTTCACTTCAGCAAACAGCGGTGGTCTTTGGGTGCCTCCTTCCACACCGGCCGCTGCCGTTGCCGCCGCCGCCTCCCGAGTTCATTCCGGTCAGCCTAGCGACGCGCAGCCGGTCCTCGCAGCCACCGCCGGAACACCATTCGCCAACTATTCTGGTATTTACGGCAGCCAGGTAATTTGATCGAAAACCTTATTTTATCAATGTATGATTTTAATATTTCCTCCCCCGTTCAATGCGCATAGATACACAACAGCAAGTTACACCTTACACTAGTTTAAACACTGAAATATTAGGGAAAACCATTGATCTGATCTCTTGAAACAAATTCGAAAACGTGTACTTCAGTATGAGTCAATCGCATAATGCCCTACAGATTCTCGATAAAAAGTGTTCAGGAAATAAAGCCGCTATTTCCCTCGGCTCCGTCGTTTGCGGCCGGTGGATTGTCGGGCCATTTCGGAGGCGGGTCCGACGGCGGCTTCCAAGGCAACGGCTTCGCTCCGCCCACTACACCCACCCCGAATGATGGATTCAGCGTACCAAAGGTACGAAAGCAACAGAATGACCGACAGGTCGCTCTGGGCCGAAGGCTACTTCGAATATCACGTCGGGGTCATCACATTGACTAATGTTTAGACGATTAGTTTCACCACGGGGTCACCACATTGACTAATGTTTAGACGATTAGTTTCACCACGGGGTCACCACATTGACTAATGTTTAGACGATTAGTTTCACCACGGGGTCACCACATTGACTAATGTTTAGACGTACAGACGACGTGAACCTTCGATGTACTATCACACTTGTTGAGCATTGGTAGAATCGGCTTGTTCTGGTTTAGAAACCATATGTGTTGCATGTGACCTCTGTTCGAAAGAAAGAGAGATTCCAAGTGTTATTTATGTTGCAGTGCATAAATACGTTTCATTGTATTCTGTTCAGTATGTGCAGCAGCAAGAAAACGGCAAGACGCGATATGCCTGCAAGGAGTGCAACAAGACATTCGGCCAGTTGTCCAACCTTAAAGTACACGTTCGGTGAGTTGATATTTTTTGCAGACCTCTACAGAATTCACTTTTCACATACCCAGTCAGTTTCACATTCAGCTGTGTGCGTATTTTTTACGCTGCACAACGCGTTTTCTTCGGAACATGACATTTTTCATTCAAACCGTTTCCATTCAACCTGAACTTGCCGAATACAAGCTTCGATCAGTCATTGAAACTATAGTCTTTTCCACTCCTACTGAGACTCCTACAGTAGGATTTCAAAACTTCCAAGCCGTTTTGCTCGCTTACTTTTGATCGGAGAAATTGGAGATTCTAGTACCATATTCTCCTTCTCACGTAGAGTAAAAATAGGAGACCATTTTCCATGAACTACATTTTGAGCTTCACAACAGCCTTCAGAAAGTTTGTAAGGTTACTGTAGGAGTCTCAGTAGGAATGGTGTGAACTCCTTTGTTCAAGTGCGTTCAATATGGTCTATTTTCGAAAGCCTATAACCAACATCATTTAAACTGGGGGTCATATTATTGTGCGTAAATACATGACTGTGTTTTTGGAGATCATTGAACGATTTTGATACTTTTTTTGTTCATTCTAGTACACACACCGGCGAAAGACCGTTCAAGTGTCAGGTCTGTGCAAAGGAATTCACGCAATTGGCGCATCTCCAGAAACACAACCTCGTTCACACCGGTAAGTTGCTCGATGAGCGCGGAAAAACAAGAAAAGCCGTTTCAAGTAAATCGGTAACCTGGGGATCTGACCGTCAGGATGTGAAATCACATCGTTTCACAGATAGTTCCGTTTCCAAGTTGAATATTCCTTCTGAGGGACAATGCGACAAAGTTTACATTTTAGTTAATGATCATTGATTCATTGAATTCGTTCGACTCATTGATACCAAAACTTGATATACCCGCAACCCACTTCAACCTTCTGTTAACAGGCATTTGTTAGAAGGCACGTTCCAGGCGAGCGACCACATCGCTGTGAAATTTGCGACAAGAGGTTTTCATCGACTTCCAACCTGAAGACACATCTACGCCTTCACAATGGCCAGAAACCGTACGCCTGCGATGTGTGCAGTGCCAAGTTCACGCAGTACGTACACCTGCGGCTACACAAACGACTGCACGCCAACGAGAGGCCCTACTCGTGCAACTCGTGCGGAAAGAAGTACATAAGGTGAGAAACTACCCCTACACATGATTATAGGGTCCGCTCATCTCAAAGCAGCGCTATACAGTGTATGTTGCACATCTCGTTGAGTTTGTAGTTGTCCTTTTTCTCTCTTTTTCTTTTGCAGAGAAAAAATAAAAGAGAGGATGAGCAGAGAAAGAGAAGGAGAGAGAGAGAGAGAGAGAGAGAGAGAGAAAGAGAGAGAGAGAAGAGAAGATGTGTTTGACTATTGCAGTCCCTCTGGGCTCCGAACTCATTGGAAGACGACCATGTGTAAACCGGACGGAAAAGAGATGAAAATGGAGAAAGAGGAGGAGGCTGTCTCTTCCACAACACCCATGCCACCGAAAGAGCATCATATCAGCATGGGTCCGCAACACGTGAAGGTAAACTAATCAACTACTGCTAACTTCGCTAGTCCTGCGTGATATAACATATAAGACGACCGATTTCAAACTTTTCACAAAATCTGGCTTTTTCAGAGATTTACAACTTTTTCTGTGAAGTAAATAGAAAAATCGGGTTTCTCATGTTTCACGCGATTTTCCGTGAAATTGTACCCCATTCTAACAATATTGGCAGATTTCACGCCATCGGGCCAAATCTGGAAATACATAGAGAATTTCAATATGAAATATTCATTGTTCGAACCATTGAAATTTTCAATTGAAATTATTACTATAGATATTTTCAATAGGAAATATCCATAATAGAGAATTCCAATTGAAATTTTCTATGGTAATCAGTGGATCGCAGCAAAACTTGTAACCACCGGAATCGAACCTGCGACCTTGTGGTTATTAAGTGAGCACTCTACCACTGCGCCACGAGAGCACAAATCAGGACAGACAACTGCGCATAGTTATACCGAAGAATTGATGCCGCATTGACCGGTATATGGAGCTTCCTATCTCTCCAAAGGAATGTGTTACAATAGCGCAGCGGCTAGTGGGTCGGACTACAAAACTGAGGTCGCAGGTTCGAATCCTTTCACGGAATATTTTGTTCACATACTTCGCTAATATAAACTATGAATATTCCGTATTGAAATTATTCATAGTTAAAGGTGAAACTACGTTTGTGAATAATTATTCTGGTTATGAAAAATTTCAATTGAAATTATTCATAATGGAAAATTTCAATTGAAATTATTCATAATGGAAAATCTCAATACGAATTTTCCATATGAGTTTCTCTTATTGATAATTTCAATTGCTATTCTCTATGAGTACCAAACACGCTGTCCTCATAGAAAATTTGAAGGAATGCTTCAAATCGGGTTTTCCTCTTAAATTGTAGCCTCTATATTTGTTTCACAGAAAGTGTTGTAAATCTGTAAAAAAGCCGAATTTTGTGAAAAGTTTGAAATTCGTCGTCTTATATAGACAATATTTCGGGGTGATTAATCATGTCCAAATGCATAACAAATGCGAGTGCTTTTTCTCTCATCAGTTGTATAGTATCAGCTCATTCGAAGCAAGCTCAGTGTATCTTGCCCTATCACACTGTGTTTGTAGTTTGATCTCGTGAGTTTTTGGTCGGAACTAGTGAAGCATGGCGTACATTGAAATGGAACTGCGACACCAAACCGGTTACTCGCTGTGTGTGCACAGTAGTATTGAGGAATTATGTGTGTTACAGCCGGAACCAATGCAGTCCTCCCACATGGGCATGCCGCAGTACTCTGGCCTGAATGCGTTTCCTTCCCTGCACAACAATCTCTCTTCGGGACTCTCTTCCTCGTCCCTCTCGTCGTCGATGCCCTCTCTGCATTCCACACTGTCCAACTCTCTCTCGTCCTCTCTGTCCACCAGTCTGGCTGCGTCTCTCCACGATCCGACCAACCCGTTGCATCAGCCACTCCGACTGCCAGAACTCAATTCGCTAAAGCACAGTATGATGTCGAACATGAACTATCAGCAACATTGATGTCTTTTTCTCTTATTTTCTCACACTTTTTAGTGTTCCTTAGTTATCCAACTATAGGTGTTCAATAATTAGAATCGGAACTTTTCTCACATAAACGTTCAACCTAAATGTTCCGAATCATGTTATTCAACTTTCGAGCATTATTTTGAAAAATATACCGCGTTCGACAGTTGTTCTCAGTACGCCACAAAGTTGAATTTTATTCCGTGCAAATCTTATTTTGTTCATTTCAATCGTTCATCACATATCAGCAGGTTTCAGCTTTGTAATATTTTATTTATTCCAGTTCTCCTCCAGTGCATTTTATGTTGTGTAATTAACGAGCATTACGAGTTTCGATTTTGAGTTTGTAATCAAGCAGTAACAGATTGACAGAAGGCCAAGTGTGTGCAACAATGCATATTGTGAATAGTTTCGCTCGGAAACGGCTTCAACTTCACCTTTCTCGTGCAATCTCTCTTTCATGGGCTTTAGCGGAAGAAACACTGTTTCCTTCGTGCGTATTCATCCAATTGTGATAGTTATTTGTGGATTTTTTGTTGAAGCTCAGGTTGTTGAACGGAACTCATTCTGGATACAAGTTTCAATCCCAAACTGGGTCAGTTTACCACTCCAAGCTGAGTCTCAATCTCAAAGTATATAGGTGGATGGTAGGGTATTCTATTGTGTTATTTTCCACATGTTTATTAGACTGTGATTGTGTTCGCGCGAGTGTCTTATTCCTTTTTTCTTGGTTGTTGTATTTTAAGAATGAACAGTAAATGATACGACTCGAGAGTAAAGAGGAGAGAGAGAGAGAAAAACAGAGAGAGGGGAGGGGGGAATAAATAAACGAAGATAAAGAGACTGCGAGTTCTCAGAGAGGGGGTTTTTCAAACACTCCAAATGAAAAGCGAAATAATGTGTTGGATGAAATGAATGATTGATTCATTTCTCATATATCAACTGTAGTTGCAATGTACAAACCAATTTGACCGTCAGTGGTATTTCAATAGCAAGTTTTTGAGATAGCGCCAACAAAATTATATTCTCGTACGTAGAAAAGTGATAGCATTGATGGTCTGAACTCTGAACCCTATTGTGGTGTTCTGTTAGACTAACGTGTGTTTGGGACAAACTTCCTAGGTTCAACTGCCCAGGCTGCTGACAAGTTGGTTGTCGCTGGTGACAACGCTGAAAATACTGTACAAACGTGTCACAACAAGTTTTCTTCCAGCTGATGTATCTTCTCACAATAAACGAGTTTCGACGGTTGCAATTCGGAAGAATGAAATCGAGTAGGAGTGGGCTAAAATTAATAATACCTACCCTTAGAGTAGCACACCGTTAACTTAAAAGTATGAAAGAAATATTTGACCTACTGTAGCCTTTTTCCAATGTTTAGTATTGGGACCAATTGTGCCCTAAACAATATGTTGCCCTCGAGTTACGTAGTAGAGCTAGTGGAGCCAGGTAACAAAGCTCAGAAAAATAGTTTTCTTACAGTCGTCTAGAATGTTCAACTGGTCCAAAGTATGAAAGGACAAACATGACGACTCAGGCACTCGGGGCAAAGCTAGACGATCTCAAATCGGCTTCTAAATTGTACAAGTCTCTCTAGAAGCTATGATGCGAACCGAGCTCTATAATTTCTCACATGTTGAGTTGTTCATGGAAGCTCGGTCTGTCCTTTTCATTGAAATCGAACCGCGAAATTCAACTGGTCGTTTGAACAATTATCATGTTCGTGCACAACATAGCTGAATTGCAAACATGGAAACATATGCATAATATTCATTCACCTATGTTTTCATGAGCACAATGAACGAACTTATTACGCAAGTGAAGCGTGTGATAAAAATGAGACATATAGTTCACACCATTCCTACCGAGACTCATACAGTAACCTTACAAACTTTCCGAAGGCTGTTGTGAGCTGAAAATGTAGTTCATGAAAAATGCTCTCGTATATTTACACTGCCTGAGAAGGAGAATGAGGTACGGAAATCCTCAACTTCTCCGATCAAAAGTGAGTGAGCAAAACGGCTTGGAAGTTTCGAAGTCCTACTGTAGAAGTCTCAGTAGAAATGGAAAAGACTATACTTGGAAATAGATAACTTCGAAGATGGGAAATCAAACTGTGGAGAAATTGAACTAAAAAAACTAAATGAAACTCATAAAAACACAACATTGCGGGAAGAAATTACTTGAACCCGTGATAGGGATGTCAATAAAAATAAGATAGTGCACCTACTTTACGATAGACTTTCCAGAAATTCTCTCATATTTTATGAATGTGCTAGACATAACGGAAGAGTATTACTTTTCCCAGTAATATAATAATAGGTTTCCCAAAAAGTGTCTGGCCAATCAAAATTTTTTTCGTATATAAATAAAGTTCTCGGAATCATTTTTATGAACGAATCCTGCGACGCTTCTTCAATGTTGTTCTAGTATGTGTTAAAGGAGGACAGAATCGAATGTGCGATTCCATGACACGCGCTCCAATCCAACATTTCATGACACGCGCTCCAATGCGAATAAACGCACTCCAATGCGAATATGGCAGAGGCAGACAGTGGCTGACTGTTTTTCGAAATTTTTCTACAATATTCCGTATTTCTTGCAATTTTCAGAATTTATTTACGTTTCATTTATATTTCATGTGTGAGTACGCTGTAAAAGCTTCACCTAGTTGTGCGCACAATGAAAAATTGGTTCTGTCTA
This sequence comes from Litoditis marina, assembly GCA_964036275.1. Lineage (NCBI taxonomy): Eukaryota > Metazoa > Nematoda > Chromadorea > Rhabditida > Rhabditidae > Litoditis > Litoditis marina. Next base: position 10,342,532 of record OZ038438.1, on the reverse strand, counting down.
ACAAAAAAACCAGCTGATTTTAAATTTCGACCTTTTTCGGCGGTAATTTCCGGATAGGTTTATTCGGATTCTCTCATTTTGTTATCTTTTTCTTCAGTTCCGGTGTAGCTCCATGATTGTCGGCGTTCTGTGTTTTTCACAGTTATTGAGAATTACCAATTCAGTGCTATTTTCAGGCTCCAGCCCTATAAACGATCGTCCTCGCCCTGTACGCGAACGAATTTGGTATGGGTTTAATCTCGTTATCGATGCCGATGCATATTGTTTTCCACTTCCATAATCCTTTCAGGTTAGTTTGAAATGCATGCATGTCTTCTTTATTTCTGATTTCTGATTCTTTTTTTCAAAACCAAAGTTTATCCATTTCCGTAGTACGTCCAAAAAATAACCCCGTTTTCAAAATTTTTGGTGAAAGAAACAGGTTTCTTTTGAATTTCGAATAGTATGGTTCATGATTGAAATATAATTGGATTGAATAGTATGGAAGTTCATGAATAAATGAATGGTTTTGACTATTATGTTTTGATGTATGGACTATCCGCTAGCACCAATACTGAGCTCATTTGTTCGATAAACCTGTCTTCAGCGGCAATTTCTTTATCTGACCCTAACCGTTCGTGGTTCGTTATGATAACCGTATGTTCACATCTGAGTACGAAATCCATTGATTACCTAATATTGGGAACCCGTCACTGTTCGGCTATCATTCAATACCCAAAATTTTGGGTTCACCGTTCACCGTTAGTGACCTGTTTTTGTTGCTGTTTAGGTTACTTTTAGATCAGGTGATCAGGTACCTTGTTATCCATTTGTGGGGCTATTTGTAGAGTCCGTCGTTTAGCAATGTAGTGGAACGAATACCAAGTTATTACTTTCTTCAGTCCAGTGTCACGATCACGAACAGGAAGCATATTTATTCAACACACATAATGATGTATGCTAATTTATTATTTGATTCATTTGATTCCAGATTCTCTCACTACAAAGTAATAGAAAGAGTAAGAGGACCCTGTGCCAGGACGTGAAATGAATCTTATACCACTTATTATACACTGGATATACACTGGAGGATTATAAATGGTCATTTTTGCGAAATGTCAAATGTAAGTCAATTCATTGATATGTTGGATTTGGATGCTTTGCATTGTAAGAGTAAGTAGCCAAATTTTTTTCTCGTTCAGGGCGAAAAAGTAGCCCGTTTTTAGTTTTTACACTATACAGTTCTTTTTCAGGTTGTTTGCATTTGTCTTCGCTGTGCGGTTATTCTACTGGCTAATATTCAAATGACCTCCGTTGTTGCTGTAACTGGAATCCTTTTCTCTCTTTAGGTTAGTCTAAATATTATGTTAATAAATATTATGTCTAAAAGCGGACTACTTTTTAGCCGAAAAGATGAAAATCGGTCTACCTTTGATGAAAAATCCCAAATTTTCACGTGTTTACATCTAAAAACGGATTACTTTTTGTAGCTTAGTCAGACCTTACTGGTGTATGTGCACTTCACATGGAATCATGTTGCTGGGTGGCGGGTAATTTATGAGTGTATAATTATTTTATTAACAGAACAGTGTCTGTCCCGTTGCTACGACGTCGTTATTTTCCGATACGAATAAGCGAATACCAAGGTAAACAATCGAATTGTTTAGATTATTGAAATTGATTTCGTTTGATTTTAGTCTTTCTCATTTGATTATTGACCAAATTGCTGTCGGTTTTTTTTTTCATTCTCTGATTATTCACACTAATGTACTGGAGTATATGAACAACTTAGAAGAAATATATTCCTTTATTGGAATTTGGAATTAATCATTCAGTTTGTCTCTACTCTAGTAATTGTACTATTGGGGTGATACTAGCGTGAAGTATAGAAAGGTTCATTTTTGTTCTGAAGCAATGGTTTTCGTTCTGTATTGAAAAATTGATCCTAGCCTTTGTGGCGTTATCCCCCAACGGTACAATATCCCCCGGGTGGTTTTCTCTCCCGTAGCAATGTATTTTTGAGGTACGGGGTCGAAAATTTACCCTGTCTGAACGATGTTTTTGCGTTGTCGCGTCACGTGGCACTGTTACAAGCCGTGTCAAATAAGTAATAATATTATATGGAGAGCTTGCTTATGTATTCTAGGATTCGATTATCTGAGCCACTGGAGGATAGCTCATCTCGTTCTCGAGTTACTGTGTGCCATGTTCTACGGCTGGCGACAATCGTTGGATTTCCATTCGAATTTGGTATATTCCTTCATTATTGTAAAATAAAACGTATACAAGTTTGAATTAATTCATAGATTTATTTGGCTTTGTACGGTCTTCGACAAACCTACCATTCTAATTTTGTATTGTAAATATTGTATATACTTGTAGCGGAATTTGAATATAAGAAAAACACACTTTTTTGTTCATGCTCTTCTGTAAATTGTTCATGTTATCTCATTTCGAAACGATGGATATGATACCCCCGAGTGACTGTTTCATGGAATTATACTTGTTGTTTTGAAATACTCTCTCAGTTTTGTTGGTTTTAGACAATGAAATGTACAAAGTCGATATTTTATATAAATTGTATATGTTGTCCATGTAAAAGTAACTTTTATAGATATAAACTTTTCCGGCAGTGATAATTACATAACGTTCATATGTTGAAAAATGTTTGTCTATGGTATGAGACCAAACTACAACGGTCGCCAATTTGGCAATACTCCAAGCCTCCCTCTGCGTGTCTGACCTAGGGGTAGATTTAACTAAATAATAAAAATAGAACTTAATAGTTATAATCTAAAAAAGATATTGGTATAGACCGAGTTGTCTCAATTTTCTCTATTATTTGAACATTCAATTCTGCCCCCCTTTAACTTGATATTTAAGTGTGCTGTAAAATAATAATGCTCTATCACAGTCGAAACCCGATCCCATAGAAATGAATTGTTGTTCACTGCTATCGTGAAGATTAGCAGAGAAAAGGTTATGAACCATAATAACTTGTAAGTTCGACAGCTGAAGTGAAGTCCCCCGCCCGACAGACAAATATTTTCTGCTTATTTGGCAATAAATTGACTGAGTACTGGACTATCACTTTGGCAGGTTCCTCCGTTGTTGTAGAATGGTGGGCAGCATTGCGGCTCGTTGCAACCCGATAGAGCAGAAGTTGCCCTGTGCGACAAATGACTGTACACAGCAAATCAAAAAAATGAAGAAAATCTAACAAAGTTAAGAATATGTATGCTTCTGCTCAATTGCGGGATGCATCAAATTAAGGTATGAATTCTGCTCCTATTCCAGGCACCGTAGCAAAGTCTCAAGAAAAGGTCACCTTTGAGCTGAACTATCTGGTCACCACCTCGCTCAGGTTTGGGTCACCTGCACTATGCTTATACATACAAAGTTGGCAACTATGTGGCCAGAATTTGATCCGGTTCTCGATCAGGTTGGGCTCACAATTTGCATGACTTTGCTACGGTGCCAGAGCATAGGTTTGTTTATCTATTGAATCACCTTTATTGACCCTACAATACACTTATAACTTTTTTTCCTTTCAGGTACAGCAGGACATATTAAAAGTATGTATAAACGTTCTCAAACACCCTCGAAAAGTGTTTCCAAACATCCGTTATTCTCCGACTAGCCCAATATCCGCGACTTAACCCAATCGGGAACATCAAAAAAACTTGAACTGTTTAGGTTTTGCGCATATTTGGTATTATTGCTCACTTGGTGCATACTCGACCATTGCACAATGTATTTGTGGACAACAGCTTGGCGCAGTGTTTGTCGACCGGACAGGCCTCCATGTTGCATGTGCTGAACTCCTGTCGCCGACCACTGCAAAAAGACTGTAACCACAAACACATAGACACATATTCACACGAATTGTTGTCGAACAAACGTTAATATGAATTACGATGTTGAAAAATTAGCCACAGAACATACTGTCCTTCTTTTCATCCGCTGTGGCTATAAGAGAGTTTCCGTGAGGTTGTTACCTATTTTTGCGTTCGGGAAGTTCAGGTTCGGCTCTTTGGTTTTTCACGCTTCCAAGCGCAATGACAGTCTGTTTGGCCAGATATGATTCAATGAACAGAAGAATAGCAAAAAATAAGCCTAGATTATTAATAGCCCATTATCTTGAAGTGACCACAAACTGACGAAGATACAAGTCTGTTTCTTAACAGTGCCTAATGAAGTGACAGTTATTCTGAAACCTCTGAAGTCATGCAGAACCTATAAACTGGATTTTTTCGAGTTGACTCCAGTAGCCTGCAGAAGTTGTCTGAAGTACTATGATGCTGTGTACCGTATTCATACTCACTCGCAGTCCCTAGTTCTACACATCCTTATTCTCGATTGAATACCGCAACCTCCACAGCTTCTGCTGCACGAAGACCACTCTCCCCAAGACGTCCAGACATCCAACCCGGCTATAGTTGTAGGAACAGCTGCAAATTGGTTATCATTTGTCAAACCATGTGACCATCGTACTATCGATTTTGTTGTGCTCGATTGATTGAGGAAATCAAGATCATGTTCATAGGTTCACTCATAAAGTAGAATCTCACTCAAAGACTAGAATCGAAGAGTGGAATGCAAAAAGTGGTATTTTATCGTATGTGATATTTACGTACTAAGAACGAACGGGAAATTTTGTCATCCTATTGTAGGAATCTTGTTAGGAATAAAAAGAGTTCATTTAATCGTTCTCAGGAAGTGACAAAAAAAGAAATGGAAACAACGTGCAGCGTGTAGTGATACTGAATCTTTCTATTATCTGTTCTATCGATTGAGAAAGATACGTTTATACAAGCGTCAGGTTTACACTGCCGTTCTACGCTCCCGGCCGATGCACCAACTGTACCGGAATAGTTGGTACCTTGTGTGTAAATGTATAGTTTGGTGGTGGTTCGGTGGTTTTGTATCAAGGTTCTAGTTCGCAATATACAATAGTTGTGAGAGTAACTGGTGCCCGGGAGGGTCAGTCAAAGAGCGATAAAACGGGAAGTCTGCCCGCATAGAGGCGGGGAATAGGAAATATACAACACACGAGTTGAATAACAAATGATGAATGGTCTCGACTACGACGTGTGAAAAACGTTCGCTTTGTTTTCAACATTTCTTCGAGAAGCAACGCGGATGCTTTCGAGATGTACCGAGAGTTTCGTAAACGAGAAATCGGGTTCTCTTTTGAGTGTACATAACTAAGTTATATGTGAAGTAAATCCATCCAAATATGACGCCCAGCTTCAACAAGAACTATTCTCATGAACTGAGTTTTCTCTATTGAAGGCAGTACGATCTCTCTATATCATAAAACTACACACGAAAACATTACACTAACAGTTCTTCCTAATGTTCACCATAAGTTCACTGAGGTTTTTCGGTAGCGATAATAGTTGTGTATGGAACTCACGTGTGGTAGTACGTGGAATCGGGGCTGGCGTAGTGCGAGCGGGGAGAGTTGCTGAAGAAGAGTTTGGTCAACGTAATTACGGTAACCCTGGTTGCTTACACACAGCACAGCTGGCTCTATCTCCGTGAAACGAACCATTTCGGAGTACGGATGATCGCGATTGTGAAAGGTTGGACTCAGTGAGATAAACTAACTTGCTCTGGCACGGATTCTGAATCCGACGTCGTTTGTGAGCGTAGAACGGAACAGAACGACCGCCTTGTTGGTTTCGGAGACAAAAGAGCCGGAAGGCATATCATAACAGCAGATTCTATAAACAACAGACGTATGAAAACGGAGACGAACAATTTTCAAAAACGCTAACTTTGCTCTGTCCATTGTCCCAAACTTTTTGGGCGCGCCATGTCAGGGGCTAAATACTAGCAAATACAAAATTTCATCATGCGGCGTAGCAATTCCTCAAAAATCTCATGAGATGATATATCTCATGAGATTTTTGAGGAACTGCTACGCCGCATGATGGAATCGTGCATGAGACTTAGCACTCAGAAAGTGAAAAACAACATTCCTTTCATCAGGTCTATTCAAAAAACGTGATGAGTTATTGTTCTCTTGGAGTAAAATCGAATATGCTAAGTTGAGACCTTTATTCAACATTCATTTCTTACAAACCAACCTGAAACCTGTGTTCCTCAGATCTTCGGAAAGTTTCAATTCAACGAAATCGACACATGTCGAGGTGCACAGAAAAGAGAAGTCTTCCACAAACTCCAGCTCGACTCTCGTGTTGGTAGGAGACTGAAATACTCCACCAATCCTCGAACAACAAAGAAATCATATGACAGATACGAGACACCACTTCCGATAGCACTACCTTCACTAGCCAGCTGCATTTCTGATTCGGTTCGTAGCCAGGATCGGGAAAATCAGGGGAGCTGAACATTTGCCATTCCTCCGACAAATCCAAAACTCCACCACACTCCGCATCTACAAAAATCAAACAAATGGGTTGTTCAAGCGAGTTGATCGACTGTTTAGTCCTGTTGATCGGAAAAAGCTCAATCACGGAACCCGAGTCAGATCAAGAGCCAATTCAAAATTTTACATGAGGTTGTTTACCATTGTTATGGTATTCCGGCAAACCATTCGCTAATGAAATGCATTTTTTTCAGTATCAGCCATCAGTTTCCTTCTAAGTTGAAGATTGTGTTGAAACGAGAGTGACTGAGTGGAAAACATGTCATAGGAACTTTTGTTTGAACATGATTATTGATGAAGGGGGTTTCTCTGGCCGCATTCATCAAGATCGTGGAAAGCTGTTTATTCAGTGAAATTTTTCTTTTTCAGACAATTTTTCATTTAAGCTGGAGGTGTGAAGACTTCGTGCGTTTTTCTGTTTTTGAACGGTCATCTTTCTCGGAACAAGACCTGTAGACAGTAGACACACATAGGAAAAGACAACCGAACTTCCGAACTTACTTAGAGGGTCTTCATTCCTCTCGCAATGTGTACCACCCAAACCGTGTGGGCAGAGACATTGACTGCACTTGGAAGGGTTCAAATAACCGCCATTCTCGCATTTCATGGCAGACCCCTTACAGTTGCCTGGAACCACCGGATACACGCCCTTGTAAAACACAACGCTACACCAATAACACTCAATGAGTGGAATAACGTGAAAACGGCCGAAAAATCATTATACGCCAGAGAAGATACCTTAACAGTTGAAATACCCCGTTAGTTATAGGACGAACCAAAGTGTTCAATATTACGTTCGTATTCAGCCGAGGATGAGCCAAAACTGCACACGGTTGTTATTGCCATTTTAGTTTGTAGTTTGAGAAACGTGAGAATAGGAAGGGACGCGTTCTACTCACTTTGACAGTAGGCTTTGTTGATGTTGCGAATATCATAAAATGACAGTGTCTCTCTTTGTCCAATTGTGCTCTGGTACAACGGATCCCTGCACAAGTAAAATGCAAACATTATGAAATACTGAGATGAGTGCGTAGATATCTCACAAAGCTACCTGAGTGATAGACAATCACTACTCGGGGTACATTAGCTTCTCGTTCCTAATAGTCATACATAGCCATATTCGTATTTTAGTATCATAAGCAACGAGTAATCTCTATCAATATTGCTTTTGAGACGTTTCGAAGCAGTTATTCATATAAAAGTGGCATACAACTCAATCAATATAGTATTTCTCCAATTATTTTTTCATTTCTGGGTGTTTTCAGCCGTTGTTAGTGAGTTCAATGGTACGCGTGCCAGTGGCAATTTCAACTTTGATTATTTTTATTTTTGTTCAAAACGAAGCGAGCCGTAGGTCTTGAATTTGAGCAAAGTGAATTTTCGTGATGTCATCAAGCATGAATACCTAGACGGTTTCTTCGAGTTCCGAACGTAGCTGGAAGAAGTATATACCTGGTGACCAGTGTTTTGCTCGTTTGATCGGCACTGAAGGCCGTACTTCCGTAGTGCATAACTGATCCCAAATCGTATGGAAGACCAAGGGTATCGACTTCGCTATCGCGTTGCAGAAAGTCAGATATGTACGAAGGAAGAATAAAATCTTCTAGAACCTAAAAAAAAAACTTGTTATCGCGATTTGTTCCATTTCACGGCCATCCCAAATCATTTGAGCATCGAACTTTTCCACAACAAGAAAAAAACAAGAACTATCCGAAATATGTGTCCGAAAAGATAGTGCATTGGCAACTGGGCTCAGATTGTTGCGCCACTTTCATTTCATTTTCTGTTTAATGTGATTTTCTTGTTAGTTGGGAAATTGTCCTTAGAAAGTTGGCGAGAGTTCAGACTGCCCATTCCCGCTGTTTCTCCGAACTATCAGACTGACCTTTACATAGGACTGCGCGTCGGGCCGACTGTGCTCGTGCCACAAGCCCAAGGCATGTCCGATCTCGTGCTCGATCACTCCCAACTGAAAAAATGGGCCGTTGAGAAGGGACTGAAATGGCAACACAGTCACACCAGCAACTCACTTTCACGCAGTTCTCTCCAATAGAAACGCCCTGTCTTCCTCCATTGCGACCTATCATCGAATAGCAACTGAAATCACCGATGTACGGGGAAAATCGAAGAAGAACCACCTTCTTATTCATCTTTGCCGTGTCTATCCAATACGCGCGATACGACTATCTAAGGCATGCCGGTCTCACTCTAAGTTGGAGTCCAAATCGAGAGTCCGACAGCGAAGTGGCGTTTCCGGTTTTGTCTATGTTTTCCGTCGCAATTCAATGAGCATGAAGGGTTTCATTTCTATGTCAGTTAGGAACACTATTTGATAAAATTACATATAAAATAGGTATCACAAGTAAGTTTGGTGCTAATTACATCTCGATGCTCTGGCTAGATGGTAATTTAAGCTTTTCAACCCACCCTTGTCCCTTGAAGAACTCTATATGATCCTCATTTTCAGTTATTCCAGGATCATTCTCAAATGTCAAACAAGTCACACTTTCCCAATAACGGATACCCGAAATGATCTGAGAGATGGCATAAAAATCTGCAAAAAATACTAATGATCTCGATTATTTCACTTCTTATCTACCATTTATCTTTCTTTTTCTCGAGAATGAAGGCGTTCCGGGTGTCCCAGACACGGAGTCTTCTCTTGCGACAAAGCAATCCGAACCATATTTGAAAATAAACAATTACTCAAGAGTTACACTAAAACTATTTTCTCTCATATCAATGAGTCGTTGAGCGGTTCTACATGTTTTCTTTATAATAAGCAGCGGAATGTTCACAAAGATTCAAAACAGTCATGTACTCTTGTTGATTCAATCCTATTAGAAGAAATATTCCTAAACATTATGTGAACACATGTGGACAAAAACTGTATTGTTGGAAATCGGCATACCTAGACTCTCATGAAATCGATATTTTATCGGAGATCCTGTCCATTTTGCCTCAGCATCAGACACGAATGACCGGCGTCCTGAATGAATGAACATCGATCATTTCTCACTTCTGCCAAGTCATTCCAATCAACGAGTACATGATTACTGCTTCTTTTCCAATCATTAGTTGTTTTTCACGTCTATAAATTTAAGAGTTTCTCTCCGTACAGTAATAACCCTTACGAAAACAAGTTTGTCTTGACGCGATTTGAGAAATCCAGTAAATGGCTTAAACTCTTAATTTTTCGAAACGAACCTCTTCCGCGCTTCTTTTTTTCCATGTGCGAGAGTTCCTGTAGAATTCCAATGGCTTGTCGTTTCGAAAGAAATATATCTCCTGAAAAGGTCCGTAGGTAGTACTGCGAGCACTTCTACCATTAGTACCAACCTGTACTTGAACGCTCTGGTTTTACGTTTACAAACCTACCTTCAAACAGAAAGGGACTTATTTCCTTTGCGACCACAGGCTGTTCCACACTAATTGCAACTGGTTTCTTACTGTCCTCCACAGCCTATAAAATACATTCGCTGAACTCAGTCTTCATCCTACAATCAAATAAGGATGTAAGAACGCTCTCTGAAGTGTTCTGACATCACTTATTGTATTCTCTAATCGATCCATTTTCTATCCAAGTTTAAGATATTTCTTACCATAAAAGGAGAGTCGAGCTTAATACAGACTCTAGCACGTGGGTAAAAAGAACGCTCAGTCACTATGTGGCTACAACCTGTTCTACAAGCTTGTCTGTTGATAAGACCAATTGAAAGACTTTGCACTTTTCGAATTCGCGTTAGTTGTTTTCCACGAAATATATTCGTCCTCAGTGTGAAATGTTCTGTAGTTGGCGAACAATGCAGTTACTTCTAATAGGAACATGTAAGCTCGATACATTTGGAGGTAGACCACATCTACCTTGAACGATCAGAACGAGAATTTGGATATTCAAGTCTGCCGCAAGAACTTATTCAGTTCAACTTGTGCCGAAACTCACTGAACTACTCAATTAAGTAACTCGTTCCAACTTGTTTCGGATTAGGTTTATCAAAATAATCTTCGATTTAATCAGAGCAGTCATTCTATTCAGGGTAGTTGAGACTCACATCGTTTCCGAACACTCTGTCGCCGTAAATGCGATGATGGGCGAGCCTTTTCATCTTCAGAAGCAGCGAACTAACACTCTCCAACTGATTGTCTTCCACTGCAAAATGAGCCTGAAACCGGAAACAATACAAACAGCCTCACTATATGTTTTTGATGGGTCTTTTCTCCACTACAGCTCGTTTGATGAGTTTTTCATTAGTCCTTATGATGTCATTCCATCGCTTTACTGCATCAATTATTATGGAACATACGTACACAACTTTACAAGGTTGTTCTGCGGATGGATGGGGTTTGTGATGAACACTACATTTCCAGCTCTGTTTTAGCTTCCATTGATGTCCGTTTGTGAACTAGCCGTATCAGATCACACCGTCGAATGTTTAGTTGTTGTTGGAGAGACTGACATACACATTCTTGTAACGCGCAATGTATGACACATCCATACAACTGATGATTTTATTAATTTGTCTGCTAAAAATGCAATTGTAGTTCGTAGCTCGGTTATATTGTATTGAAGTAAAAGAAAAAGTGTTTTCCGTAGGTTTTCCTTTAATGTTCTCGAATTTCACACTTCTCAGACAAGCGAGCGTAAATTTTCGGGCTTTTTTGATGGCGTGTGACCACTTGATCTTACCGACCCACCTTCAGTTCATTTCTGCCATCAGGAATAAGTTCTCCGTGCACCACAGAAAACAATACCAGCACGTACAACAGCAAAACACACATCAGAGCTAGAAATTGACCTAACACATTGGAATCGACTCGAAAAACAATGTTTAGGCATCATTGAAATGTGTATACAAAGCTTGACTTCAAAAAACGCCGCGCCCGAGAAGTGACACTGTAAACAGTGTTCGATTGAGTTTCACTCGAATAAGCCCAAAACAACGAATACTCTCTGTTCACAATAATAGTTTCTGCGATCTGGTGAAACGTTTCTGTCATATTTGTACATAGTCAGTATAATGGTATTGGTATGAGTTTCGTGCATTTTAGTCGGAACATATATAAAAGTTGCGTTGAAACAAATGAGTATAGGATGTGGGGAACTGTTGAGGCATCTTTGTTCTTTGGGAAGTCAGACTAGTTGAATTGAAATGATGTGGCTAACAGATTGATGAAAAAGTGTATCTAAGAGATAGTTGGATTGGATAAGAACCAGCTTGTGATGGCTTTAAGATGAATGATGACTCTCATGTAACATGAAGAGTTGATATGGACATAGTGCGTGTGTGAGTAAGAAAGAGAGCGTGAAAGAAGAGAGAGGGAGAGAGAGAGAGAGAGAGAGAGAGAGAGAGAGAGAGAGAGAGAGAGAGAGAGAGAGGAAGAAAGGGAGAGAGAGAGAGAGAGAGATAGAGAGAGAGTGAAAGAAAGAGAGAAAAAAAGGAGAGAGAGAGAGAGGAAGAAAGGAAGAGAGAGAGAGAGAGAGAGAGAGAGTGAGAGAGAGAGAGAGAAAAAAGGGGAGAGAGAGAGAGAGAGAAAGAGAGAGAGAGATAAAGACAGAGACGCTGGTAGAGGGAGGTCCAGGCGCCAGAATTACAAGGAGACAGAAGACAGTGAGACATTGGGATTTGGAATGCACACCTAGCTCTGTTCGGTTTCGAAAAAGACTTCGATAAAGTTAACGAACCTTGGAAATATTCTTATTTATTGATCTATTTACAATAAACAATGAAAACACATCAATTCTATTTGAATGAGGTCGCATGGCAACATAGAATAATGAACAACAAATAAAAATGAGCAGTACTACCATTTACAGCTAAAATGAACAGATAATGTTCGAACTGATGATCTTTCGAGATCAGTGCGATGACTTGTCTGTTTTCAATCGCAGATGATATAGTAGAACTGAACGTGGAAAGTGGGAGAAAAGAAGAAGAGAGAGAGGGGGGGGGGGGGGGGGGAATGAGACAAAGGAAAGTGATGAATACTGATGCACTATTGTTATGATAAGGGTAAAAGTTCACATTTGATACTCAACTATAACTCTCACTCAATGCCACATCCCCTAATATGGACATGAACATGAGGAAGGGCAGAAAAAACCAGCATAGCAATTCCATGTGAGGGCCTATGTGCTGTTTTACAAGTCTGCTCAAATGTCATATAACATACTTCTCACGATAGTCGTGAAACTATATTTGTATTACTGTCATAACGGTAACGGATTGTTGCGAAGACGCCGGTGAACAACTATAGTCTCCCCCTCTCTCTCCCTTATGTTCGGTTTACAGGTTGTTTTCCCTCATTTAATGGGAATGTGCTCGACTACACGGAACCTAATCATAATCTGATGTCCACGTCGTCGTAGGTGGTGTTGGTGTGCATCTTCACATGGCGGAAAAATTCCTTCGCTTTCGTTTTCTCTTCGTTCGAGATCTGAAAACAGTTGTTCTACAGCTTCCATACATTAATGGACTGATACAAAAACGAAAAAGACAATCCCAGCCTATTCGCCAGCCAATTCTGTTATCCCACCCCCCCCCCCCCCCCCCCCCCAGAGAGTGTGCTCCCTCCTGCATGTTCCCTCGCTTTTGCTAACTCGATAATTGTGAAATATGACGAACCTTTGTCTTCTTGTGTTCGAAGGCTACGTTGAAGCGAGCACACTCCATGGATTGGTTCTTTCTGCAGCTGAAATACCAAATTGAGTAATGGTGAACGGAGAGTAAAGAGAGAGAGCGAGAGGGAGAGAGGGAAAGAGGGGGTGAGAGAGAGAAAGAGAGAGAGAATGAAGACTCACATGAAGGCAGTGTGCTCGTTGCAGTCCCCGCAGCAGCTACACTTCGATTCACTGCACGTAGTGTTGTACTCACAGGCTGGCTTCACATTTCCCTTATACTTAGCAGAAAGCGCCTGAATTATCATCGTCCTTCTAATTATCACTGTTCCTGTAGGTATTTCTCAATATTTTTTCATTTGCAAACACTCACTGCAATCTTCTTGTCAATCGCATCTTGGTCTGTGTCTCTCTTCAGTTTTCGTTCCCTTGGCTGAAAATAACTAGCAAAGTATCACTCACCCCAACTGGTTTAATTTCATTGCAAACTACTGCTCTCCTTCAAACTCATATTGACTCTGATAAACTAACCGAGATGTCTCTCCTTACGACCGTACAAAATGAGCACAAAACTAGGAAGATGAGTAGTATATAGCAGGCGTATTTCATCTCGCACAATTCACGACCAAGCTATCAACTGAAATCCAACAAAAACACTCTATCACAGGACAAATCTCAATCAGAAAAATCTCGCCCGATGAGCAGGCCACACGAAAATATTACAAGTTATCACAAACTCAAATAAAATCAGATATCACGTCAACTCTGAGAAACGCGGTTAGAAAGTGGCATTATGTATAAGTATAATATATATGAAAATTCACTGAAAATATAAAATAGGTTCCACTCCTCACTTTTCGGGAATAAATTGCGTGTGTGCCTCGTCTGCTTCATCAAACTCATTGCATTTTAAATGCGAATGGGGACACATGGCGGATGCTGACATATTCCACATAGAAACTGAACGACGTCAGCAACTCTAGCATACATTTTGTGAAACAAGAGGAAAAAGGAAAGATGGACTTTTCAGTACTGCGAATACTGCTTCAACCAAACTTCAAGTCACATGATCAGTAGGTCATTTAACTCAAAAACTAAGAGAACATTTGGGATATAGCCTCTCCAGTTAAGTTTGAAAAATTAGTTAGAGCTAACACCCTATGAACACAGCAGAGTAAAAACATCATGCTCGTTTCGGCCTTCGTCTGGAGAGACAATCTGAATCCTCATTCGATCGCCGCTTAGATTTGAAATAAAAACAAATTTTCAACCCGGAACTAGTCTACTCTCCAGCTCGAAGTGAACTGTTACATTGAGAACTCGAATGTGAAGTTAGAGCCGAAATAATAACAGTGTCAGACATAATATCGACCGTTGTGTATGATTATAGAACTGTACGACAATGAGAGATAGAGAGAGAGGGGGAGTGCTTTGTGAGTCAGAAAAATTGTAATATACGAAAGGTCAACACAGCCTTCATATCGGTGCAAGAGAAAAGGTGACTGCACAAAAGTTCTGAGCATAAGACATCATGTTTCGAACGGTTATTTTTGCACTACAGAAATGTGATGCTCCTTCTCCATTAGCAGATTCCTCTGTCTCACACTAAAATGAAACGAGAGCGGCTCTTTGGCAGACGGGAATAAGCCTTGCCCCTCCACTGGTAATAAAATCAAAGTTGCTAAACAATGCCGAGTTTTGTATAGGAATTATTTTGATCTGGTTTGTAATGTAGTTTGGATGTTTGTCAAGAGTGAAAATATATCATACATTCGCTCGATTACTGCTACTCCACACGTTTCGCAGCTCTGCTCATCTAATTGCTGCTCGATGAGAAGTGAAGACGTTTTTTTAAGATCAATTCACGTATTACACGTATCACGGAAGCATGCAGGTATCATTCATTTTTGCTGTAATAGCAACATATTTCAGTATACACGTGCGGATCAAGTGGTTTACTTGGAAAGAGTAATGAACTAGCAACATCATTTTATATGAACTCCGAGTAGTTCGACATCGCCCTCTATCTGCAGCCGGTTGATCGTATGCGCCGGCACTCGATGGTCGAAGGAACAGAAAAACACATCATTGAATAGAACCTGCAAATACACACTAATCCCACGTTAATTGGACAACTCTGCTATCGAGCTTATAGTAGTAACGCACTTCAGAATTTGGATACCTCTAGTTATATATAAAGTGTACTTTCCTCATTTATACGCACAACCTGTTTACTGTTTACCATCCTATTTCATCAGGGAAAGCACGTACAAAAATGAAAATAGAAAATTTTCTGTGTCATATATAAATTGTTTTATTACGGCATAACTTTGTTGAGAGTCGTCATGCTCAATGTATGTGATAAAATAGACTACAACTCAAAACCAGTCACCCTCGTTCAACTTTTAAAGAAACCGTTCCTCTCTAATTTGAGTTTCTCGACAAATTTAAAGAGCTCAACGCGTGGACTTGGAGTGCGAGTAATAAAAACTGAAATATGACCGTATTTCGGACTTTCCCATAGACCACCTACTACACAGTAAAGTATCCCAGTTCCTGTCTGCCGCTTAATTATGGGGGAAACCAGTTTTGTTCGCATGAATGATTATCGGAAAACCTCATTTACAACACCGAGGGCTGTGTTTCGAAAAACTAACCACGAATCTCTGATTATCGCAGTAGACGAGCACATCGAATGTCATCTTCCGTTTAAAGGGGAACTTGCTCTCGCTGGCCGCTTCATTTTCAGTCCAGTTGCCTCCTATTCGTGCGCAACGAAATACCTTCTGTAGTGAGTATAATGGAACTGTGTGACCTTCTTAGTTTTACCTCATTCGCCGTGAAAGCTCTAATATGCATTTATATTATGCACCACATTTCAAATTTCATGTTGGAAGTATCATATTGTTTTTTCTAACCTTTTATGATTCACCAACGTATATGTGTGTTTAAACAATCTATATGATAGTTGTTCGAGGTAGTTGTGAACCACCCACCTTTTCGGGGAAAGAAGACTGTATTCTGAAGGCGATGTCGTCGCCTGCTACAAAGTCAATTGTGAGTTGCTTGGCAGCTTTCCAGACCACTCCCGACATCGAAAGTTTTCTTCCAGTGAAAAAATTTCCAGGAATATCGGCACTATATGGCACTTGCTGCAAATTAGGGTATGAATGCATCATTATCCGGCTCAAAAGAGTGACAGAAACAGAACAATATGTAGAAGATAATCAAGTGCGAGCAGGAGTGCGGACCACTCAACTCTCGATCTGGATGAATTAACAAATCACCAACATATAAAATAAGATCAGTTATCAATTAGAAGTGACGGCCTGGCGCGGAAAAAAATCCGAAACCGACCGGGAACTCATAAAGTGTATCTTCTCATTCCGTGGAATATCTCGTGTGCAAAAATGTTTCTCTGACCTACGAGAGAGCACGTGATTCGATGCCTTATAGCATTACACAAGTAGGTTCTTCTGGCTTGTACATCTGTACATCTCGTGCTCGGTTTCGTTTTCACGAAGTTTGAAACTCACATAATATTTGCCTTCCCAGGACACGGTGTACAGATCAACATCACCGTTCACGTATATGTGAGATATATTGCTCATCGGGATGTAATGGGCAAATTTGGCCACCAGTTTGTGCTCGATGAAGATATGAAAAACAAACCATAAACTTATGTATATTCAATTAGTAACCACAAAAGCTCATTTTGTTTAATCTTGGTGGTCCAGCCGCCGAACAATAGTGCGGTTTGGCCTGATGTTTCAATATTGGCTGAGTTTAACGGTAAGTATGTGCACGCTGCAATTTATATGTCTGATATGCACTTCTCGGTACGCGGAAACTATCAACTGGGAACTGGACCCATCTTATAACCAACCATGAACAAACGAGGCAATAGGAAACCGGGCACAAATTGGGCAATGCAACTGACGACTCCAGTCTTTGTGGTGAATTTCATGTTTTATCCAAACGACTGCGTCCTTCAATCGCAACCGCTACGGATTTGTATTCTTCACATATTATTCATCCCTGCATATAGACCTCGACGTTTTGTTTCTGTCAGTAATCCTATGCGAATGAACTTTCACATAGCATTATTATTATGACACGTGTTTGCTCGACTTCTGACGGGACTATCTTCAGTTTTGAACTGAATTGAGACTTTTGTGATGTTTCATTTTCATCAACTCTAACTAGGAAATGACTGGCCAACCGTGAACAACTCCTCACTGCATCGAACACGAATGTCAAACTCGTCGTTTTGCTTCCAGGCGTGTCGAACAGAGCACTCCCTGCAACCATATTCTTATACCTCGCATATAAATTATTGCCATCAATGGAAAACGATCTTTCCATAATTCTCACTTCTTCGTTTCCGTAATCTTTGTATTAGTGTGGAGGTGAACATAGTGAAATATAAGCTTTACCGAACTGTCGATAAAGGAAGTTTTATTAAAGTATATTTTAGTTCCAAGTCAAACTTTTTTAAGCATTAATAGTTCACATCATTCCCACTGATACTCCTACAGTACAAAATCGCACTTTCCAATGACTGATTTCAAGTGCCAACATAAACCTTTCTGGAAAATTTTTGAGAGACTCTTTGCAATATGAAATTAAAAAATAATGGGGAAAGTTATGGTTATTTTTAGATGAACTTAATGTAATCGTATTCATGCTGTGGGCGTCTCAGTAGGAATGAAAACTACTATATATTGGTTCGACATTACATTGGCACGCTGCCAGAGTGTCAGTGGGAATGGGAGGAACTGTCCTACAGTATCGACCTACTTTCCCCATTCGCCGTTGATACACGCGTTGAGGTATATCTTCTTCTTTGGGATGTTCACACGGACACAGAGCAGGCGACTGTCCAGTCGGTCACCCTCTTTCTCCATCTCCACACAAGGCCCCGCCGTCAAGTTTATGAGAAACCCATCCGAACCTGAACATGACAGCATTGGTGAGAATAGGCATCACGTGTATAACACGGAGAATAACGTCACAATCCACCAGAAGGGTTGTGTCGATTAAATTTTAATAAGCAAAGTATATAATGTGAAGATATAGTAACTTGGTTACATTTACAACGAACTTACAGCGCAGTTGTACACGTGACTGGGATAAAGGAAAACATGTACGCATTTAGCTGCAAATCCAGACTCTCAGAGTGAGTGTCTCCCTTCAACCCAACACGCTCACTCGATCACTTGCATGGTCCAGTAGTTGTTGCTTTTCATCAACAAACTGGTTTAGCGTGGAACGCGCACATTATTTATCGAACAATTTCAAGGCTAAACTCGTGTTTTAATTCTTGATCAGTACAAAAATGATAATAAAAACAAATTTACGTTACTTGACAGTAGAATCTGCTTAAAATCAGACATTCGGATGTTCACCACGCTTATTACCACAACCACCAAAAAAACATGTTAGTGTTAGAGAAAACAGCAATGTAAATTCTTGAGCGCGTGGTGTAGAAGGTTTGATTGATTTATTTATTTACATGCAAGCATGTGAGATACATAGAGAAAACAGGCAAGAAGTGAAAATCAACTGAATTTGGGCAAGATGAAACAAGAATCGAAATCATGATGAACAGAAAAGTGAAACATTGGACGAGCATGTATATGGCTATAGTACAACATTCGACACTTCAATGAGGTTTCTGACTAATCCACATAGTAAAGATCAGTTACAAGTGCTTTTCCGGAAAATATTTTCTGGCCACCGCTAGAGAACTCGGAATATTTTTGTTCTTGCTCAAGTACTTTGAACCGCCACGAATAGTGAAAAACTGTGCGCGATGACTAGTTTTTGGTATTGGAAAGCTAATATTTTCCTTTGCACTTCGTGCACGTAAACAATTGAACGTGAAAATAGGTTACTAGTGAATAAATTATTCAAAGCAAATATTTTGAATAACTAATCCGCATGCTTCAAACTGCATTTAGAACCGTTCGGTTCTCGAGTGACCGGTTGAAACCTAACCTCGGACCGTTTATACGAAGCGGTTCATTGTGAATGCATTAGAGAACCACGACACTGGTAAGCCGAACCGTGGAACAGTCCCGAAAGCTGAGCATAGCTCGGTTCCGTTCAGTCCGAGAGACCAAAATCGGTTAGAAAACGATTAACGGTTAGTTTCTCCAGTGATTTGTTTATCGTTTGGTTTGCCAAGTTACCAGTTCTGCTGAGGTTTGGCCGTGAAATGGTGTATCACTAACCAATAACAACTCCTCTGACAATCAGGGATTGTCCAGGCTGCAACTGATTTCCCTCTAACCGCGACAAATACGGGACCGACTGAAAAGAACTAACAATCATTTTCAGATATCTTCAATTCGGTTTGATAGAAAGCACACGAGACATTTTCACAGACCTGTTTTGATTATTTTCATTTAGTTAGGTGACACATGGCCATGACTTGTACCAAACTGATGAATGTACAGCTCGTGCAGCTATGGTTGTACTCTACATCAAAATAAACTTACAAAGGTTTTATTCCTGCCAGTGATAGAATCCTTTCTCGTTGTTTTCTTCTTCGTGGAACCAAAAATACGTCGAAATAGCGAGGCCATTCTGAGAAACTGTCAGTTTAAATATGCAAAATAACCCACGTTACGGTGACAAACTTTCTCATGTCATTGGCAAAAGTTGTACTATGACAAAAAAGAAATTCATTTTACACGCACAACCTTATCCAAGGTAACATCAATTATGACAAACAATCACAACAAAATATTTCGATGAGATTCAGAGCATGAGAGTTATGCATGAGAGTCACGGTAAACGTTTTTGGACTGCCAAGCCAAAAATGTCTACAGCGCAAATGTGGCCAATAGTTTTCGCGATCATTTTGAGGCAATTGAGGGCCCAAAATCAAACCTAATAATCGTCTGCTTGGAATTTATGAGAAAAAAACGAGACAGAATGAAACGTCAATGTAACTCCCTCGAGCCAACTCCCAAATATACGGAAGTTGACTCTTCCCGTGTTCGTATGCTAGAAGATCCCGGCACCTTCATCCCATTCTGCGTCTCTCGCTCTCCCTCACTTTTTCTCGTCTCTTACATCCCGGCGAAATGTAAGAGAAGAGAAACAGCGTATGGTTGAGGAGACGCAGGATGGGATGAAAGTGCCGGGATCTTCTAGCTACGTACTCCGGTGCACATTCTAATATATAGGATGTGTCATGATGTTCCCTCATTCAATCATATGGTACGCGTTTTGACAGTACAAAATATGGAAAATTACTATTTACAGTAGAAGAAAACCAAGCTCGTGATCCAGCATTGCCATAGACTACGGATCATCTACTAAAATAGCGGAGGACATCCTTTTTTTCTCTGAAGAAGGGTTTTTTCCTGAATCAGACACCTATTCCTCTCGTAGTGATTCTCCCATTTGTGCTCGTTGTCGGTAGGTGGATACATCCGTACACAACAACCAAAGTACGTTGGAGAAGGACAGAATGGTGAAACACAGAAATAGCACTGATTAGGGTGAGAAGACAATAAATAAAAATGAAAAGTGTGATAGGATGAAAAGAGCGTTTCTGTTGTCTTCCAATTAAGCAATTACCTTGCGCGTCTTCTCAATGGTAGTTTCCACTGTAATGTCTTCCTGTTTTGTTTTGCTAGCAATCGCTGTTTTTCATCATATAATGAGAGAAACCGACAGAGACAGAGAGAGTGAAAGGGACAAAGGTTTTCAGAGCAAAAAAGAGAGGAATAGCGAAAAAGTTATACAGAGAGAGAAATAGAGAGAGAGAGAGAGAGAGAGAGAGAGAGAGGGAGAGAGAGAGAGAGAGAGAGAGAGAGAGAGAGAGAGAGAGAGAGAGAGAGAGAGAGAGAGAGAGAGTTACGAAGAAAAAGATGGAAAGTGAGTTGGAGAGAGAAAGAGAGAAAGAAAAAGAGAGAGAGCGAAAGAGTGAGATGACGAGAAATCGAGATTGCCAGTTAGAAAAAGGAGAGTACACTGATTTTGCCCATCGGTGGTCGATTCTTTTTGGTAAAGAACAGTATGCAACGCGTTACGGACCCCTGTGTACTGAAAGAGCTGCTGAGTCCATCATAACCTTTTTGTATTTATTCTACCATTTGAGTACTTTCCCACTCACAGAGTGCCCGACCTTTTCAGGAACACATCATGTTCAAGTAATCAAGCATTACCGAATAGCCAAGGATAGCCGTGTAGAATCGGCAAATACAGTTGTATCAGAGAATATCAACGGCGTTGTGTCTGGGTCTTTACGTATCCATTAAGTTATCTTTGTGAAGTTGCTCATTCATTATATTGAAATTACAAACTACTACAGAAGTGAAATAGAACGAACCTATGGACAATGACTATTATTCAGACACGAAACCAGAATGTAACCGACAGCCTCTCAGCCATAGTCTTCCTTGATGAGTTTTTCCCACCAGCTCATAGCGCCCATTTGACGCGAACAACACCTATAACAAAGTGAAAATGAAGCTTGTATTGTATTGTAACCTCTACATAGAGCTGTTTGGCGTAAAAAAGACGTTTTCATTCGACACAGTTTTTAGACAGTGTGGTTGTCTAATGCTGACTACTGTATGTGCGAAACGGATTGTGCACATCGTTCAGAAGAGCATCGTGCTATTCCCTGATATTTCAACCCCTTCCAACCTGAAACTAACAATAGTCGTGTTTTACATCTTTCACGCCTCTGCAATCGAGCTTGGCCTATGATGATGAGCTGGCCAATTCTACAACTAACCGGGTTTTTAGGTAACCTAACTCTTTTTTGGTAACCTATTTTTGAGGTTACCTTGGTAGGTAACCTGAAAGTAACTTGAAACTAAAATTCGGTTACCGTTCAAACTAACGGTAAAAACCACATTTTGCCTGAGAAAAACAGGTAACCGGTTTTTCATTTTAGGTTACCTACCGGTTACTTACCAAGGTAACCTCAAAAATAGGTTACCAAAAAAGGGTTAGGTTACCCAAAAACCCGGTTACATATTGAATTCACCTGATGAGCTTGTTCGAGTGTTGACTTTTGAATTTCCTATATTTCGAACATCCCATTTTGAGTACTAATCTATTCTACCCGATATGGATTTCTTTTTCTAGCTGTCACTACAACTTGTTACCGCTTAAAGTATCAGTATCTTATGTTGTATGAGTACCAGGATAGGAAAATTCACTGGAAAATCCCGTCCTTCCCTCCCATATCGAACCGCTAACCAGTCACTGGAGAGCCGGAGCCAAAGGTTCGAGGCTGATTTGGAACCAGTTTCTCGAGTGAATGGTTGAAAACGAATGAAGAATCATATCAATATTTCGGTTCCAAGTCAGTGGTTCTGGTTCTCCAGTGACTGTTTAGCGGTTCGCTTGGCGGCCGATATCAAGTGAGTTTAGCTGTTACTTATATTTGTTTAGTAATATGCACAATCTCGTATCTAATTTAAAAATGCATCAAGACGTTTTCTTAACTACAGCAATCCAGATTTTGAAAAACAGACCACTTTTGTGAAAGGGTTTTCTTTCAGGCTGAAATCCGCCGTTTACGTAGGGCGTGTGCGTTGTGCGTCGCGTATGTTGAACGCTTGCCAACACAGTTCTGCAATTATGGAGCCTGCTTTTTAAATGACAAAATGGTGAATTCTATATTTACCGTACCGGGTTTTGGTAACCTTTCCTTTTTCGGTTGGGTAGGTAAGCTGAAGGTAACTTGAAACGAAAAACCATTTACCCTTCAACTCAACCTAAAACATGGTTTTCGAAGTTAATTTTAATGGTACCGGATTTTAGTTTCAGATGATTAATTTTCGAGTTATCTCCTTGGGAAACAAAAAAGCGGTTACCAGCAAAGGTTAGGTCCTGAAAACCTGGTTAGTTGTAGAATTGACCTTCTGAAATTTATTTATCTTCATTGTATGTTTTTTTTCGTTTCTAATTTTTAATAGAAAGGTTTATCGTGTATGCTACGTATTATCTACTCGTGCGGTAGTTATTGTATAGTAATGCATTTGTTGGTTTTCTCGTTGGCATGAGGTTTTCACGAATGGTTGACGCAATCTTTTATTCAATTTTATTGATTCTGGAAATGGGTAATTGTTACTCGGGCACGGAAATTTTCCTTTAACAAGGTTTATCAAAGGGTGAATTTTTGTTTGTTTTTATCAAGGGGTGAAAAATTTGTGAATTGCCAAACAGTGCTTGTTCTAGTAGTTCAACATTGGATGGATCAATATATTAATCTTATCAAATTTTATTCTTTCGGGTATAACTACATGATTTGTTTGCTCTCTCTCAGATTTGTTTGTGTTCATTGGAATCGGCTCCAAATATATTTCTGGCATCTGCTATTTGTTGAGCATGCCGAGTCTACCAGGACATCAGCGTAATGTGTCACAAGGTCAACATGTGAGTTCAATTTGTTTTTGTTTTGTCTATTATTTCAAGTGACGTACCAGAAATGTACTAGGAAAGGCCGTTTTGAAACGATAAATTTATTTTCTAAAAAAAATTGCATTTGTTTGTGCCCTCGAGTTTTTTGTAACTGAGACAATTTTTTTGTACGCTATACAACTCCAGTTATACCAAAATTCGACTATTTTTTTATTCATCTTCAATGTTTTCAGTTGATAATAGAAAGGACTGATTCCGGTGATGATGAAGACGTCGAAAGATGTTTCACTTCTCCTCCAGTCTCACAGGTAAGTCGCTCATATTTTTTTTGCATTTCGTCAGTAACATAATCTTGATTCGTAATCACGTATGACTGTATAGATAGAAGTTATGTTTACCATGATATTGCAACTGAAAGTTATGGAAGTTGTCGTTGTGTCGATTCATAATCTTCAATGCCCTTTATTTTAGGGAGTGTTCCCCGGAGGTAGCCCACCGCAACACCATCATAACAGTAGACCACAGGACAACAAAGCAAAGTTAGTGTTATTTATTTATGTTAGCATATGCTTTAGTTCGTCGCCAGGGAAGCCAGGTAAATGCAGATTTGCAGATCTCGAATAAATTTGCTGGTTCATTCTTTTCAAGTTGTTTATTCACGTTGTTTACAGGGGTTTGTGCTGCGATCCTCAGATACGCTCCAATGTCAAGGTGATTCTCGGAAGCATTGTACTGACGGTTGTTGGGGCAAGTGAGTTGTTCAACTTGGCTTTATTTCATTCGAGGTTGTTTTTTTTAGAGGTTCTGAATCACCGATTGTTGTAAAACACTCAAATCCATCCAACCAGTTAATAAACAATAGTATGAACTTGTTCGTCAAACCAACTTTAAGCTCACTCCAGTCCAGGTTTATTATTTGATGCATCTTAAGAGTTACCCTCTTTTTTTTGTGTTTTTCCCTTTAGCAAAAGATTTGTTCATCTGGTTGTGATAAGTCAATTCAGCTCTTCGTCGCTAGTCAATGTAAGATGCAACTTCAATTCAATTAGACACCTATTCAGAAAGCTCTCAATGCTTTCTTTTCAGTTCTGCTAGTTGTTGGAACAATGGAGATGTTCAAACCTGACGAAGGTTAGTTTACATTTCACTCTGTGATGTTCAGTTCGTTAAATAGCACTAACAGCTCCTTTCATAACATTGGCTTTAAATTTCATAACATTGGCTTTAATTAAACTTCTGTTCACGTGAAAACCAGGAGAACACTTGAACAGATGGGGGACAGTTAAGCGTGGCTGTCGTAAATATTGATTTTTCCTCTTCTCGTCTGATTCTCCGGAGTCCGCATCGTCTCTAGATTTGTTGCAATCATACACCAGCAAAGTTGTCCGAATAGTCAGAAAAGTTCGAAAACAGACTACTTTCAAGACGAAAAGATGGAAATCGGCCTACTTTGTTGTAAAAATCCTAAGTTTTCACGTGTTTACATCTGAAAACGGATTACTTTTTGTCGCTTAGTCGAACCTTACTGGTGTATGGTTGCAATACAATTTCGACCAGAGATTAACAGAGCCCGTTCCGAGCACGGTCATTGAACTCAAACAGTTTTACCGGGACCGGGGTTTGTGACGTTTCCCTGTCTAACCTCAAACCTCATACGCCCGGCCGACGTTGTATATTAGACCTTTTAAGCCCATATCTTCTAGAGAATCCAATATAACTCATTTTTCATGTATTCTACAGTAGTCGGCTATTTCGCGATCCGTTCCATCACATCCACCATCCAGTGTCGTTCACCGCGAGTAAATAAAATGTATACTGTTGCAGGTCCGCAGGGTTGGGTTTTCTTGTTCGCTGGATTTCTGTGTTTCATTCCTGGTTTCTACCACGTATACTATATTGTATGCACAGTGTGTGGTCGTCCTGGGTACTCTTTCGATAAATTACCGACCTTCAATCGATGATGTGCAAAGAACGAAGAAGCAACAGATGTCAGTCAGTGTTAAAAAAGTTTACAGACTTCCGTCCTTGGCGTTAGTTCAGTCCCCTCTTTCAGTAATTTCGATAATCACAAGATTAAAATTTGTATTGCATTTGCATAATGGAACTTCGGTATTTCCTCTTTTCTTATAAGTTGTACTATATGATGTCACATAGTGTCATTTGCTTTCCTTTATGAATTAGAATTGATAGTTTCATTCTCTGCCCGCTTCATCTAAATCATAATTCGATATTGGGAGGTAACTTATATTTTTCGAAAAAACATCTAATTAGCTGGTGGGAAGCTACTTTTATACGACTTTTCTCTATCGAGATATGAAAACGGTGCGTTTTTTTGTATTTGTACGTTTGATAATATTGTGTACCTGGTATTTTTTACTATACATTTCATATTGGTTTCTTAGTGTTTCGATTGTTTTATATGTACTTAGCTTTTCTCGGTGGATGTTATATTTTAGTGTAGCCATGGCTAACTATAACGATTCTAGTCGTAATAGTTTCTATCAACAGTCAGTTAATCGTTGCAGTTAAAATACAATGACCCACCTTTTTCCGTTCTAAAATGTTACATTTAATCCGGCCTAAAAACAAATGATTTGTTTATGTGGGATTTTTCTGGTCCTGTAACGTATACGAGAAGAAGGCTACTTAATAAATAACTATGACCAGAAATGCGTTCGTTGTACAGTATGATGGGTAATTTAGTGGACCCACTTTCTTTAATCCGATTCAGGGTCACCCGATTCTAGTTACCGATTTTGTCATCCTAGCTTGAACATCAGTAGTCGGCCTATATGCTTCTTCATAATAAGCCTGAGTGCCACTGTTCATCTCATTTATTCTATTCTCAGATTTGTATCCCGCTCTTTCACTCACGTCATGTTTGATTGACATCAGTGGTGTTTTTCTTCAACATAATAGTTGAAAAAATGCGATTTTCATATTTACTTTAATCTACGAAATGCCCCAGATGTTATACGGCTGTGCGTCATAATTCACTTGCATAATTTGTATTTCGATTGTAAATGAACTATTGTATTCAGTTTTTGAAAGGTTAAGAAATACTGAAATTTTGTATCGGTTCAACGTTCTCCAGAAACATTTTCAAATGGAACGAACTTTTCATCCAGGAAGATTGAAAACTTTATCCAGCAAAAGACAATGACGGCAAATGTTTTCTAATTACAATTTTCAATGAATGATTGTCAAATAAATAAATCACAGCTAGTATGAATCAAGCAACTGAGCATTGTTCAAGTACTATGTTCTGAGAGTGGGAGGCACAAAGTGGTCCGCACCAAATTGTCAGCTATTCTCTCGAATTGGTCGCGATCCTCTCTCCACATTTTTGCTGCATTCACATTGGCAGGTGACTCGTCATTCGGCTCTGAAATGGACGAATTCTTTCTCTAATCTGCTGCCATTTTTCGTTGAGGGTAACTTGGTCCAGTAAACCTTAAAATACTAAAATAAAGTTGTTCGTAGAATTCATCTCCGAACCTCTACTTAATAAAAATTAATGCTATTAGGAATTTCATGCATCAGGTGTAAGCTCTTAGATAACAACATTCGTTCTCAAACAGAATGTGCTTCAATATTTAACAAAAAGAACGTCCATGTCACGAGAGAATGTCGATATAACGGAAAATCTCACCTGCTAACATACTGACAACACTGAGCAAAATCTTCTCAATAGATTGAACAGGGCTCCACCTGGGAAAACAAGATAATTATACATAGGCAACCAGCATAGCAAGTGATATTGTTAGTGGACCGCGGTAGCTTCCTATGTATTATGATTGCGAGTGGGGATAATGTACGGTAACAATCAATGACAACGAGCCTACCTTTCGGAGGAGCTTTCGTATCCCATGGGGTCATCGCCGGGTGCATGCAGTATGGAAATACACACACGTCCATCCTGATAGATGTTAGGGTGAAACAGTTCACAGCAAAATCTGGAAAATATGATCTGAGCAACAATGATATCCAATGGGAACCACCGATAGTCGGTAATGCGGACAGCGCTCGAACTACATTACATAGCTGAAACAAGAAAATGACATTCGCCTGCTCTTTCCAAAGCGCTGCCTACATGTGGAACGCCATGTACATATTAACGAAACGTTGAGAGTTGAGAGCGAAATTGGTTTGGTCGCAAACAGAGAAAGACTGGAAAAGTACATCATACTTGGGTTGTTGAAATGCATGAAAACTCACTTCATCTTAGGAGGACTCAATGGATAGTCTTGCGGAAATGAGATTCGAGCAGGGAACACACCATTCCCGAAACAAGTATCTTCAGGACCTATAATATAGATAAAATTTAGATACAATAGATAAAATTTCAGAAACAATCTTTAACGCACAGAGGATATCAGAAAAAAACTTTTGCAGCCGAGTTTGAAAATTATACAAGCATCTATAAGATAAACTATGGGGGGGGGAGGTTAACTACTATGCGACGACAGATAGAAGAATTAGAACTAAGTAATGTGTTATGACTTTACACCCTCAGCGATTGAAGGCGGGCTCAACTTTGAACTCGGCACTCCCCGTTACGGCGGGTTAATCGTGCGCAGCGCGAAGCGCTGCGTGTGAGTTGTGTTTGGTTTGGCCATTGCGCACCCATTTTCAGCTTTCGAACCACAATAATCTTCGAATAAAACCATTTTTCGAAATTTAAAGAAAGAGAGAGAGCTAGAGATCTATCAAATACATGTTGTGTGAAAAAAATTAGAAAAATCGGTCGAGTTTGAAAAAAGTTACGAGTCCGTGTCGTTATGAAACTTTCCGTTGTCCCTCGTCTCCCGTCCGGTGTCCGCATAGGTTTGAAAAAACTACTGAACCGAATTGACTAAAATTTGGCACACTTGTGTGAACCTGAAAGTTAGCTCGGTGACGAAAGTTTGGTGTTTTTACGTTTAGTCTGGCGCTTGGAGCGGGCGCCAATAGGTGAAAAATAAGTGAAAATGTCCGAATTTTTGCACAGTATTTTGCAGACAAGTATGAATTATAAATAAAGGAGGCCATAGAGGTATGTTATTCACCTTATTACCAACAGCGCCTATTCTAGGCGCCAATCGGCGCCAACATTGGAAATCGGGATTGCCGATAAAAATCGGTGTTTCAAATTGAAGAGGTTAATTGGCGCCAAAAAAAATTTGAAAAACCCGTTGGAAAACTCGAAATTTCGTTTAGATATCAGGATGTTTGATAGTCACCAATTTTTCAAAATTCATTGTTGTTGTTCTAATCTAGGAGTGGTTGTACTAGTACAACTAGCAAAAAGAGAACAATTCGTAAAAAGTGGTAGACCAGGAAGTGTGTGAGTTCTGTTCGGTTTTACCGTTTTCAGCAAAAAGTGAACAATACGATGTTGTGAATGAGTGTGCAACAAAAACAGAACAATACATTTGTTTGCACAACTCCACTATGAACTTTCACACTAAAATTACATTTTTCCAATTGTTTTATTTTGTGAACCGTTGTGCAAATAAATGTATTGTTCTATTTTTGTTGCACACTCATTCACAACATCGTATTGTTCACTTTTTGCTGAAAACGGTAAAACCGAACAGAACTCACACACTTCCTGGTCCCCCACTTTTTACGAATCAATATAATGATGCCAGCTGTTTTTCACGTAACAAGCATGTAATGCCTACCTGTTATAAGACACTCCCATTCGAAAAAGTTTTCCTCGTCTATTGGAGCGGCAATGATTCCCTCAGGTGGGCGGTTCGTTAGTTCTACAACACATTTTATTATCACACTAGTCACAAAATATATGAAATGACTGTTCCCCTCGAGCGCCAAATACGGAACAGTGTTTTCTTTTTGTGTTTGGTTTGGCAATTGCCCACCCATTTCGGGATTGTAAATAATTTCGCCTCAATATTCTCCGCTATTTTCATTAGTGTCTGTTCTCTCAGCAGGCAGAGAGCAACTGGCTGGCTAATAGTCCTTAGAGAGCAACTGGCTGGCTAATAGTCCTTAGAGAGCAACTGGCTGGCTAATAGTCCTTAGAGAGCAACTGGCTGGCTAATAGTCCATCTTACCTTAGAATTTCACTTGAATAGGCGTTCGAGAAATTGTCCACTGATGGGACAGACCAAGCAATGTAGAAACAACCAGTTTAGCAAATCAGTTTTCGATGAAACATAATATACCTATTCCAATCTGGTGGAATAATCTCACCTTTGTATTCGGTCATCAATCTCTTCAAAGCATAGCCGGCCATCTGCAACAAATTTGCGAATATTAGTCTTCGGTATGCATTATGCACATTCTTTGAAGCCCTGTGAATAAGCTACACGCTGTTGATATATAAGGAAACCAAATCCATCATAAACTGTAAAACATTGTAATATAAATATATTTATTAAACGTGTCCGTTTTGTAATACTTCTATAATGACTAGAGAGCAAGATGGTGCAGAGAAATTAAAACAAACCATAGTACAATTACTCAAAGCTATTTAACCGGGATAAAAACCTGTCGAAACCAGCAACACGGCATAAAATATACAATACGAACTATATGAACCGGAATGAATAACAAAATTATCAACTACCACTACCTACCAGAAACACTTCATAACTTAAATGAAATATCAAACCAAAGCCACGCATCCTAGGTGAGTCTACTTATTGCGAGTGTTCTTTGATGAAAGCGATGAGGCCATTAGTTGAGCCGTCATGAGCGGTTATCACATCCTTGGTGGACAACTCGGGTTCAATTCGCTTGGCCAACTGCTTTCCTAACTCAACCCTGCAAAATTACTGAATTATTATGAAATTTGCGCAATAACTTGCACAACTAGCTACGAGAACGCAGAAACCTTGCAGGGGAACGGTAAATGATGACTGTCATTCTCGACATATAACATAATTTCATTTGCAAAAAAATTACCCAAATGTTCAGGCAGAACCCATGAAGTACAAATTTCATACAGTCATGGGCTAGTCGAAAAAAACAAAAATACATGTTTATGTAACAAACAAACGTACCCCCATTGGTCAAAGCTGTTGATATCCCATACGACTCCTTGAACAAATATTTTGTGCTCATAGAACACGATGAGTGAGCCAAGAGTGAATGGCGACACGACAGGCAGCACGAACGAAGAAGTGGGACGATTTCCCTCGAAAACCTGCAAACGTACAACAATTAGGCACTTTACAGTAGCCTTCCCGAGCACACGGAAATGTGCACATGATCTTGCAAACCATGTAACATGAATATGAGTACGCTGAAGTGCTGCTCTTCGTTCCAGGAATGTTCAATATGATAAATCGCGATAGAGGGCTCGAACAATTATACCTACCTTATGAGGGAGAATATGTTGCAACTTCTCGCTATCCACTCCAGCAGCTTCCAGCTCATTCTTTGCCTCATCTCGACTCTTTCCAGTCATCAGCGCCTCCGTTTGAGCAAGGAAATTTGCCAGAAGAATCTATAAGCAAAGAGTGCACGAACTAACAGTGAACGATACTAAATTATTTCCTTTAAAGAAGGCAGTCATGATGAACTAATCGTTGAGATCATTGTGTGAGAAAATAGCTCTTCCCGGGCTCATATTCAGGTAGTAGTGGGTGACGATTAAGCTCAAATGCATTAAGCTACAACTTATAACTCAAGTTTAAACATCAACAGAGAGTTCAAAGTGTCACAATGGATAGTTTACATGAATAAACCATGTTTGTACAAATTTGGAGAAAAACCATTCATACAGTTTTAAATAGGAGACATCCGCTCAATGTGTTCAAGCTTAATCGTCACCCACTCCAGGTAGATGTAGTAATGGGGTTTCCGAAGGGACCTTGGACATGCGGCAAAACCAGAAACGTAAGCCGATGCATATTGGTTCCTCATCGCACTTTAAGGAGAACATCACTAACATGTCGAGGAACGACTTGAAGAAAATGATCTCTCACCTTATGATGTAAACCACCCCGAATCGGGTTCAGCGTCTTGACGGGCGCAATGAAATCCGCCGGGATCAAACGAGTTCCTTGATGGATCAACTGTAAATGGTAATGGTAAATACACGAAACGCCTGCGTAACTGAAACTGTTTGGTCGCGTGCAAAAACATGGATGACAAGAGAAAAGAAGCAACCCTACTTGACCGTTCACCAAGCAGATCCAAAGAGCTTGTTGGCGTAGTACTAAAGTTTGCTAGAGTTGGCGTTATACTAGAATTTGCCAATTAATAACAAAATGCGTACAAACAAAATGAAAGTTATGAAGTTTAAACGCAGCCCAATTGTAATTATGTTTTCACCTGATAGAACGCATGTTGACCATTGGTACCCGGCTCTCCCCATACAATAGGACCAGTGGAATAGTCCACACGACTACCATCTCTGAAAAAGCACTCATTACAAACAAAAGTGAACCATGCATTTTCATCTATAGTTCCACATTGGGATAGAGATCGTGCATCTGCATATTGCCACAATACCGCCCTAGTTGTTTCTTATCGTTAACAAATCCTATTATCTGTGAACACCTTCGAACAATCAGCATATTTACGAACAATAAACATTATACAATTTTAATGGACACAAATATGGTTAACTGACTACTGTTTTGAAGGTTTTCTGGGAACAAATATAGAAAGCGGGATACAAAAATTGAGAAATTTCCCTAAACTACTACATGGAGATTGAATGATGTTACTAGGAAAGTGGGTATAATGGGTGAATGATAGATGACAACAGATATGAACCTCCCACCTTGTCACGAATTTGCCGTTGCTTTCCATGTCTCCTTGTTGGAAATAGGCTGCGAATCTATGCATGTACTGGTCGTATGGCAACAAAGCATGTGTCTCGCAGCCATACACGTTGTGATACAGCACTCCCAGCATCGCCATAATTACAGGGATCTGTTAACGCAAGAGTGTGAGACCTTTGTATCGGAGCAATACGGTGCATACAACGGCAGGCGGATAAGAAGCTTTTCCAGCAAATATTGAATATTTCATAATGAACTATACAAATGGTCAAAAGCAACTAACATTGTTGTGCAGAGGAGCGGTGGCGAAATGTCTATCAGCAGCATGGGCTCCTTCCAGCAGTTGCACATAGTTATCAAAGCCAATATGAATGGCTATTGAGAGTCCAATGGCGGACCAGAGCGAGTAACGGCCCCCCACCCACTGAAAGCAAGCCAGCATTCAGTCAATTAATATACATCTGAAAACACATGAACGAACATCATAATTGAAACACAACAATAGACCAAACTAACATCCCAGAATTCGAACATGTTGTTAGGATCGATTCCGAAATCAGTGGCTTTCGGAACATTCGTAGACAAGGCAACGAAGTGTTTGGCAACAGCTAATTTATCGCCGGCCTGAAAAGATAGTTATAAGCTTGCTCTTCTGAAAGTTGAATCATATATAGTTCGAATGATACCACCATCTAACAAAACAAACACACTCGCACAAAAAGCAGTGTGGAGTAAATAAGGACGACATATAGCTGTAGCTTCCAACGAGGAAGAGCGTTCGAGAAAATAGGCCTAACATCACTCAGAAATACTCGATAGCTGACCTATTTAACTGAACAGGCGACGAGCGCAGCGAGAGTGTAATGTGACTTCTTCCAAATTAGGGAAAATAACCAACCGTTTTCAGGAACCATTCTTTGGCTGTCTCCGCATTGGTGATAGTCTCCTGTGTAGTGAATGTCTTGGACGCAATGATGAAGAGTGTTGTCTCGGCATTCAATTTCTTTGTGATCTGTGTAAAAATGTTGTTTATTGACTTGTACTATACAGTCAGCAATCGAAAAAATTTGATATCCCTATAAGGCCATTTTAATAATGTGGCGATATATTTGAAATGAACGACATCTGAATATTATGTCAATGTTATCAATTGAGGATTTAGAACAGTTGCATGTTGCTAATGACAAGGATGAAGAACCATCCTACTCCTTTGTCTTATAGCATACCTCAGCTATATGTGTCCCGTCCACGTTGCTACAAAAATGAACATTCGGCCCAATCTGGTAGTGACGAAGAGCCTCGCTAACCATCAATGGTCCCTGGAACAAACTATTGTTACTTCCGACCCTAATAATACGAATGTGCGCCTATTATAGAGCTATGGGGCAAAAGGAAACAAAATACTACATTGAGGAACTTGGAAACTGTTTATAGTGTTTTCTTTACAATTCACTATCTAAGAACAACGCTGAATTCAAACTGCGCCAACTTTGAATGAATCAATTTTGCCTGAGTAGTAACTAGTAACATCATCGGCCTTTGTGCTAACCCCTCTAACCAGTCTCCAAGAACTATACACGCCTCCCGAAACTCACCAGATCTGAGCCACCGATTCCAATATTGACCACATCGGTAATTTTTTTTCCAGAATAACCCGTCCATTGCCCAGAAATCACCTGAAAAAAAAACAGATAGATATGCAGTTTGCAGTATGTATATACATTAGAAGGTAATCGTTTTCGATGAACAAAAGAATGTGTATTTATTCACTATGCAGCTCTGTGAATAACTGAGAAACATCTTCTGAGTGTAACAGAACAAGGTAAGAATGACAAACTATAAAGTATATGTGATGAATGTGTGCATTGCGATTGAACAATAGAGTCAACCAACCTGCTCGCAGAACTGGCGCATGTGATCCAGAACACGGTTTACGTCCGGCATTACCTGTAAGTAAGGCATGAGATAAATATAAAATCATTCTCTTCTCACTTTGAAAGCAAACACGAATCATTACTGACATTCTCATACAAATACAACTTGTCTCGGTTATTGAGCTCGACGTAGTGAACACGCTTTTAGAAAATAATATTGACTTTCGAATTTCACAGCAAACCGAAACACGGAACGAGCGAGACTTACATCTTTTCCATTCACAAGAACAGGTGTGTTGCTTCTGTTTCGCAACGCCGTGTGTAGTACAGCTCGATCCTCGGTGAAATTGATGCGTTCTCCAGCGAACATTGCATCGCGCATAGATTCAACACCGCGGGAAACGGCCTGAAACCATTGCTGCTTCGCAAACGAGTAATATTCTAATATTGAAATTCAGAGCACATGTGTGGATTGATGGACTGATCAGTATGCAAACGAGATCGACTACACCATACAACAACATGGGGCCGTTCTTCCCGATAAGATACGCTGTATCCGTGAAATTTATTAGAAAAAATCAGGTAATGACTCACCACATCCATTAGTTTATTGAACGTGGTTTCAGTGATGCGATGCTTGGAAAAATCGAAGAGAAGTGGTCCGCTTGGTGTAGGAAAAGTGCGACTGAAAGAAAACATTTGTTTGATTGTCCTACTTTTGTAAGTGTGTGCAAAAAAAGGCAGTCCACCTCAATGATAATTCAACCATATACAAAAAACCAGACGCAATCCGAATAAAGAACGAACCTAAACTTCTGAAAGCGACCATCCTCCTTCGTGAACAACTCTTTGATATCCAGAGTGGCTTTTTCATTCGACTCAACAAACTGTTTCAGTTGTTGAAAGGCAGCGTCCTTCGACAGAGTCATTCTGGCTGAAATGAAAAATGATGACGCTCCGATTGTGATGTGAGACAAATAAGAAATACCACTTCAAACGTATGTGTGAATGAGGAAAATATTGGAACTAAATGTAATGGAAGAAAAGTAACCAGTTAGAATAAGGAATAACTAATCCCGGAATACCAATTAAAACAGAAATCATGCATCGAAATGTTACGTGTGTAAATCCGGATTATAACTACTACAACAACAAAACTACACACAAACAACAACCTCGACACTGCGATTAAATATATAGCGCAGTTTCGGAATCGCTTAAATCAATTAATGTGGGGGAAATTCAAAATAAGCAGCAACTGAGATGAGACCGGCTCAGCGGCGAGGAATATGTATTTTCTCACGTAACATCCTACACACCAGAGATTGTGCACGTCCGCCACTAATGCCCAATTTGTTAAGAGGTAGAGAGAGAGCTCTTTGATCGAGAATCACTTTAGACTCTTTCAATTGACAACCAGGACAGTCTGGTACTTTGGATAGGAATATTACTTGAAAATACCAACATTACTTTAACTAAACTCAGCGATATCTGCGCGAACTGATAAGCAGTATGGACCACTATATGCGGCCCCTCCGCGGACTGAAACGTCCCCGCGCAGCGTGTCGCATTGGAGCGCGTTTCGTTAAACAATTGTACAGTTATTTTTCATTTCAATTGTTAGTCTCACAGTATGACGAGCTTAAAAAAGGTGTTCGTTGCATTCTATTCTAGTTCACACTTTCGTACGACTGATAGTTGCTCGAACGTAGCAAACTGGGTCCCTCCCCCAACGAACCGCAGACCAGTCACGCAAGTTAGGCAAGACTCGATTCAGTCAGAGTAGTTTGGTTTACGGCTTAGTACTAACCGCTTAGTGGAAAACCCGGCGGTTCGGATCTCGGTGCAGCTTAGTGATGAGTTTTTGCAGTACCTAGATGTCGGTTCGGTTCGTCAACTATACGACGTTAACCATGGAATCAGAAATCAACCCGTGGCGTTTTGTACGCATTGCATAATACCATATCACATCATGGGACGCGACTGAACTCGGTATAGTACCCAATGATACCGCGAACAGATATAGTTCATAGATATAAATGGCTTTTTGAGAATGAGCTACACTAACGTACTGTAACAAACGTTTACCATCTCTCACAAATTTTTTGAAAGTTCCGGGAAACATTGAAATGGTGAAAATCTGCCTGGAAATTTTGTTGGCACGTTGCCGAGGTCTCAGTGGGAATGATAAGGAACTATAGCAAATGCACTGAACTGTGGAAGAAGAAATTGGGCGGAAAGTATTTTTCTTTTCTTTTACCATATGAGAAAATGATCACAAAAAGTCTCACTGCCACCAAATTTCCAACTATCAGCAAACACTCCAAAAGCTATGTCTACACGGGAAAATAAAATTTTCCCCACAAATGTATTTCTCAGTTCATCTTTCTTTCTCTCTCTCTCTCTCTCTCTCTCTCTCTCTCTCTCTCTCTCTCTCTCTCTCTCTCTCTCTTTCTCTCTCCTTGAGCTTAAGGGGGTATTTATGATTACTCTGAACGGAGAATCCTACAACTTTCTAGCTCGTTCATTCCAAACATAATTAGACAAAAAAGTAGGAAAATAAAACAGCAAATAAAGTTTGGTATGAAAACCACTATTACCGAGAAAAAGTTAAAACGTGACAGCATTTATTTGTGACAATTATAGACAACGCAATAAACAACTACTTTTGTGACAATTATACGACATTTGTGACAATAATACATACAGACGATAAACAACTACTTTGCGGCCGAAGCGTCTCCCACGAAGACTCCATGAGTATTCTTCAACTGCTGCAGGCGAATCAGTGAAAGAAAAACAAGGTAACTTTAGGATGAACGATTGGTAATTTACACGTATGATGTGCCAAGACTGAATGAAAGTAGGATTAATCGCTATACTTTGGAAAAAAAGAGCATCTAAATTGCCTTAAAGCGTTCCTAGAAAACGGCCGAGACCTCTGATAACGGCTTAAATCAAACACAATGAGGAAAACTGTCGCTCTCTCTCTTTCTCTCTCCTTGAGCTTAAGGGCGAAATCTGACATAAACTCTTTTGTTTCCATGTTTTTCAAGTAATACACTCTGAAGAATAAGTTCTGCATGTCTTCTCCTCCCATCTCTTTCTTCTTTCTCTCTCTCTCTTTATCTCTCTCCCTCTCTCTCTCTCTCTCTCTCTCTCTCTCTCTCTCTCTCTCTCTCTCTCTCACACACACACACTCTCTCTCTCTCACCTTCCCCACTATTTTTATTCATACAAAACGTACGACTTCACTGCTAGAATGACTCCATTGAGAAGCAGCGACTAAATACTAATATTTCTTATACAGCTGACTAACCATTTATAAAAATTCATTTCATCAGGAGCACAATTTTATCTTCAAAATCATTTGCTATTTATCGAAGAAGCAATGTGTTCAATATGGGTTTCGGTCATATTGTCGGCTACCATTGTTCAAGCCAATTGAGAGTACCGCACACTTTGACCAATGCACGAAACATGCATAGTTGTCGCATAACGAAAGCCCGGGGTATATACTGTATATCTCAGTTTTCGCTGTATGCCGGACACGCCGGACACATGTCCCCGATTCGGAAGCTTGTCGACTATGTACACTCGTAGCGGAATAGTTGGCGATCAGCCATTAAAGAATGACGATTATATGGACCACTCCGAACGCTTAAGTCCTTTAAACTGCAGTACATTTTCAGATGTATTTTAAAGGACCGTTAACACGGGATTGGTCCACACAATGGTCCTACCTTAATCTTTTGCTCGCAGGTTCAATTCTGAGGAGAGACGAAAATTTATAAATTTGGCACCCCCTATGTGTCACTAAGATTTTGGTTTTGTTCTATTCAATGTGGTTTTCTCTCCTTCTGAAGCCATACTTTGCTTCTCCTAAAACTTACGCTCATTTGTATAAATTATGATTGTGAGATGAGGGACAATTTGCTTTTGAGATGGAACTGGATTAAATATAGAAAAAAAGGTTAATAATTCGAGAAGGGAATTAGAACTCTGATCTCGCAACTTTCATAATTCCAACACATTTTTGGTTTTCGACTGAAAAAGATCATGCATGCAAACAAACATTATCCAGAACTTTAACGAAACATGCTCATTTTTCCCTCTTAATCAAAGGTTTTGAAGAAGCTGAATTTCGTTTGAGATACATTGGTAGTGTGAACCAAATGTTTTCAACGATCAAGAACCTATGAGTGTTTGTAAAATAGTGTTCAGATGATCATGAAAACTGCGAGATTATATTTTGCATTTCCCTATTAAACAATTGATCTGCTTTTCTATATTCCATACAGTTCAATCTCAAAAGCTAATTGTCCCCCAATTCGCACTCGGTTTTTCTACAACATCACCTCTTTCTCTATATTTCCGAAAGAGGGAAATGCTTAAAAATTGAATGAGAAATGCTTTCTTGGTCAAGCGGTGAAGGAGGCTCACTTCGGCTTGGAATGCGAATCCTCCTTGACAGACAAATTTTTTTGGTTGATTAAAACTTTTTTTGCTTCTCCTAAAACTTACGCTCATTTGTATAAATTATGATTGTGAGATGAGGGACAATTTGCTTTTGAGATGGAACTGGATTAAATATAGAAAAAAAGGTTAATAATTCGAGAAGGGAATTAGAACTCTGATCTCGCAACTTTCATAATTCCAACACATTTTTGGTTTTCGACTGAAAAAGATCATGCATGCAAACAAACATTATCCAGAACTTTAACGAAACATGCTCATTTTTCCCTCTTAATCAAAGGTTTTGAAGAAGCTGAATTTCGTTTGAGATACATTGGTAGTGTGAACCAAATGTTTTCAACGATCAAGAACCTATGAGTGTTTGTAAAATAGTGTTCAGATGATCATGAAAACTGCGAGATTATATTTTGCATTTCCCTATTAAACAATTGATCTGCTTTTCTATATTCCATACAGTTCAATCTCAAAAGCTAATTGTCCCCCAATTCGCACTCGGTTTTTCTACAACATCACCTCTTTCTCTATATTTCCGAAAGAGGGAAATGCTTAAAAATTGAATGAGAAATGCTTTCTTGGTCAAGCGGTGAAGGAGGCTCACTTCGGCTTGGAATGCGAATCCTCCTTGACAGACAAATGTTTTTGGTTGATTAAAACTTTCATGGAGCCAGAATTTTACCAGAGTACCACTAATGTTTTCGAAGATCTAGATATTCTATTTAAGTTACGTAAAGTCAAAACAACAACACACTGAGCACTCTTCGAACGAAGGAGTAGTTCTTGAAGGGCCAATTACACAAGCAACTGGGCCTGTGGTCAAGTGGTTAGCGTTCGGCTGTCGTTCCACTGACCCGGGTTCGATCCCCGCTCGCCGCGGTATCTGTACGGCGGACCTCATGAGCTGTCAATTTGTAGCACACCCATGCCTATCACCACCCTCTACGGACAGTCCTTCTACGGTTTATATTGATCATGTGTATTGTACAATTAGAATAAAGTGACAAACGGATGAAATAGGCCGTTTATTTATTTATTTATTTAAAAACTGGGCCTTCTTGGCCCTTGAAGCGACTAGGAGCAAGGTTTTCAACACCATAAAAAAGGTCAAAGTTCTGTCCGGAATTCGGTCCGAAATTCGAATTCGAATTCAAAGAGACATCGGTCCGAAATTGTGGATTTGCAAAATACAGTTTCTAATTATATTCCATATTTTCGAAAAATCGGTTGGAATGGTTGGTTTTCGCCCGCCGTCGGGAGATATTTTCGCGAACCGATGTTCAGAATAACTGTAGATCGCCAATCGCACACTGAATATCCATTTGCACAATGGTAAAGTCCTTCCCCCTCCATCTCTCTCTAGACAAAATTTCAAACTGGGTTCAGGAACTTTTGAGAAATAGGCAAAAAAAATTCTGGAAGTAGTCTTAAGAACGAGAGACGCGCGAATCTAGATGTCCGTCAGTTTCACAAACTCTGGATGTTGTACTGTGTAGATGAATTCTTCAGTTACGGATTTCATGTTAATCAAATTGTTGAACAGGTTGAGTGCAAACCATTTTTGTTAAAGGGGGCAGAAAGGAAAGACTGTTTAGGTACCCCAGGGTACCTAAATATAACGTTGCGCGCGCCAAAACAGACAAACACGTGTCAACCGTATGCAAATTAGGTTCGTTAGTTTGATTTAAAAGTTATACCTATCGGTTTCTCTTGATGAGCTCTTTCATATTAACTTTCCTTTCTGTCCCCCTTCAAGTAGTAAAAGCATGTTAACGCAGCCGTTCTTTACCTAAAAAGTGCTGAGCTATTCAATTAGAGTCGATTACCTGGACAACATGGTGCTGAAAATATTGTTTACGCAGGTTTATATTTAGTTTTTTTTGTGGTAACGGAGTATGTTTTCTAGCGCAGGTGCAAGAACAGGTGCGAATCATAAATGGTTGCGAATCGTTTTCTCTACGTATATCTCCCGAAGCAAACATTGTTGTAATTAGTATCGACCAATATTCAATCACAAGTTACTGATAATTGGCTCAGCGAGTGGTAATAAGATACGTGCTCAGATCGTACTGCCTTC
Organism: Litoditis marina; assembly: GCA_964036275.1. Lineage (NCBI taxonomy): Eukaryota > Metazoa > Nematoda > Chromadorea > Rhabditida > Rhabditidae > Litoditis > Litoditis marina. Next base: position 10,301,983 of record OZ038438.1, on the reverse strand, counting down.
ACATCTACTATCTCGCTGCGGATTTATCTCTCTCTCTTTTTCGTTCTCTTTCTCTTTTTCACTTTCCCTCTGTTTCTCTCATTCTGCTCTTTCCAAGTGTTGTTTATCGTCATCTTTGCAGCTTCGAGATATATATTAGAAAAACTGGTACTCCACTGAGCTAACTGCCGCCTATAATTGTCTTCCCTATCCATCGGCCAATCCGTGCTGCTGTTATCCGTTATCGCCATTGTGTGTGAACAATTATGTGTGTACTAACAAACGAATAGCTTCGAAGCACTGAGCGTTCTTCCTTTGATCTCTCAGTTTCCCTTCAGAAATCAATGACACATATTGACAACATCCTTCCTCTTGGAGCCCAGCCGATTGGCCAGCTACAAAATTAGAGAGCTTGCAGATCAATGAGTCCGCAGACAGGCTGAGACACTCTGTATTTCTCTGATCTATGCACTCTATCGTCGATGCCGCTACAAAAGTGGCTGAGAAGTTGACTGGGATATCTCTAAGTCTGGCACACTGTGTTATAACTATCTGTTATACTAACTGTTTCTCACTAAGTATACCTTTGCTTACAACTATGGAACATAAAACGTCAAATGGTTTTTTTCGAATCAGAAGTGGTTCAAGAGCACTTCCAACAACATATATGTCATCGGGCGCGGTAGCAATCCCTCGAAAACCTCATGAGATACCTCAGAGCAATATCTCACGAACTTCTCATAGGATTCTATGAGTTGCTAGGCTACAACATTAGAAGCTCACGAATAGATCGTGAGATCTTCATGAGAATCTCATGAGAAACTCATATGAACTTCTCATGAGGTTTTATGGATTGCTACGTAGCCAGAGTCTAACGTCGTGGTGTGAGGGGAAATCTGGTAACGTGCAACGAAGAAGAGCGACTCGCGAGAAAGAATTATATCTACGAATCTGAAGAAAAAAAAACTAACCATTTATCCGAATTCTCACTTATATACTATTTGAAATTTGATGACTTTTCTGGTATCATGTTTAGATAAATGATGATTTTCTGGTATCATGTTATTTGTTGTTTTTCGCGTTTAACTAAGTAAGTAAACATACCATCTGATTGGCACGGTCACAACCCAATCAAATCTAAACTATCAGAGAACACGAATCGCCCATACACTGTGTTGTTTTCTCCGGGCTCATGAATAGCTTTTGTAATCACTTCTCTCTGTTTTCCGAGAACTTACCCTTACTAGTTTCGCACCTGCTCTCAACGTAATCGGTTTCTTCCATTTAGTAAAAAGATATACGACAATGTTGATCAGAATTGACTCTGTAACGAGGTGTCTGACAAATTAACCAAGAAGTTGATCTCGCCTGTTTCTTTTACTCGATAGACAAGGTTAACTTTCCCTCGAGCGAACGGAGTGAAGTCGCTAATTTGCCAGAAAAACTTGGAAAGGTCGCTAATCAACCACTTTTTCTCCCAACCTGGTGACAAAATTGCCAAACAGATCGTTTCAAGCGATTAGGTTGGTGTACATTTTTAGTAAAGTACAACCATACTTTCTTTTTCATTTCCTCATTCTTATCCTCATTTCAGACGATGATCACTGTATCAGATGTGGAAGTCTCTTCTGATATTTTGAAAGTTCATGTATCCATTTTAGTTTTCGAGCTTTCACTTGTCCTTTTCGGTCTTTTCGTGCTTTTGGTAGCAGGTGAGTCAGAGAGATATTCCCCATATCAATGAACTGTGGGGGTACGTTATGTTCCTGTGATACCACATCAGGAAATCGGAATAGTTCGGTTCAGACAGTTTCTTAGATACATGTTTCAGTACAAAACTGATGATTCACAATTGTACGATATGCGAATAAAACTTCAGATAACGTTTTTGAGAGAATCTCTTGAATATATCGTTTTCATTACGTTCTGCAATGAGGGTAGAAAACAGTTATCTTCCAAAAAGTTTCCTCGATAAGGTATGATGTTTTTTACTCTCGTTGAGACTGTTTCAGTATGTATGAATGACGTTCGAACTATCGAAACGATCAATTGTTTTTAGACATGATTCTGCTTCCCTATCACAAAGAGTTTGTCAAAGTTGAAGTTAGAATCAAGCCATTATAAAATTCGAATGGGTACTGTAGAAGTCTCAGTGAGAATATTGTAGACTAGGAACAGAAATGTACCGAACTGACAGTGGAACAGCGTGTGAACCGGCTATGAGCATTGTATTTCACTAATCTGTTTCTGCAGGTTACGTCATATTCGTTGTCCACCCTCACTTCCATCCTCATGTGCATTGTATCACTGCCATATTCTTCATTTCTTATCTAGTAATATCTCTGCCACGAGCTATCATTATTCTTCTTTATTTCAGTAACGAAGCGGATAGATTTGGTAGGGAGGAACTCAGCGAAAAATCTGAGTACACGCGAAAACATCTTGAATTTTATCGTTCTTCAGTGACTTTTCACTTTTAGGGCTTATAGGGAGTGACGAGTTCTAGTTGTAGTTTGATCTTTATATACGCCATTATTCACGAATCTCGACCGAAAACAACAGAATCAAACTACAAATATAGCGGGACCGGGTAAAGTTTACGGTAACTCTGCTTTTAAAGCAACTATTGTCTCGCCCAACTAAAGTGGTTTATTTATCACAGAGATCAGCACAAGTTCTTCGCTATCAATCCAATTGGATGGGTTGCGAACTGCGGGTGCGTCGGCAGCCCTTTTATCCGCTCCGCTGCTGGTACTGGAAAGAGTTGTGGCCACTGTTCGCATCAGAACGTACGAAAAGGAACGGTCAGTTCGTGGTAACCCATGTTCGAATCCCGGGCGTTTTAAAAAACATTTCTCACGCGTCGCACTATACGCTGCGAACGCAAGTCAATTTAGCTTGGTTACATTTTCCATAGTCACTTGTGAAAAACCGAATAGTTCGATTGGAAATGTCCTGAAAAACTCATCGTAGACAGAAGAGTTATCAAAAACTGATAATAGGCAGCAGTCGACAAAAAAATCATTTTTCACGACTACTTCGTTGCAAAGGGAATTACCTACTGAGCAAATATTTACAGCTTCTATTTCATCCTCTGTATTGTCATATCAATACAATGGGCTCTTTGCTTCTCTTGTATATATGCTATTCTTGAATGTGAGTCAGACTTCATCGTGATGAACGTTCTCATAATCTACTGTATGTCCGCGTGACGTTAATTACATCCTACTCTGCTAATAAATCAGGTCCCTACTATAATATCGTCGTCACTGATTAGGAGTAGTCGGAATCTTAATCAAATGGCGAAAGGGATACTTAGAAGTTCATGAAACTTTGTTACATTGTTCAATCTGTGGTTGCTACCCTCGAGAATATTTACGATTCGTGAGAACATCACATCAAGACATGCAGAATAACTAAACATTTACCTAATTTTGCACCTATCCCTATTTTCATTTACTGTAGCAGATATTTCCTTCCAGATAACCTCGAACTCTTTTATTTTTTATTAGCTGGTTTTTTCTGCATTATGATTGCCAGTGCCGTATTTTACTACTTGTTTAACTGGTCTGAAAATGAATACAATCGAAACAGTTCCAAATATCCCCTGACAGTCAAGTGAGTTGTTTTCAGTACCTGAAGAGCTCAAGCTCGAATAAGTTTTTCCTGGTTGTGCAGATGTTCGCGTTAAGTAGCCAACTTATGATCTAGCCGACACTTCGTTATTTCTCGCTAGACTCCAATGTATCTTAAGGATCCTAATTTCTAAAATGAGCGCCACCCTAGAAGAAACGCACTTTCGCAAACTCATTTGCTGGTATGTTGTTGCAATTAATATGACTATATGAGGCAATCCATCTAGAATTTGCCGGATACCAGAAAACGCTTACGAAGACATATATTTCCATCCACATTGTGGTTGATGATGAAAACTAATGTTTAACGTCTTTCAGATTCCAGTTGTCGGAAAATGTGCGATTCGGTCGAGTTCTCAAAGCAACACTACAAGTGTTCGGAGTTGGTGGAATGATATGTCTCATCATAGTTCTTCTCGTGAAAAAGGTTCGTACACATGCATCCCATCAATTTTTAACGCCTAACTTGACAAAAATAATAAAGTTTGTATTTCGTGAAATCACATCAGTTTAATTCCATATGGCTCACTCAATCTTGCACTCAAGACCAACTCCGTGTGAGTTAGTCCTGGTAATTCATATTGGTGAAGTTCTCAGTTGGACATTTTGATTACTAAGTGCTAACGACGACACGATTGTACATATTTGTACAGCACATAGCACAGTACAGCACAGAACAACATTGAAAAGCAGAGCTCGAGTGTGTCAGAACCAACTGAAAAAAAAAACTTCAGTTGTAGATGTGCACGTTGATGTGATATGATGGAGTATAGATGAGCAGTTTCGTTTCGCTCAATCAGTCAATTGACCACTTAACAGCCCCACGACTAGTCAAAAACTTAATGTGAAAAAAACGTTAAAAACAGTTAAATACTTAATGTTAAAAACCAAAACCTACTTAATGTGCTTGGACGGAAAAATCCCCCGAAACTGGATAAGGGACCATTGGCCCTACTATGCCAACTAGAACCAATGCATTTCAAAGAACGTTGTTGTTTCAGTTGAGTTTTGTGCAGCAAAGCCCCATTTGGACACTAATGCTCTATCACGTTTTCGAGTTGTTAGTAGCCTCCTTTTCTACTTATGTGGCTCTGGTCACAATCAATTCCAATGCTGTATGGAGGAGATCTTTTGTTCGAACTATAAAAGCTATTCCCCCATGGAATAGAAGCAGAATTGACCAACAACGTAAGTTTCTTGAAGTGAACAGCTTGAGTTTCACTAACTTCTAAATTAGGAATGATTGACTAAGAAAGTATGAATGATGTGAAGCAATTCCGAAACGGAGCTTACGTCGTGTGTTCATAGATAGAGGGTGAATTCTATATCTAACCGGGTTTTTAGGTAACCTAATCATTTTTTGGTAACCTATTATGAGGTTACTTCAGTAGGTAACCTGGAAGTAACCTGAACTTGAAATCCGGTTACCGTTCAAACTAACGGTAAAAACCACATTTCGCGTTAGAAAAACAGGTAACCGGTTTTTCATTTTAGGTTACCAACCGGTTACCGCTTCCGCGATTTTAGGTTACCAACCGGTTACCGCATGCAAATCAAAAATGGCGCTTCCGCGAGGGGGTATTATTGGTGGATGCAGTTTACATTAATAGTTCTATAGTACACGTGTTAGATTTGGGAATTTAACTGCGGGTATGTGCTGAAAGTCTGCCGAGGAATCTCCTCAGAGAAAGGAATAGGGTGACACCGTTCATTTTGTAATCATAATAATATGGAAGTCACTTCGAAACAAAACAATTCTGCATTACAGCTCTGCCTGGCAATCGAATTTTGTCGTTGAGTGGAGAAACGCTGGTTTTCGATCCAACTTCCAACGCTAATCACCACTTTCTAGCATTGCAACAAGTTTGGTGATAGCAAAGCATAACATGTACATTGACACAAAACACGTTTTACAATCATTTCTTTGCGTTGGCTCTATACTTTTTCAAAGGTCCCAGATGCTCGGTTGAATAGGAGACCAGTGATGGCTCACATAATTTAGAACTTTCTTCGTGAAGAGTTAGTCCCCAATATTTTCCGGACATATGTATGTTCCGACCAGCTCAACAGTGTTGGGATATTATGGACACTGGTTGCATGATTTTTAGTTGTATTGACCAGAAAAAGAACACTATTGGAATATTATGCAATATTTCATTTTTCGGGAAAACAAGAACAACAACAAAAAATATACTACACTCACAAAGTCACCGATGGCAAAACCCGAATATATTAGAATTTAAAATGTAAAGGTGTACCAGTGGAATGAAGATAAGCATGAACAATGCCTGTTAACACATCGGCTGCAAATGATATTGCGATCGCGGAGTTCACTTCTGAAAATAATTAATTTTTGTAATAAAATAGAAGCATACCGAAAAACTGAAGGTCCATGATAGATGCGAAGTGCCATTTAGACCTCTTGGAGACTCTGGGGTACACTTATAGAATTGAAACCAAAACACTAAACATAAAAATGGGACATTTGCAGTTAGATAGCCAACCTTATTTTCGAGTTGACGAATGCGACTACGGGCCTGTTCGAGGGTACTCTGAGCGATTGCCAACTGGGTGGCCAACTCAGTTTCAGCTGTCCGGGCACGATCAAGATCCAAAACCAACTTGGCCTTCTCGGTTACTGAAAATTATGTATATAAAAGCGAAAATTATTATATTTTCAGTGCTACTGTAATTCACTTCATTAGTATTTAACAACTTAGTATTTCCTTACACTCGGCGTCCTTGAACAGTTCGACCAGTTTCTTATACTTCATTTTGTAACGCTCGGTGGCATCCTGCGAATCAGCAAGCTCCTGAAGGTCAACATAGGTACAAGCATAACTACAGCATGTTTCTTCATCTCAATTGGTCCAATCGAACTTTCCAAATATGGCCAGGAGAAATGTTTGAATAGAAAACTCATTAATAGTTAAAATCTCTTAATTACAACTCTAATGGGAAATACCCCCTTGTAAATCTGTATTTCAAGCGAGACCCACGATGGGAAGTTGTACAACAACCGTGGTGGAACCCTGTCTGAATCATTTTCTAAAAACGACTGATAATCTTATCTCCAACGAAATTTGAAATAACACAGTGCCTCAGTTCAACCACAGTTGTATCACAGAACTGCATACCTGTTTAACTTCGAACAGATTCTGAACCTGCTCAGACAACTTGCTTTTATATAATGTGAGAAGAATTGCAGCAGACTCCTAGAAATAATATTATTGGCAATACTTTGTGCGAAAACACAGTAGAAACAACAGAAACAACCTAACTTGATCCTTAAATGTACTGGGCAATTACGCGATTAGTAATAACTGAGCAATAAATGAGTACAAACTAAGCAATATGATTACTATTGTATCACTGGACTTTTCACACACCATGGAGAGTGGAAATACGGAAGTAAAGTGGTAGCAAATGGTAACAAACTCACACTCAAATCTGCTTTTCTTGAACTAGCCTCATTGTCGATTTTCTGCATAGTCTCATCCACAAGAGACTTTACTCCAGGATCCTGATACAATTACATTTATCAGTAACGAAGCTCAGGGTTTTTGAGTCTCTTCTATTGGCTACACGATACGTCAGCGCTAACCATAAAATTCAACCTTCTTGAAATCCGGAGACTAACCCATGTTGCAGACGAGAAAAAGTCAAGTTTGAAACGTCGCTCGAACTTACTTCGACGGTAGCAGGGATGACCTCCACTTGGCTCTCTTTCATGGCGAGTCGCAGATCCTGAAACAAAACTATTTGCATGTATCACGCAATTCCTCATAATGAAAACTCAATCTCGAACTCCAAAAACATCGTCTACAGCAAACTACCTTTCATTATCCTAGTATTGTCTCATAATCACTGAGATTCCAGTAGAAAAAACCCGAGATCCATTCAACCAGATTATGAGCGAAAGGATTAGGGATTTACCTCCTTGAATTTTTGTTCCTCTTTGTAGTTGTCATCTGCATCCTGTACCACGAGGCCAGTAGTAGGATCAACAACCTGAAATGGCCATTTATGAAAAAATGCACCGATCCAATAAAAAAAAACCACCTGTTCTTAAACGGAAGTTTTATGAATACCAAACTAGTATTCTATCCTGGTAGAAATCCGCTGTTCAGATACTACAAACCGATCACATCACAGCTCACAGATACCTCACTTTCTTTTTAGATTATCTTCAACCGACACATTTTACGTCTATTTCACTCTCTGTATCGGATGGCGGATTATTCACTTGAGTTGCCTAGGCGACAGTAGTTATTCCCAGAAATATACTAACTGATTCACAAAAATATTAACATAAATGAGTTAAAAACTAAATTACCTTAGGCTTCGAACTTTTCTTGTTCCTCGAGCGCTTTTCGACAGCATGGACAATCAGTTTCGCACCACCCTTCGCTTGGCTTTGATTAGGTCTCCCATTGTTCCCCCTATACAGCAATAACATTAAGCATAACTGGCTAAATCGAACTCATCCTTAATTACGGTCATAACTTTTGCAGCTTCCTACATATCTGACAAATCAAAAAAAAAGTCGTTCTTTTCTTGAAGTCATTATTTTAACTGATATTGAGGAAACATACTTATTTGGTAAGTTTCTTCTGTTTTGAGAACCCTTTCTGTTAGAAGCAGGTGAGAAATTCTCTCCATCTGAGTCGTCATCGATATGAAGGCACGCAAACTTGGAACGAGCATCCATTTCAAGAAGTACTTGCTAAGCTAAACTATCAACAATCACATAATGAAGAAAATGAGGAGAAAAATAAGAAAACTGTCTATGAGAAAAGAGAATTTTATTCCATTGGAATAAGCACGTAAACACATCCAAAATGTTTTTAATATTAAATATTTGCTGTTTTTCCAACGAAAAGTCTTGAAAACTTTGATCTGGAAAACAAAATGAACTCTAAACCGTTTTTTATTGTAATGCGTCCCAAAACGACTGAGCCAATATTTTTAGCCTGAGTATTCGATAAATAGAGACAGTCCTTTAAGTATTCCTCTCTTATTTCTATAATTATTTTAGGCTGTTTGCCTCTGCGGGGGAAATATTGAACTATGTTGTCTAATTTTTATTTTTTTTGCGTAGTCCTATTGCAGATTTCAGTTTGTTCCTATTGTCACTCTATGTGGTCATATTTCCGTTGAAAGTTCTTATTTCCGTTCGCTGTATTCTTGCGAAATTGCAGGATACTTGCTATTGAATATTCCGGAGGGATTTTCGTCGAACATTCTTATCTTTGTGAAGCTCAAGCAAATCCTGCTACTACAGCACGTCGCCTTCCTAGTTTCCTGCGTCGATTCGCAATATCAAATCGGTTTACTATGTGTAATTCTGATGTTTTTGTTATTCATGTGTTTGTTAGTCATTTTTTATACTTGTTTTGTTTAGGTAACATGGCTAAGGCTAAGCAACAGGATCGCAAGGCTAGGAATGCCATCAACGAGGTCGTCACTCGTGAGTACACCATCCACATGCACAAGAGAATCAAGGGAATGTGAGTTCTTTCGAATGATATGTTCAATTGTTGTGCATCTCGTTTGCTTCTAGACATTTTTGATGTACTTTTCACGTGTTTTGGAATAGAAACAGAACGGCACACATTTGTAATAAATGTAAGTGCGATTTATCTCATGAATGAAAACAGCATTTCTATAACTTGCATCAAGAGCGTTTTTCAAATAACACTCACTTACTCTCTATTCAAAGTGTTTCGAAGAGTCATGTCGCATCTTGATTCTCGAGAATGTGAAAGTCATACCTTGCAAAAAAAAAACTAGCATCTTTTCTTTTATACTGCCAATGCCTTGAATTCCGTAGTTTCGAGCAAAATAGATTCCCTGTCCATTAATTAGGTCCACTAACTAGCTCAAGCTCATAGACATTCGTGCGGGTGCTCCGCGGAACACGCGAAGCGCCCGAAAACGCTACGCAAGTGCGCAGTTTGTCTGAGCTTTAAATAATATCAACTTACTCAGCCTAATGTGTTTCATTACTCAAAAGTAATGCAGGGTATAATATCTCAAGCAGACTGCTGGCTAGTGCCAGATCTGAAAACCGATTAATACAGACAAAACTGCGATATTCATTCTTTCTCAACAAGTTTTCGTTTTTAGTAGGTCATCGAAAATTTACGGTTCGTTAAATGTTGTTAGGTGTTCACTATTATTTTTTTCTTAGCGGTGCCAAGAAGCGCGCTCCTCGTGCCGTTGATGAGATTCGCAAGTTTGCCAAAGCTCAAATGAACACCGAAGACGTTCGTGTCGACACGAGGTTGAACAAGTTCATTTGGTCCAAGGGAATCAAGTAAGTTAATTTAGCTCATTTCCTACAGTAGTCATAATGTTGGGTACTTGCTGTGGTATAATACATTTACCACGGCGTTCTCGCCTACAGTATTTTTTGCGATTAAAATTGTATTGAGCTCCGCCCACTGCAATTTGGAATGGTCGCAGCACTAATTCGCTGCGTATCGCGCATATTTTCACGCGAATCATTTGCGGAGCGTCTAAAATTGGGGACGCGAGTTCCTTATCCAATAAAGCTGTTGTTGAGAACGCCGTGTTACACTGCTTCTTGTTCCACTGCAAATATAGTGAGATTCCACTCGCACCCTTCATATTCACAAGAAAAATGTCCAGAGGCGAATAAACTTGTAGTATTTATGATGTATTCTTCACTGCTCAATGAAGCTAGGTCTCCCATTGCGTGCCGCTAAAAATTTTTTCGAGTACTCACTGTACCTTAGGATTGTGCTTTTACATGTTTTATTGAGGGTTTAGCAGTAATCGAACTATTTCTTCGTGTCAAAGTGGTCGTTTTCCAGCTCAATGGTAATTTTTTTCAGGAACGTGCCTTTCCGTGTTAGAGTTAGACTCTCTCGCCGCCGTAACGAGGATGAGGACTCTGCCCACAAGCTCTACACTCTGTGCACGTACGTTCCCTGCACCGCTTTCAAGGGACTCACCAATGTCAACGTTGACAGCGAAGAGTGATTGTTGATTTGTTAAATAAATTCTTGTTCTCGATGTTGGTTTTACTGTTCTGGTTGGTCCATAGTTATCGGTGGGGTATTTCGGCAGTAATTGTTTTCAAATTCCGGATTTGAAGATGCCATGAGAATCAGTTCTTCCGAGACGCACATTGTTCTTGAAGATTGTGGGGACACACTTTGTTTTTCTAAGTTGACTGGTCAGCTTGAAAGCGTAGCAGGTTTGTTAATTTTTCACCTACTAGCAAACTTATTTTCTTCGAAACAAACCCATGTTATTACAATCGAGATGGCGTGTTTAACGACACGGTAGCCAGTTTTATTCTTAGGGTAGTTTTCGGGTGAATGAGAGTTGACGACTGGGAAGGCCTAACGGTTCTGAGGTAGACGCTTATTTTATCGGGCCCAGATTACGCAAATTTATTTTTATTTAATTTTTGCAGCAAAGCATTCTTATAGGTACGCCTTCCGATGCGGTTTCCTGTGGATCTGCCATTTTATTGCTAGGCAAACTTGATATTGAAGGCACTTCTCATCTACTGGTGGTCTCTCAATCCACGGTTCAAGGTTACTTTCGCCGAGCGAGTGTGAGTTAACATAACTTATGCACGTTGAACATTGATTCAAGGGAAAATTTATTTTGAGTAGCTAGAAGGAATCAGTGTCTTAATGTGTAATAAAGTTAGGACTCTGCCGGTGAAAGATGGCATTGATAAGTGGGGAACAGAGAAGGGAGAACACCTCTAAGCGTGGGCCAGTACTTCCACCGTGGTACGAAATTTTTTTGAACTTTTTGAATGTGCTTGTGAACTGTTGATTTGATCAGTCAATTCTTCCGATTTTTGAAAGTGACATTTTCTTTCAGTCTAAACGAGGACCAATTGTTGTTATTCAGGTTCTTCTCCCTATACATAGAATTGATCAAGTACGATGTGTTCCTCTCTCTTCGAGCGCTAGTAGAATAAAGGAAATACTCGAGGAATCGCAGGGAGTGGGGAAATTCAAACAGGGCACAGGGAAGCTTCTGAAATTCGTACAGGACAAAGTCGGTATGTTGGTATTTGTTTTTGAATTGTGACAGATGTGGCCATATCACTCTGTAACATGAGTATTTCAGATTTTCAAGTTGACAAAATATCAAGATATGTTTTTTGGATATGGAAGAGTAAAGGCTACTATTGCTCAGATCTTTTCAATTTGTGGTCTCAGCTCTCAGCAATGTAACAAATTGCTCGAAATTATGATTGATAAATAAATAGAAGTAAATAGATCAATAAATATGATTCCATTCTGTTGGAAACACATGTTGAATTTTCATGGCATTTCAGTCCAAACAATTTTTCCAATACAGTTTCTAAACTTTGGCAAGATGAAATGTTAACGTGATCCAACTGGTCTATGTGAGCAGTGCAATAGAGATATTCCTTTTCTTCCGAAGGCAATCCAGTAACCACCATGGATGAAGTACTTCGGTTATTCAACGACCATCCTGATTTTTATTTCTGTCGCGAAAGAGATATTACTCATTCCACTCAGAGGTTAGCGAATAAACTTCTAACTCTTTCAAAATTTAGCACTTCTACACTAGTTGCGACCGTGTATTGATAAAACGAGTCTGACATAGATTCCATCAGATTTACATAAATCTCGAGAGAAATGGTATAAGTTTTCTTTGAGTTGCAATGCATGTGGGAAAACAGTTCAGTAGTCGATCGTTACACCATTGTGTGTACACAGATATTATGATGAGAAACGCTCTAAATCACTTACCCTGTTCCATAAGGTCAAGAAATTCACAAGTTTTTCGTTATAGCTATCTTAGTGAAACACAGCCTGAGAGTATTTTCATTTTATAGCTTGGTAGCTCCGCAGTTATTTAAAAAATGTATGTGCTTATAAGATTGAGAGCATGTTTCCAGGTATTTTTCTTCTGTGAATAAGTGCGATTCACGTTTCTTCTGGAATCGTTCAATATTGGCATGTATTTTATCTTCCGATTTGGCTCCTGCGAAAAAGGCCCAGTGGTACGTTACCTTATTTGAAAGCGTTTTATTTTTTTATTGTTCTCGGTGTAAGGATATTTTTTGCTTTCAGGGCCATACCGATAATGCAGGGTTTTGTGACCACCGTAGATTTATCTCTTCAAGAAGGTTCTCTGGTTGAAGCCACGCTGAGTTTAACACTTATTTCACGCAGGTCGGTTCACAGAGCCGGGGCAAGATATCTTAGAAGGTTAGTTCTTTTAAACTCTATTTCACCTTCCTCATGCCTAAGTTTGCCAATTTTAAAGGCGGTTGCCTTCGAGAAATGTGGAGAAATGGAGGGTTCTCAGTTTTCGTGTAAAAAAGAATTTTAAGAGGAATCGATATGGATGCAAATGTGGCTAACTTCGTGGAAACTGAGCTCATTCTCAACATTTTCGATCATCATTTGTCATATGTACAGGTGAGAGATGTACAACAAAGTGTACATCCGTAATCGCTTCAGTTGACCAAAGTACCTAAGTGAGAATTTACGTGAGTTCAAGGCCATACAGTTTGATTGAGCAAACCTGGAAAATGTGATCTTTTAACTCGAAATTATGCAGTTTAACCGAAATGAAAAACTAGCTACTTCTCTCCAGTCTCTCCAGAATAGTCACTTCTTTCTAGTGTGTATTTGAGCTGTGTGCATACATTTCCAAGTTATGATCCCCTATCGCTCGAAATGAATCAGTCCCAGTAAATAGCTCCAGAGTATATCGAAGACGAAGTGAAAAACGCATAATCTAAATGTATTGTTCATTTCTTCATCTTTCCTCAGATTCGTGGTTCGATTCCTTTGTTCTGGAGTCAGAAAGGGTTCAAGTATCGCCCTCCCCTTTCAATCGATAAGTCATTGGAAGAGTCAATGCCTCAGTTTGAAAAGGTATGTTCGCATGAACGACCTGTTTTTATTAATTCATAAATTATCAATCTGTCTCATACTCATTAGTTTTGATAATATTTCGCATGGACGACTCTTCTTTTTGTTTAGTTGGTATTGGGTTTTGTTTTATTATATAACGAACACAAAAGTAGAGCATTATTTTTTGGAATGTATTTATAGCACATGTCAGAAATAATGACTGATTATGGAACCAGTTTGGTTGTCGTGAATCTTGTCGATCAGACTGGCAGGGAGCTAAAATTAGCCCGAAGCTATTTGGAGGTGCGTCATGAATTATTTGCATATGTCTATACCTGAAATGACGGATATTCAGGTGAATGGATAGCAGAAATTCTTGAAGTAACCTGCGTGAAAGTAGTTTGAAATTAGATCAGACCGGCAAGCGAGTACTCAGGAAGTACAATATTAGTAAATACTGTCGATGCTTGATGTTATCGTTCGATGCTATTTGCTCGATTTCGTATAATATCTAGTTCTAGTTACACCGAAACATTTTCCCCGTCAAGTTTTTTTTTATTCAATTCATTGTGATGAATTCTGAATTTCATTAATCTCCTGCGGGCAGTCCTGATTATTTGATCAACTTTATCAATTTGCAGACTGCTTTGAATTGGAGTAACGAACAGTTATCTTTTGTTTCCTATGATCTTCATCATCATTGTAGAGGATTGCGGTACGATAAGGTATGTTCCAATGCCTGCACTGATATTAGTCTGGGGAAATGATGAATCTAATAGCTATGACCTCTAGTGTTGCTGGGAGCTCAAGTGTGTAGTGTTTATATTTGCAGCTATCGAATCTGGTGTGCAGTATTGAGGATCTCCTCTCCGATATTGGTTTCTGTTGGGTCGACAAGACTGGTTGGTAATCGATTCTCTAGTTCTAGCTCGTACATCGGCTGACTTTTCTTGGTCGAAATTTCACTTGAAGAATAGTACTTTACCTTAAAAGTTGTGTATTTCTAGAGCAAAATGTAGTATCGAGTCAATCGGGCATGGGCTTTCTCGTGATGATAAATTTCAACGATGTCTGTCCGGTTTGAATAGTTTTTATTTAGTTGATAGATCGTATGGCGGAGATACTTAAATTGTCGATAGCAATCTAATCATCAATGTGAAAAATAGTTATGATTGGTTCGAATGCAGGAGAGGTTGTTCGGAAACAAAATGGAATAGTTCGCACCAACTGTGTGGACTGCCTCGACCGCACGAACGTTGTTCAGGTTGGTTCTTAAAAGTTGCGCGCTGTATATCCAGTAGCTGTATATCCGTGTAGAATAGTTTTGCCTTAGTTTCACGTCTGACTTGAGTCGCGTATTAAACACTGGCATTTCTCAATGCCAAAAGAATAAGCTTTGTATTGTAAATTACACTTGGTTGTAGAACAGAAATACAATGCTATTGTTACATTTTTTTAAATAGCCAAGTCATATATATTGTTTCAGGGAGTATTGTCGCAGTTTATCTGTATGCGACAAGCTCAACGTCTGGGTATATTCGGACCGCTAAGTGAACCACCGGAAGCAATAGTCAGTGCACTCCAAACAATGTGGGCCGATAATGGAGATGCTCTCTCAACACAGGTATTAATCCTCGTTTGGGGTTTATTGTACTATTGTCCCCCCCGGGTGAGGGGGGGGGGGCAATTGTACAATTTTCCCCTCGTTTGCCATACTGACTGTTTTGCCATCTACATTTCTTAAACTCCAACTCCAAACTGGGAAACATGATATTTTTCGAATTCGATCAACGACGATTTTAGTGCAACGAGGATTATATTTTATATTTAACTTGTAGTATGCCGGGACTGCTGCACTCAAAGGAGATGTTACACGTAGTGGAGAGCGAAAGTTAGCTGGAATAATGAAAGACGGTTATAATAGTGCTTCACGCTACTATCTGTCTCATGTACGAGATTCTGCTCGTCAAAAGGCTATGAATTTACTGTTGGGAGTAGAAGATCAAGGTTAGTTGATATCACTGTTTCTCTCGTATATTGTTATGGTCCAATTCAGATGGTATCTGGGATGGATTGACGAATATAATTGAAATTGGAGTAGTTCAAACTGCGTTTCTGAGAAACGCGTTGCATTCACGGTTTTAGTTGTATTCATGTTGCTTGACAGGCTCCGAATCGATGTCTACTTCTCCTTTGGAGGATTCCGATGAAGAGGAGGACGAGAGCATTTCCCGTCTGGTCAATGAAACCAGCCATTTTCTGCTACCGGACAACGCAATTGTTGTTGGTCAGTTTGCTGTCACAATGAGATTGGCAAGGTCCTCTGTGGCTGGTAACAATACCTCACCTGTTCCGTAATTCGCTCTCTATCTATAACTTAACAGTTCACTCATCCGCCGAATTTACAATTTCAACGTTCACAATGCGTTAAGTAGAAAATTCACATGATCTGCTTGATGGATTATTCAATGAATGCTGAGTTTTTGAATGTCGATATTAAGGTGGTTGGGGATTGGTGGATTATAGACAATCAAATGACACAGTCGACTCAGTTGTGCTGCTCACAAGGTTTGTTCGTTTTCTCTGGCTTTTATTTTCGTTTAAAAAGTGACCAGAAAGAGCGCACTCGCACGAGACTCGTGACAAGTGGCAAATCTCTCTGGAACAGTTTCCTTATGTGGGAAGTGGTTCGTTAAATATGACTGAGCAGTTGAGAGTTTATGGGATACGTAAAGAGTTTGTCTCTAAACACTTTGTTTGTACATGAGATTTCAGCGCTTATCTATTTCACAAGTATAATATTGTCAGGTTTCATTTACTCGAATGTTGTTCAAACGAATGTTTTCACTACACATGGGCGCGCTGAAGTACTATTGGTGTTTATGTGAACTCTTATTCAGAACTCATATTCATGTGGCTCTCTATGACGATGAGACGGAAAAGTTAGTCGATGTCAGAATTATTCCCCTAGAAGATGTGGAAACACTTGAGGTGAGCTCAGATTTCCCTCCGAAATATGTGTAACGGAGAGACCGCTCCCCAGTAATTTTCCCGCAGTTGAAAAACGGCGGACTCCACGAATTTAACTGACAGCCGGTCAGAATTCCTGCAACGGCGCGTACGGCGCTAAAAATGTACTGTAGTTTGTTGGCACGCTACTTGGTTCAAATTTGGATTTTATTTATCAGAAAGGGCGCTCCATTATTAATACTGCTCGTGCATTACACATGGTGCGGTTTTGTCGCTCAGTGCGTCTATTCTAGTTCGAGTATTTTGCCGTTTCAGGTTGGACGGCCCTCACGTTCCGCTCGTACTCATCTCAAGGTGACTGCGAAAGGTCAATCTTTTGTGAGTTACGATTCTGATTGGGAAACTGAGTTGCACCTTGTACTTTGATTTCTTTTCTGAACCATTGAGATTTTCTCATCTTGCGTCGAGAACATGTAGGGTTTTCGTTTATGAGAATATTTGTGGTCTACCATATTGATTATAAAAAGACGCTCTTCTCGCCTGGCATAAATTCTCTTTAATATAGGGTACCTGGTCTTGGAGAGCCTCAAAAACTCGATTGTTCAACAATGTTGCTATTCGACTCAAAACAGTTGAGGAAGCCGATGAATATGTAGAGTCTGTAGCCGAGCAGGTGATTGTTATGTTTTGCATAGTAATTGTCACAGGGACTGGCTCATTGTTACGATTGAAGATTGAAGGACGTATGTTTACAATGGAACACGAAAATGATCTGCGTTAGCCTTCATTATTCGCAACTGAGACATGTAATTGTTCCCGTGATGAGGAATGGAACAGAAAAAACTTAAAAATGAAAGCGAATCGAATACTCTTTCTCACGGGGCACATATATATAATACATGGTAGCCGTGCTATATTTCAGCGCTTTTTCCCAGCACTTAACAGTTGTTATAATATCATCTGTTTCCGTTCTCATGTACGTCATGTGGTTTCAGATTAGTGTTGCATTCGAGATGTTCACTGGTCAACATCTAGAAATCCATCGACCACAAAGATTGAACCTAGACGATCGACAGGGTGGAGTAGCTAGGTCAGTTTTGTCAGTCATCGCTTCTCTCGATGCTCACGTATTTTTCATTCAGACCGTTGAGCTCCAGATGTGTTCATATTGTTAGTTGCAGAAAAGCTGTAGCCTCTTTCACTGCAGCATTTCGATTGAAAAGCCGTCGACCCTCGCCCACATTGAATGCCGTAACTGGTACGTTTTCAATACGTTTCCTGGGAGTTCCCTGTTTCCATTTGAAACACTCGAAGATCGTTTTTTCAAGCGACGAAACGATCACACCATGCCCAGTTTAGTTACGGGTACGACAGATGATTGCTGCTTTTTTTGTTTTCAGCCTGTGTTTCTAGTTTAGTTAGGTAAGGGTTTTATGCACCACTTCACATCCCAGCGTGAAATTGTAAATGCTATATATTGAGTTTGCATTTGTAAACACAATATTTGTTTGTTCAAAGGACCTCGAGAAGAAATTAAGAGTACGAAAGAGGAGATCTCGGCGGAGCAGATAAATGATGTTCTTGTTGATGATATGAGCGATAGCTTGCGATCCAAACATCTCTCCCTACCTCAAGAGGTAAATAATTTCTACCTATGCTTTAAAACTCTTAGAAGTATCACACGTTGTGTTGGGTATATCAAAGTTTGAAAAATGTACAATCGCCCCCCATCCAGCAATCACCCCCCTCGTGGTACTATTACCCCCCACCTAATTGAAATCCTAGAAAAATCGCGCGAAGGTGGGGGGTAAAACAATTCCCAAAATTTGTTCTCAAGCACTCCATACTCTAGATGCGAACATCGACATCCGACGGTCTTTTATACATGCGTGATGGACTGGTATCCCGACTGAAAGGATTGCGACCGCCTTTGAAACCCGATCTCCCTCAAAAGGAACAACCTACTACGGACGTATTTGAATGCCTTCGTCCGCTCATGTCCAAGTCAAAAACTAATTGGATATTGCTTTAAAATATAAGTTTTAATAATGCCTGTTTCAAACTAACATTGTGTGTTTGTGTAACTAGATAATTTTATTTATTCAATCATTTGACTGTAATTTGTATTTGGAAATTCAACTCATGTAAATTGAGGTTTCATCTGATCAGTTGTAGACGTACCCCAGCCGATGATTTTAACCCTTCATACTACACTACTTTTATTTTCATCACTAGGTTCCTGCAAATACATTTGAGCGTTGTGAATCGTAGTTTGTGCAGTAATTTCATTTCACATACTAACCCTGATGTACATTTCAGTTTCTAATCGCTTTATCCTCTGTGATATATACTGCATTTCGTTTGTTGTTTGTGGTGCCAAAGTTTTCTCCCGTCACATCTGTACACTTGTAAATGAAGCTTCGATCATCTTTGTTGTGCAGGTGAACAAAATTTACAAAAGCGGAGGATGTATGATTCTATTTATTCGGCCTGGTGGCCCGAAACGATCTGCGTAGACAGCACTGAGCTGAGCCGTTCGCAACCATTACGTACTGCCGTTTCAGAATCTGAGCCGGAGATATAAATATGTAAATGGAGATTCTGATCGACACCGCTTCTTTGCAAACACGTAAGATCTCAATTGGACTGGATTGGACATGACACTGGAATAATTAACAATTAACAAGACCATTAATTTTTCTTCAATTACCAAAACAGAACAATCACAAAATTTTATTCGCAGGGCGTTTTCGGGTAAACGACACGACATAGCTTATCGCACAGACACAATCTACAATAGGAGACGAAAAGAAAGAAGAGTCGCTGACCACGAAAGGACACCCGAATACACTAGCTGAAACAAATTCTATTAGAAAAAATATACATGGCTTCACACAACAGCCAACGTGCTACAATCAATTCCTATTCCACATTTTATTTTTGAAACGCTTCAAAACAAAGGTAAATACACTATTCGCAGTTCACCGCCGTGACTCATCGCAGTGTTCCGATTGGAGCTTCATGCTTCAAATCATGTCAAGGGTGAACGTCATGGCGTGTCAAATGAAGGAACGGTAACGGAGTAAGCAAAAAACACAGAAATTTGAAAAAAAAAATATATGGTTCACTCAAATTTAAAGCTAACGAAGCAACATTATTGCAGAAGACAATCGATTTTACACATTTGAGATTTGAGTATACACCGAAGAACTTAAAAGGTTTTTAAACTGACTTTTCTACCTGCATACTTCTTACTTCCACTTCTTGTTTTCATAATCGTAATACTTAGCAGGTCCAAGGAAGTTGCCCTGAAGAGGAAAGTTCACGGTTGGTACATAATTTCATGCCTTTGATATGGGTCCAACCATGGTTCATAACAAATAACATCTATTTATGCTTGAAGACAGGTGATGAAATGTTACCTTCTCAAGAACCAGCATTCTTTCGACCTGTGCCTCCTTGTACTCGTCTTGGAATGTGGGTGGAAGAGCAGGGTATACTATAAGTGGAAGGAGTGAAATTGAATAGGTAAATCTAGTTACGTATTTATACGAACATTTAAATTGTGATTACGGGACAACTCGTCCGCATTAAATATCGACAAAACACCATTTCCATCGTCTTTTTCGAACTCAAGCTCACGTTTTCAGTTGATATTTCCAAAAACAGGGCCAATTATTGAAGCGTTTCATTGTGTATTTGAGACAGAAAGTATGAGCTTCCTGATAGCAATCTCAGTTTTCTTATTAGGATATAACTTTAGCATATCTATGTATACCACATGTTAATGAGATTGCTACCCAGAATGACAAATCAATAATGCTTATAATGCACTCACCAGTCATCTTGAGGAAGGTGGTGTAGAGAGTTGCCAGAGACAATACACAGAGAATTGTTCCGGCCATGACCTAGAAAATGTATGTTCTTAAACAGAAGCAGGAGAAAATAAAATAGGCGACGCTAGGAATTTGCAAACTACGCACCTTCCAATATCCCGAGGGAGCCTCGAACTCGGCCAAATTCTGTCTGAAGGCATACCGGTACACTGAAAATAAGAAAACTAGCGACATCTGATAAAGGACAGAAACAAAATTAATTATGGACCGTTTAAATTGGAAAGCCAACATAATTCTCGTGAAATCATACGGCTTGATGGGCAACCATACGAACAGGGCGGGCATGGTTTGGCTTGATGGGCAACCATACGAACAGGGCGGGCATGGTTTGACGTCGAGTACAACTACCCTACTTCAATTCTCTGGTCTGCCAAACACTATCTGCCTTTCCCTGCATACGAAACTAGTTTGAAAGTTAGGGTGTGACCATACACCATTAAAGTCTGACTATCCAACGAAAATGAGTCCATTTTTTGATTTCAATACGTGAAAATTAATGAGTTTGCATCAAAAACAGACAATTGTTCTTGTTTTCGGCGAAAAGATGGTCCGTTTTTCGATTTACTCTGACTGTTCGGACCACTTCACTGGGGTATGGGTGTGACGCGTTCGAAATCGGAATTTGAAAATCAAGTAATTCACCGTTTTGAAGAAAAATAAGACATTAAACATATTTGCCACAGGAGTGAGTCATAATCTCGAACAAAAATGACCAGCCTAATGTTATGGGAAAGCTATTAGAAATCAGAAATCAATTATGTATGTTATGGGAAAGCTATTAGAAATCAGAAATCAATTATGTAATATCCTACCAATGTTATAACAGACAGGAAAACCACTAGCACATTGCCCTAAGCACTAATCCAATAAGATGAAAAACATCAGCGACCGAACTCGTACATCATCATGTGATCGCTTTATATCAGTACTTAAACAAAGTTATTCATTAGAAAAATGAAAGGCGGTCGTAAATTGAACCCCAATCTAGTTGGACTTTTTTTCGCAGCAGAAATGACAGTTCTTCGAAGAAGTCAACAAACATGCTAAAATTTTGGTAATCCTTTAGCTGGCGGCCGGTCGGCAATCGGTCGGTAGGCGTCACAATTAGGCTGGAAACCAACAAGTTTCAAGGTGCCTACCGATCGACCGACCGCCAGCTAAAGAATTTAAACCAGAAACAGTTTTAGGCCATACCCTAAATGCCTCAGAGTTGTGACTTTTTCAAACAGGGGGGTTTTGCCCTCCCCCTCAGCCATTATAAGGGGGTTTTGCCCTTAATTTAGAAAATCGCTAAATCAGACAATTTTTGAGGGGGGGGGGGGGTTTGCCCAAATCTTCGGACCAAAAACAGGGGGGTTTTTCTCAAAACGCTGAGCATTTAGGGTATGTTTTGGGCTTCCGTAAAAAAATAACCCCCCCCCCCCCCCCCCACCCACAGTACGAAATGTCACCGAACCTTTTTTTACACTGAAAGTCAAACTAACAAGTTTTCTTATCCTCAACAGAAAGCTTCTTCCAGTCTCCTTGCTCCTTCTGACGGATAGCAGTGATGGTAGAATCATCCTTACGGAATCTAATTGCTGGATACCAGTAGTCCAGACGATCTTGATAGGTCTAAAACATCGAAATATTGTTACAGTATCACTCGAATGATACAAAACACACTATCCTTTCCATAGCTGATTAACTGACACACCTTTCATAAGAGAAGATGATCTCACATACACCAGAACCAGCTAATTATACAAATACAGGGTGACTTTGTGTGATGGTTCACGGATTCACCCTCTTTTCTTAAAAATCGAGAATCCAACCTACCCTAATATCAATAATTGTCACACTTTACTATTGGAAATCTTATTTCTCACTGTTTTGTATTTTGGTTACCCAGGTAAATACCTGATTCTCAATCAATTTTTGTGGACAACAAAGTCGCCTAATACATGTAATTATACAACATTAATCATATTTGGAATTCCGCAGCAATATCACCACCATTTAACTAAGTAAGTAAGTATGTATACTTAGATGAGAAGATTGTCCTTATTCAAGAAAAAAACACTCAATTAAAGGTCCCCAAAATATGAGCCAACAACACCATAGACACTAACATTATCTCCATTGGAACCGAATCCAACCAATTCACGTCCAGCGGCTTTCTCGGGGCCCCACCAGTGCTCGATATGGTGACCACCTACAAAATACTGTGTTACGCGGGCGAAAACCAGATTGAAAATTATAAAATATAGTGGAATAGTGTTGATTTGAGGTTTTGAAGAGTTGAACATGCCATCTAAAGAGAAAGCTAAAAGCTGTAGGTCGTCTCTAGGTAATTCTTCAATCAACACAGAAATGTTATAAGTTATGGGCTCGCGCTGGCCCGCTAGAAGATCCGCGCTTGATATGATCACTCATCGCTGAGAAACGGAGACTTTATTCGCCCTAATTACGGAAAAGCAATAGATATAAACTGTATCTTATTTTTTTCAGCAACCACGACTAATATCTACAAAAACCAACTTGAAAGGGAGGTCGAGGTCTGGATGGAACGAACGGCGAGACGAGGAACAGCCAGGTTACGAGACAGCATCTTAATAATACGAAATACAGAATGAAAAAAGCAATATTTGGTGAAAAGAATAGTTTAGCAACCAACCTCCAAGAGAAGTTTCAATACACTAAAATGAGATTCATCTCAACATGTTCTCTTCACGCAGAAACGTGTACTGAACCATTAGAGTAAAGATATCGCGAAAAAAAGCACAAAACAGCGAATTCGTTAATATAACCAGATTATGGTAATCCTTTAGTGGGTGGACTGAATCTAAAAACTCAAATTGAAGACTTTCACCACTTATAATATTTGGATAAATGTGGAAAAAACAACAATTGGTAGAAGTTTCAAGAGAGAAACCCAATCCCAGTATGGTAGCGAAAAGGTGTCATAAGTGAACATTAAAAATATTTGTTGACTACACCGAAAACGACCATCTAAGTTGCACAAAGACCTCGACGCTAGTAGCTTATTAGAGAAATTTTACTCTATAAAACCTTTAATAAAACATCAGAAAACTTATATTGTATTTTTTTAATACTCTAGATACTTAAAATCGGCTTATCATACAGCACATTACATTTCTTGTGAGCTAGTACACCTTCGAAATAAAACGATTCTATGCATAGAAAATCAAAATATAATTCACACATAACGTGATACTTTCAACCAAAAGGACACCTGTTTGAATAAACAGAGCTTCAAATTCCGCAAGGATTTTATGTATTGATCGGACAGGCGGTCTCGGTTGCCTGCGTATTCAACGAGTTCCATGTTATACGCAGCGAAATGATAGCCACTCTGGCGGGAAAACTTTCATTCAAAATAAATAAAGTGAGAATTCTTTTCTGGAAATACCTGCCCTCAAGTGAAATAAGTGATACTATCGTATGAAAAACTACGTCTCACTTCAGCATAAAGTAAAGTAGCTATAAAGGCATATTATTTTGAAGACAACTATCACAACAATGAGTATTTTGATGAGAACTATCAATCGTTTACATCTGTGCGTTGAAGCAGTGATTTAAAGTTTTTGCAATCTCTCATTGAACTATTTAACTATTTCCACAAAATAAGAATCAAAATAGCTCTGACTCCGTTACGCTACGAAATATTAACAAAAGTAGAACTAAGGTGATATTTTTTTGTAGAGGTTCGAATGCATCTTCTTATCTTATTGAGCGTCGCGTCGCGCTGCTTCCGAACGCGTGACAAATCTGAGCTACCGAAATGTGAAATTCACTTGTCGGTAAAAGTGCATACTTGATTTTTAAAATACGGTTGATGGGCCACACAGGCTATATTATTAACGGGGCTTCGACTATCCCACGAATAACATACATGAATCGAAAACAGAACTTGTAAGTCCATTGGTGTTTTCCGACTTGAGTTGAAGTCGTGTCGGCCACAGAAGAACTTTCAAACTCCGCCTAAATTTGAAAGAAACTTGAGAGAGTTTTCAAAATAATTTAAATTCCTGTAGAAAGTTGTTCGGCCTCATTACAGCATTCGAACAAAAATATTTTCTAGAAGTGTACAGATCAGAGAGACGCATTGTCTCATCCTGTCTGCGGTCTCATTGATCTGCATGCTTCCTCGTTGTTGTAGCTGGGCCAATCGCAAAAATTTGGCGCGAATCGTTCTGAGCCAAAATAACCAGAGTTCTTTCCCCAGGTTAGACAAGAAGCGTTGAAAACACTGTATGTAACCCCCCTATGTGAGTTCGTCGTCGCTACACTAGCTGTGATATAGTTCGTTTCACCCATCGATAGTAGTCAGCCATGCTGGCCGAGCGCATCCTATATTGCAGGCGATTGATCTGGCAGCTTGGGGAGATACGCTCTTGGGACGCAATTAGGCTGGGCTCGCAAAACGGAGGGAGACAGCCACAAAACTGGGTCAAATATGGGGTCGTCCCAGGCGCCGCTCTCGCTCAGCCTGAAATTATGCCGAAAATCGTCCGAGGTGCACACTTCGCCCAAAAAACCAAGATGTTTGCACATTTTCCTTCATACCACGGAATATGGACTCAACATGAATACGTGCAGACTAAATCAAACATCTACGTATACTACTGTTCATTCTTACGTGGTCTCCCACAGTAGGTCTTCAAAAACTTGAAGAAGAGGTTGTATTGGATAAGCGGATGAACGAACTGAAACGAACATGGGAAGCTCAAAATCCTCTATTTAACCTTTTCGAAAACTGAGTCAAACTAGAAGTTTTCTACTTTCGGAGTTCGCGTGAAAATTATTTGTGATTATCGAGTTATACAAGAAAAATCTTTCGATTTTTTTCCATCATCTATCAATTACAAATAAGAGGTGCTAATGTTTCATTTGTACATAATAATGATAATCTTTGTCTTTGGTGTGCAAGTGTGTATTCGTTAGGGATTTCAGAGTTGTCACTCTTTCTTAGTGAGGCTATTTTCAATCCGTACATTTCTTAAACGTTAATTCACGTCGACAATTTTACCCTTGCTTTAACTCATGTTCTTGTTACGTGACATTTATTTTTCTTTTCGTTCAATCCTTGTTAATGAGTTTATTGAATAATAATATTAACTCATCTTACTTTCTATTGTTTCAAATTCACAAATTAGTTAAGACAAGCAATTGCTGTGTGGCCATGCCTGGAAATGAGTTTGACCATGTTGAACCTCTCCTGTTGATATATTGCGGCTGGGACGAATTAAAGAGAGGGTGCGGCATCTCGGACGTAATTATAAAGAGTGTGCGGCGCCTGGGACAATAAAATATTTTGGCGCGGCTGCTCGGACGCAATTAGTGAGACTGTGCGGCATCTCGCACGCAATTAAAAAATAGAGAATTCGTCCCACGAGCTGTAGTTCCGGCAGCTTGCCAGTCTTTTCATTACAAATAAAATTCGAAAAGTGGTCATTTTAGGATTTTTGCAAATTTTTTGTTCTCAAAAGGTTACCACATAATCGGGGAGTAATTTAAACAATTTTTTGTGCGATAAAACTAGCTTTCAAAAACGGTCAGAAAAGATGATTGGATATCACTGTTTTCAGTTTAAAGAAGGACGATTATGTGGTCCAATCGCAACGCTTCAGTCCTTTAAACCGCAATATATTTTTCAATTGCAGTTTAAAGGACCGATGTAACGGGATTGGTCCACATAATCGTCCTTCTTTAAGCCGTCATGTTCAGATGGCAGGTTGCTTGTGGGCGCCGCGCCACCTATCAGAGCTGAGTTCGATACCCAGCTTATGCAACAATTTTGATTAGCCTGGTCGCTGTTGGAAACTTTGGCAACTTTCCAACACATTTGACTCCGCCCACTAAAATGTACTGTAACTGGCTTCTATCGATGGTTGAAACGAACTATACCATAAGCCGGCGGCATCTGTCATAGAATGTTTGCCTCAATTATCGTTCGTATCACAACAAAAATCATGCCCTCAGTTTATTAACATAACACAATATACGTTGCACTCAATCATAAAGCTCTGAATATACGAATGTTGAATATGAACATAAGAAGACTAGAATATAATTGTTCTAATTGAAAGAAAGTATCAAAAGTGAAGCTATCACATCACAACATATGAAGAGACGTATATGGAAACATAAATTAATGATAGTATATTCGGAACCGAATCTGAGTAACATCCAGAAATATAGTACATAGTAGATTCGCGAGCGCACAGATGAAGTTAAATCTTGTTCAAACTATATAACAGATTCAATCAACTTTTGTTTTACTTCACTACTACTAGTCACATCGTTGCGACGGGCTGGAATTATTCAGGGAATCGGTTGCTGGGAATTCGGAGAAGTTAAAGGGGGGGGGGGGAGGAGAAAGGAAAGCTAGTTTACGTACCCCGGGGTACTTAAATATAACGTTGCGCGCGCCAAAACAGGCAAACACGTGTCAACCGTATACAAATTAGGTTCGTTAGTTAGAATTAAAAGTTATATCGATTTCTCTTGATAAGCTCTTCCCTATTAACTTTCCTTTCTGTCCCCCTTTAACAGATGTTGAACAGAGGATGAGATCTCGTAAGTAAAGAACAGGGTACTTCACAACCAATCAGTGGAGTTTATGATTGAAGAAATATCGTTGCAAACCGCAATCGTCTGAAGATAGAAAAGAGAAAGGCCACAGTTCGAAACTATCTATACCTAGCTCGCTTGAAACATTTCTACGATTGAGACGGAATAGTCAATGTGAACTTGGGAATATGGTTGCCGTAAGGCCTCGTTGGGAGAAAGAGAGAAGTTGTGTACACCGGTAACGAATAGAAGCACACGGACGCCCATCACGAATCTGCCATTTAAAAACAGAACAACTAATATTCAGCTCTCAATGTTTCAAAACGAGGAGAAAAGTTTGAAAAACAAAACAGTTCCAATATAATAGCAATGGGTTTGAGCACTTTCGGTACATTACCTGCTAAGAACTAAACAAAGAACGAAAGTGATGAGTGTGAGGGTTTCATGGACTCTGTGGGGGGCGGTTTGCGTGACGAAGTCGTTCTGGGTTCGTTGTATGCTTCGGGCCATCAGGGCTGAGGGGTGGACGCCGCCAAAGTCCGAAGTCTCGTCAACCGTGCCGAACATCACCAAATCCCACTTGACTAGCTCGGCGTCTGCGAATATGAAGGCTGGTCACTCACAATTCATATTTTCCCTCAAAACCTTTTTTAGCAAGGCGAGTTATACTCGATTCATTTACGGATTCTTTGGAGAGAGATAGAGATAGAGATAGAGAGATAGAGAGAGAGAGAGAGAGAGAGAGAGAGAGAGAGAGAGAGAGAGAGAGAGCGAGAGAGAGAGAGAGAGAGAGAAGGGAGGAGAGAGATAGTGAGACTGACCGTCCCAGCCGTCGTTGTCCACTTCCAGAGTCCACAACCCGGCCGCGCCCTCCCCCCAATTGTGTGTGGACATGAACGCCCATTCCATGAACCCTGCACGTGAAGTGTCACGTGATCTCTTTGTGAGCAGCGTTGACCGTGTTCCTGCAAAAGTGGTTAGAAATTAAGACCTCTCAACTCGCGAAGATAATGCACTGGCTCGGGGTTAAAGGAAACACCTCTTTTTCGATTCGTCGCGGTAGTTCCTTCACACTTCTGATTTGAAGTTGGAATGAATTGAAGAAGAGATGAGAAACATATCTGCCGTTGGATTAAACGTTGAATCAATGACAGTATTTTACAGAGAAATATGATTCAATTGTGAGATATAGGTGACTAGTTTTGTGTTGTATTTTACCGGCCGAACACGTAAGAACCTTTGGGTCAAACTGCAAACACCTTATCTACTGTGCTGCCATCGTCCTCTATACTACAAGTTAATTAAATGTCACGTAAAGTTATCATTTTAATGAGGAATCGTGCACTTGGTCATTGCACGTTTCTGAGTTCTGCTGTGTTCAACTCCGTTTCAAGTGACTGTACAATTGACTAACAGTATAGAGCCAACCGACTATAAGGCTCAACAATTTTACGTAATTTTTCAGATTTTAGTGCAGAATTTAGTATTAAGTTGAGCAATTATGCAAAATGCACATGAAATGAATAAAATCTAGAAGCGAATGGACGTCGCGGAGAAAACGCAGTTTCATCATATTTTAATTAATTCTCCATCCATCTGTACCGCTCTTGTCATTCCCGATTGGGATAACATTTTCAGTTGTCGGATTGTTCACTTTGTAAACAAACGTAGGTTTCCAGAAGGGCCTGCTATCGAAATCCCGCTAGGAATGACGTTAATCCACACAACTGGAGTCAAAACTGTCGCTTACCACTGGGACTGGTGAGATAGATTTGAATGTCTCCTCTCTTCGGGGCTTTCAGAGTGAGAATAGCCTGCACGTGTTCTAGATAGACCACCTGGTCGTCCTTATCCCCAGCACATCCGTCCGTGTACAATTGCAGTTGAAGGCGGTTGCCATGCGGGATAGTCCTGCGATTATTAAAACAAATAGGTTATTGCGTAATTTCTTTTGTCGCGTTAATACTCATATAATAATAAGGTAACCAAACATATTTTCGACAGAAGATTATAAGACATTATGACATAAAACCTCCCATATTTACAATGAGATTCGTAGAAACAACGATGAAAGAGTATTATAACATATGCAACTGTTAGTCGTGCAGTGAAAGGTGCGTACTTGAATCTGCTGGGATAGAACTGACGACACTTGTGTTGCATTTCAACCGTCGACCAGTTTCTGGCTAAGCGGACCATCGCACCGGCATCCATCAAGCCGTACCTGAACAAGCAACTTGATAATGACTGCATTGAACTTTTATTCACGATTGAACACGTTGTCATATTTGGCTCTTCAATTAGATGACGTTGTAGATTTGGGAAAAATCTACAATAAGTATAGTTTACGCACACGTTGTATATGCACTTTTCCAGTGCTGCACAGTTCATTATCATGTTCAATTTGATAATCACCACTTCGGGTTCAGTATGTTTTCGTACATTGTAATTATTACCGAAAAAGTTGGTGTGCAAATGGTTGTCCATGCAACACAATTGCCAGAATTCCGTCTGTTGCTGCAACAGGCAACGTGGGAATAGTTAGAAGTACACGATTTACCCGATAGTATTACGCTCAACACCAATTATATACTTGTTATTTTTGATTAATCAAAAGTCATGTGAAACGCGAGAAATGATCAAAACCAGTAGTCACACTTGTAGTGAAGGACACTTGCATATTGAGAGCTTAACGTTGCGAACTCGTGAGAATTATTGATTGAAGGTTGACACGTTGGAATAAGGAGTGTAGCTCGAGTAGCGTGTTACAAGATTTCAGCACAGAGGTTGTGAAACGAACCCGAAGGAATGAGATACATTTCTGCCCACTCCATTGGTCACCCAATCGCCGGCTCGCAGATGCACTGGCTTTGCTGTTCGGATCACGATGTGCTTAACATGTACTTATTAGTAACATCAGCAACTTATTACCTTTAATGAAATATTTTGGAAATTGTATTCGATCGCAAACTCGTGCGATCAGTTTTCGGATCTAGACTTCTAGCCATAAAAGTGGACTTATTCTACTCACTATTCGAAAGTTATCGGAATTGAAATTCCAGTAATGAAGTTCAAGTTTGGTGTTGAGTATATTTGCTAGGAGAGCGAGCCTTCAGACAAAATCACCAAGAAGGAACGTTCGATGAATAGCCATTCGTTCATGTTTTCATATAGTGCCTTGATCTATATGAGATGGAAAGTACCTGTAAATCTCTCCATGTGAGATCGGGGTTCGCTTCCAGAGAGAGGGCCACGATGCCGGCCGCCAAGGGGGCACTGGCAGAAGTGCCCGTGTGGGTATGGGTACACGCATGATGCAGGTCCGTTGTCACCTGAACAATACCTGATCCTCAATCATCATTGGGGCCATACTTTCGATGGCTCTCAGAGTTAGTTACTGGTCTTTTTCAAAATTGAGCGACCAGTTAATTTCTAGGTAGAGACTTGAGCTTTGAAAAAAGGAAAGAAATAGACCGTTGTGTTGGTTTCGAAAGAGTACAACTACTTAATTGAATCATCACAAAAAACTCTTCTATATTGCTATAAATATGAATTAAAAGATTCGTCATTTATCAGAAGATTCGTCATTTCGGAGAGGTATTTGTTATCGTGCTATTAACATGGAAGTTGCACTCACAATCATTTTCTCGCCGCTAGCCCCACTGGAGTATGTAGTTGCCAATGTGCTACTACACGCTTCCGAATACCAGGGAATATTCCCGTTTTCGGTAGCTGAGGAAATCGATAGCGTGTAAATGCTGAAAAACATATATGCGGTGTATGCAACCTTAGCAGAGAGCCTTCTTTCTCATTACGTTTGAGTTTGTGAAATTGTTTTTACTCCGGCCTGAAAACAGTTAATGCTCGAATGAGAAGTCACATGTTAATCAAATTTAAACATGTCTGACAAAAGTATCAGTTATTATATCAACATAACTGGTCCAACGGTCATTCGTGCTCATTAGAGTTTTTATGACTGAAACAGTTTGTTCTGTGATATGCACGAGGTCGAATGACGTGAGGCTAAACTTTGCCCTGCATAACGTATTTGACCCACCTGTTCGTATAGCCATCACAATTGCAGGAATCAGCATCTTTCCCTCCATTTCCGGATGCCCAGATAAACACTGAACCCTGCAACGAACATGATTATCAAACATAATCAATAGAAGCTCAATCGGGAGAATTCTAGTATTGTACATAGTTTCCTTTGTTCTGTCGTCTCAATTCATCCCATTAATGCCATAATGAGCAATTGGACCTTTCCTAACTATAACCATTGTTCAGAGGATATATTCCGTAACTAGTGAGTGATGTATACGACATGATCTGACGAGTTATAGTATTAGGTGAAACTGCTATAGATGCCCCACTTATTTTGACCAATAATATGACCTCTAACTCAAGAGAGAAAGTGAGAGAACTCATTCAGAAAGACCATCATTATCAGTCAACCCAGTAACAGAATGGAATTTATTGTTTTAATTCCGACCGAAAAGTCACGTGATCAAAGTACAAACACAGCGACATGGGGTTTCTTTGGTGAGTCCTGTGTGGTTTCTCAGAAGTGCAGCTATATTGGTGTGTTTTATGAGAAGAGGGCCCACCTTCCCCCTCCGTCCGTCCTTGATTCCCCTCTCGAAGGCGGATCGAGTCAGTTTGGCGGGTCCATCTACTGTCCGACCATCATCGTCCGGGCCCCACGAGGCACTTAAATATCAGTCAATTGTCAGAGAAGAAATAACACCCCTCTTTAAAACTATTTGAATGCTTTCCTGTGAGAGACATGTTGTAAAGTTCACGTAGCACCAGGAGGAATACTAGTTATATGATTTTTGATACCGCACATTTTTGCTTTGATAATGTGTGGTGTGTTCATCATGTTCTCGGTATATCTACCGAGTATAGTATACCTGTAGATATCCACATAATCCGAGTTGTGCCCCAGAGAAGCGGCTTCCACTGCATCACTCACATCGCCATCCAACATTCGTATACCTACAAATAGAGATTACATGCTGGTAACAAGCAGCAGGTGTCAGCAGACTCACTTCGACTGAGTTTTCACTACGTTATCCCACTCTCATTAGCTGAACCGAAGATGAAGACTCCTTTTCCGACCTACGAATGTACTGAGCTTGTGCTGAGATTAGGTTCTGAATATTGCAGGAATATGAACAATAAATGACGTACCTCCGATTCTGGCATCGAATGCTATCCCCACAATACACAGACTATTGTTGAATATGGCAGCTACCTCTCCCGCACATCTGTAAGAAAACACAATGAGATATAGCCGCTGGCTTGGCGGGGCCCAGAAACTGTCTGAGTGGCGATTAATATGTACAAAAAACGAGTAGGGAACTGCGTTCCCCTACCACAATAAGGATACCTCAGGAGAAAGGTATCTTGATTGAAGTGGTTACATCTGTGATGGAGGCGACACGTACCACTTTCTGTTCCTCTCTCTTCCTTGTTCCATTCAGTTCGTTCTATACAGCTGAGTTTTCTCCTATTTGTTCAATGAATTATGTTTGTCTAGATGGAACACAACAACACGATTGCTGGACAAGTGAGCTGAACAATTGTTTCCGAATGGTTACCTGGTTCCATGGCGATTCTCATCGGAGTACTCGTAGCGGGGCATAGGATCGGGGTCACGGTCGTTCACATCGTACGAAGCTCGCTCGTCCTGAATTAACAAGGGCTCAAAAGGTCAGAGCATGTTAAACACTACTCAGAACCATAAACATACCGAACAGCACAAACACTTCACTCGCGGTCTTTCTCTTTCTCTTTCTCTTTCTCTTTCTCTTTCTCTTTCTCTTTCTCTTTCTCTTTCTCTTTCTCTTTCTCTTTCTCTTTCTCTTTTTCTTTCTCTCTCTCTCTCTCTCCCTCTCCCTCTTTTTCTCTCTCCTCTCACAAGTGCAACATGAGAAGCAGAAGCGGAATTGTTTCGCTTCTGCGGATTAGATGCAGTGTGAGTGGAATGAGAAAACAGTGTTTATCTGGAATCTCACGTAGTTGGGTGCAATGTCCGGATGGGTGCGCTCCAGGCCGTCGTCGAGAATCGTCACCACGACCCCCTTGCCGGTGAATCCCAGATCCCACGCCTCCTTCACGTTATGGTCCATTTTGGAGTCCACGGAGAACGCGCCTCGATTCTATAAATATCGCATGTTTTCAGTACAATCATAGTCATGATCGTTTCAAAACAAATCAGATGAATCAAAAGCACTGATTTGTTTCGAATTTAATGTTCACAGGACAAAATGGTTCGAGATAGTTGTGTAGCCTGAAGGATTTTGTTCTTTATATTAGTTTGGCCGAAATAAAGGTCATATATCAAAATGTAGGCTGTATACAAACGCTCACGCTGGTTCTGTTAGTTTACGTGTCATGAAGAACTGATTTTTATGACAACCAGCCTCACCAGGTACCACATATCTGTCCAAAGTGGATCATTGGGGTCGGGAATCTTCCTCTGACGCGATTTGCTCACCAGCGACTCGTCCTCCCCATACGAAAGATCGTTTTCCTTTAAACAACTACAATTGCAGGAGCGAAAACTTCACTAACTCCAATAGGCAGTGTGACGGGGTTGATTCACGAATCAGTCACGTGGGGCTATGTTCAACAACAGTGAAAGAAGATAAATGAATGATTGGTCAACCGTCAATACGCTCGCAGGTCAAATTTAGATTACGAAAACAATTGGCTAGTCGTGAGAAGTGGCTGAAATCTGGCTCACTGTTAGTCAGTAGCTGTCTTGGGGTGAACTCACAAGTTACCTTTGGGTACACCATATTCCTCACAGACCCTATGCTTAACCAAATGGCTGTTAAACCAACACCCTGAACTACGATAGGTTCACGAATCACGTGAGCCTTGCTCTAGCTGAAACTTTTGTAATAGAATAGAATTTTTACAGAATCAAATACTCAAAAATGCATTCATACAGAAAGACTGCAGAAGATTCCTAAAAGATTACGGACTGCACATGAGCAAAAGGTGTGGTTAGTCCATGTACACCTGTGGGTGGAAGCCTCACTCGTGTATTCGGAGAGATTGGAAAGAATGGTTGCTCTGAAGCCTGAACGCTAGTAGATACGCGAGGAAAAAACCCGATGTTGATATCAACTAGGGAATCTACTAGCGTTCCGGGTTACGGTAGCTGAAGTAATGACGCGGGCAACGGTTATTCTTAAATTTCATATTGAATGTTAGAAACTTAATAATTAAGCTTTTACCAAAAATAAAGTACTTAAAATAAGTACTTCTGAAAGAGTTATACATTTATTGCCATTTTGTACAACTATTGTTGTTAGGCAATATCGCGATTTGATGGATTGTCGTTTTATGAATACAGCTCCCCTATAAACGCCAGTGTGTCGTATCTAGTACAGGTTACGCGAATGCCGCAAGCGTGGGAATATACCATAGAGCCGCGTGAATACCGTAAGACCTTGGAAAACTACTAGATTATTTTTCAGAGCTAGCGTATCTACTAGCGTTCAGGCTTCAGAGTGGGGAGGGTTCTTGGAGCAGTCATACGCCAACTCACCGAATGTGTTTTCCTCCGCGTCCGTCGGAAATCTCTTTTCACCCTTTTCTTAGCCACTTGTTGCTCCATCCATAACACCTGAACGAGATGGAAAGTGAAAAAAATACGTATAAAGAAGCTCCGATAGACAACCTATACGAATCCTCACCACTTAGTCAGTGCAAAATGTTTTTATCAACATTAGCATCGAAAATTACAAGATCAACCAGATGCAGTTGAAACTCGATGGATGTTCCAGACGTTTGCTCAAATTACGGCATTGTATTATGATTGGGTCAGAATATGGCTGGAGATCACAGTATCTTACCTCGGGTTCATGCGAAATGGAATTCAACTGTAAACTTCGTGATTTGCGAGACGATCTACCACGCTGATTAGTGTTGCGAAACAAGAAATATTCTTCACCCGAAATTATCTGAAAAGCGACATGGTACTTCTCTCTCACAATGTTGTTGAATGTTTTGTCCCCTGCTGCACTTGAGTACTCAAGTCGCGAGTGTGAACGGGCCAAGTCAAGTTTTGCATTTTAAATGAGGGAAACGGGGGAAATGACGCACTGCGGACTGCGCATAGTAGGATAGTTTGAATTGCAGATTTATACGACGAATGAAACAGAGGGGAAGAGGAAGAGATAGAGAAAGAGAAAGATAGGGGAGACAGAGAGAGAAAGAAAGAGAAAGGCGACAGAATACTGAATATTACTCACCCTACCCAATAGTGTGTACCCATATTTATCTGCGATTCGTTTAGCTTCCTTTTCTTCACCGCCCTTCACTCGAATAGCCCAGTCATTGGTGAACGATTTTCTGAGCGAAGAAGACCGCGTTGGGGAGGGCAGATCCTCCTGCAAACATCACGAAATATCATCAAACACAGTAGATTATTCATCAGCTTTGCCATCTGAATACGGGGCAGAAACAGACAACGCTATGGGAAGTGACCCGATCCCCGTTGTAGTTTGGTCTGGCTCCATAATTTCTGGTTCATGACGAGAAGCGACGAGATCAAACTACAAACAAAGTGGATACATCATAGTTCACTTGTACATTTAATGGTCATATGGCGGGTAATAAAGTATCTTACAGTGGGTGACACATTTATAAATTTCTGTCTCTCATCGGAATCGAAGCTGCTAGCAAAATTTCCGTAGCAGGGCACCAACCACTGCGCTATTGATGCACGTAACGGGATTCTTTGAAATTAAGGACATGTAGGCAAACACAGCGGAAAGTTGGATATACAGTACCCATCAGCTTTCCCGTTGTCAACGACTATACGATCATAGTTAACTACGGTTCATGTATAAGGGGTGGGGAGGGAATCTCTTGGGGTTTACTCTCCCTTTTCAAGTCGGCTTTGGAGGTGTCAATTTACGTTGCAATCGTTTTGTACAAGCGTTAGACCATTTAGAGAGAACATTTCCGTTTTTACGAGTGTTCGTGTTTCCTTTATCACAGAACGGATGGAAAACCGGAAAACCTTTTCTCGGACAAAGAAGCAGAAATTATATTGGAAGGCGACCTAAGACAGCAGTGGTATTGGTGAAAAATGAGGGGACTCTGAAGACGCAGTTTTCGATCATTTGAATACTGGTTTATCACAAGTTGAGCGTATTAGAGTTATATTTGTAATCTTCCCAACGAATTGGCCCATTATTCTGATTTGTATCTGCTTTCTCTTCTTCAGTAGTATTGAGCATGAACACAGCAGAAATCTCATAGAAACTCACAAATTCATTTGCACAGACTTCCCGTTGTGAAAAGGTGAATAAAATAAAACAAAACAAGTAATCCAATCGATTCCTGAAACAATCCAAACATTCAATATCTTGTCTACTCATCGGGATGAAAAGGCACCGACATAAAACTACTAGTCGCTTCAAGAACTACTTCATCGTTCGAAGAATGCTCAGTGTGTTGTTGTTTTGACTTTACGTAACTTGAATAGAATATCTAGATGTTCTGTTGCGTTTAAACGCAACAGAACAGACCGTGTTTCCCGGCCTCCCTCATCTTACTAGTTCCTCATAAGGTCTACTTCCAATTTGAGGTAGAACTGTCATTAAACTGTCAATATATAATCCTTGTCTGTCTGGCATGGACTCGTACACAAATTGTGGTATAGTGGCAGTAGGTAATAGGAATTTACAATGGTTGTTTTTTATTGAAAATGATTTTCAGGAAATTACTATGGTGCTTATGTTAATAAAGTTGCAGAATCGTTCACAACGTTACTTCAGTGTTCGAG
This sequence comes from Litoditis marina, assembly GCA_964036275.1. Classification (NCBI taxonomy): domain Eukaryota; kingdom Metazoa; phylum Nematoda; class Chromadorea; order Rhabditida; family Rhabditidae; genus Litoditis; species Litoditis marina. The sequence goes on along the minus strand of OZ038438.1, from coordinate 10,265,226 downwards.
TCCGTTCATGCGTCGAAGAACGAAGTGGAAATTCAAAACTCGTACCATATTTTCGATGAATCGCACTGTACAACTCACCATTTGCATGTTGATTTTCGTATCCTCAGTAGATTTAAAAACAATAGCTCCATAAGATTGTGAGTAATGTTCAGAATATGATAGTCGGCATAACCCCGTACAGATATCACTACAATAAACTTTCTGAAAACAAAATGAATTAAGAAATGGCACGAGCGTTTGGATGAGAGAAAAACTTTGGAAAGTTGCGTAAAAACATAGTTTCAGTGTAAATTACTCAGCGAGCCATGGAAAGAACGAACATTGCAAAATGAGGCAAAAACAGAGAGAAGCAGAGAAAGATAGAGAGAGAGAGAGAAAGATATGGAGAGAGGGGAGAGAGATGGAGAGAGGGGGGGGGGGGTGAGAGGGACCGACACATCTCACCAACATTTGGAGTAAAGGGAACTTATGGGGAAAAGAAGTGATAGAATTGTGTGAAACTTCTTTCCCTTTATATGATGATGTTTTATGGATGACAAACAGTCTGCACCAAAGAAGCAGGAAGAAAGAAAAAGAAAACAAATATAATAGAACTGTAGCCGGATAGAAAAGAGAGCACGAAAAAGGGAAACAACTTAATTCAGCTGAAAGGAAAGGAGAACAAAGGAAGGGAAAGATGATGCATATAAGGTAATCAACACAGAAATTACGAAGAATTGGTCGAAAAGAGTCATATCGGGGGGGGGGGGGGTTATCAGGGAGTGAGAGAGAGAGATAAGAAAGGAAGGGTCATTTGAAGAGCTCTCTATCGAAACGAACAAACACCTTAGATATTTATTATAACTTTTTTTTTCAATATTTCCCTATTGTAATTAAATATAAGATATTATTAATTATATTTTCTACATGTAGATGTTGAAAAGGTGGAAGAATCCAGCCCTTCACCCTTTTTCCAGTTGGTTTCGGGTCGCGGAAACAGCCGTCCCATGTAATTCCACACGCACATGTTTACTAATTAATCAACTTAAAAAAGTGTTCAATTTCAAACCGAATGTTGGAAATTCAGATCAAAGGTCACTACAAATGAGTCAAAGTGTGGAAAACAATCGAGGTTCTACTAGCTAGTTAGATTTCGCGATTATGTCATTCGCATCATGGTGTTGCGAGAACTACAATTTCGGACCTACTTTTATCTTCCATGAAATTGACGCATATAACTATACATTTCTTGGCTTGTGGTTGAGTTATAAGGAAGAGGACTATTTTGTGTTTGCATAATTTGCAGATTTGAGAGTTTCCGGACATTCTTTGCGAAGTGAAGCCAAACTTCGTTGTATTTACATGAATTGTGCATCACCTTGGAGTGTTGAGAGTTTCTGATGTTGGATAAAAAACATTCTATATAGGAAGTTTACTAGCAACTTTAAATCAAATAAATTGGACAAACATTAAATGAAGCTACTTTCCTTGCGGGCAACAGACACTTGTCAACAGATTCGTGCATTGAAGGTGGTTTACAAGTTGTACGAAACGTGAGAAATGTGAAAATAGTTGAGAAGTGGAGAGGAAAAGTAGTCGTGGACACATGGCTGTTTCAATTTTGGCAAGTCAGTATTGACATGTGCAGCGTGGGCCGGATTTATTGGGTAGAAAGATATAGACAGAGCAAGGAATACAATTAAACGGGAAGGAAAAGAAGAAAGAGAGAGGGAAGAGAGAAGGGGTGGGGGAGGGGAGAGAAGACTGGTATACTGTTCAAACAACACAGACAGGTGAGTACACTCTGCAATACAATAGAATCAAGGCCATATTCCTGCTTCTATACACTACAAATATTACTTTTCCTCTTATTTCGACGAAAACAGCTCACGGAAAATGTTAAAGTTTCGGACAGGTGACGAAGACAAATAGAGATGGGCGACGAGAGGGGTTGTCTACAGAGACCTACTGTATCACAGGCATCGCTCGGCTAGATTGAACTGGTTCAAGTGTACTAGACACCGTTTATTAGTCCACCCCGAACCGATTCCGATTCACAAATAGGATTGCTCGGCCTCTATCCTCTTACTTCCTCAACTCACTATGAATTTATGCCGTTATATTCTCTCTCTCCCTTTCTCTCTCTCACTCTCTTTCTTTCTCTCTCTCACTCTCTCTCCCTTTCTCTCTCTCTTTCTCTCTCACTCTCTTTCTCTCTCGCTATTTATTCGTGTTAGTGCTACCGTTCCGGGTCACGCGGACTATTCTTTTTAACAAACATATCAGGTAACATCAAAAAGCCGACCGCGCTCCAAGTATCTAATATATGTTGTTTTTGCCAACATTTACTTCTATTTGAGTATAGCTCCAGACCTTGCTCAGCATGAATATTTCATGTACTCAGTGAAGGTTACGCATGGAATGTTCTTCTGTGACCAAAGTGAAAGAAAAGACACAAGGACAGAAGACAGGACTGTACGCAACTAGTGCGGAATGGGGATCATCTTCTCATGCTGCGGTCTCTCTGGCCGCATGGGGGCCCCATGTATGTTACAGATGTGCTCAGGCCCTAAACTTTCACAAAAGATTGCATTACTTGTCTGTTTATATGATGAAACCATGGCGAAGTTGAAATAGCTGCAGAGAGAGATAGCATATATGTGTTCCTGCGGTTTCAAGTGGCCTAGATTATGAAAATGATAGATTTGGGCAACGGCCAAATGCAATAACACTCGCTCATTGCGGGAACACCTTTCAGAGAAAATGCGGAGGGGGAACTGCAGAGATGTAGAGGCGGACTGAGAAATAGGTAAGGAGGGAGAGGGAAGGAGGAGAGAGAGGGGGGGGGAGAAAGAGATAGAGAGAGGGGGGGGGAGAGAACTATATAGATCGTAACAAAATAGACAAATAAGTAGATCATGTGGACACCGGTAGGTAGGATCATCATGTAATCGCCTCATATAAAATATAACTGTTTCGAACAGATTTATAATCCAATGCGAGGATTAAACGGATTGAACGCATTCGTATCGTCAAATTAAAACCAACTAGTTTTTTTTTTTCATAATCTCCATACTACTTTGTAGAACAGCGATTATGTGCAGTTGTCATAACAGAAACAGACAGGTAACGTGGAAAGATTGAAGTTGGAGAAAAAGTCAGTAAAAAGGTAATAAGGCGGTTCGAGTGTGCGTTGTAAAAGCAGTGGAGTGAGCAGCGCAGATTGATCGCCCAGTATACACATGAACTGCTCGATTACCACTAATTGACAACAGCTTATATCAGGCTCTTTTAACACAATTCAAATCGCTCTCAAAATCCTGGGACTCTGGAAAAACTCGTTCCGTATAGTACTTTCTACGGACTAGTGTCAGATACAACGGTATCACATAACTTGTGGCAGTTCTTGGAATAGTACGAATACATTTCGAGTGTCGCAATTCATCTATATATCACAAATAACACGTAGAAGCAGCCTAGCAACGATTGCTCCAGGAAAATAGTTGGTTCATGCGAGGGGGGAGACAAATCTCACATTTATCCATACTTCCGGATAACAAGAAACTCTTGTGAGGTTTCGAGGCCCGCTCGACTGGTCAGCAGGGAAGACTTAATTGTTTATAGTCAGCTAGTAAATAAGTAGACACACTGACTGATGAATGTAACTCAATTGGGAAATAGAGTATTGAAAAACGGGAATGGATATGAAATAAAAGAGAGAGAGACAGGGAAGAGAGGAGAAAGAGAGAAAGGCTGTGGGGAGAAGAGGGGTAGATCAAAGGAGAGGGAAAGCGCAGAAGGAGGTGAATTGTTCCTCACACGAGCTCTGTTGGGAGAGGCAACACTTTCAATGGGAAAAGAGAGAATTTGAGTGGAATGAGCATTGGAGGCGTGAAGAAGAAGTCATAAAACAGCAGACATATGTTAGGCGGCAGTAGCCTTCCTTGTAGCAGAACTGTAGCAAAGAGGGCTAATTGGGGGCTGACCTTGTGTCTCTGTACTCTCACAGAACACTTTGTCTCTCGTCGCTGTCTGACGTCCGAGGAAGGGGTTAATGAGGTGGCATATCCGGATAGAATGACATGTGCCCTGTGATTGTGTCAATCACTTTGTTAGGGTTGAGTAAAGTGGCGATAGATGGAGAGAGTGGAGAGAGGCAGAGACAGACAGATATATGCATATTTCAAATTCAGTAGGAGAGCTTTCGATCGCCATTAGTCTTTTCTTAATTGAAGCGGGGAGATGAAGAAAAGGCGTAGCTAGTAAAGCTGAGAGAGAGAGGGAGGGGGGAGAGTGGGGGAGAAAGAGAGAGAGGGAGGGGGTGAGGAGAGAAAAAAGAGAGAAGGGGAGAGAGGACTAACAGAAAGAGAAATATAGAGAGAGAAAGTGTTAAGCCGGTTTGTGCGCCAAACATTGTCGTTCGTGGTTTTCATTTTTGCGGCAAACTTGTTTGTTTTATCTGCAAAGTATTATATTTCCATTCAAAATGGAGAGAAAAAACATAGAGAAATAATACTGGTCAGTAAGACGGTCTGGAGAAACTGAAAAAGAGAAATCAATGTTTTATGTAATATTAATCTAATATTAGTTTACAAATCATACGTCTTATATTGAAAGTTACCATGAAATCTTTCGTTAAATTAAATTTAAGCTGAGAGGATTGTAGTAACAATTTATTCATTCATTTGCTTCATTCATTTATTCATTCACATTCAAGGAATAGGCACTCGCTCATCTAAGAAAGAAGAAAGTGGGAAAGTTGCCAACTAGGGTACAGTCCACATACTTCCAACTCAGACTCCTACAGTACACATTAGAACTTTCAATGACTGTTCTATGATGCAAACTCTAACTCATTCGAACATTCTCGGACATTCTTGCTACTAGGGGGTCAGCATGGAATGCGAGAATTAGCAACCTTCACGAGAAACTTTATGCAAGTAAACTTGACGGAAAGTTTTGGAATCATATGGTAGGAGTGCCAGTCCGGAATGAAAACACTATACAGTAGATTGAAAACACAGGACAAAGCTTGTTAGTTCACAGTTAGTTGTTGTTGTTATTGTTGTGAATATAGTTGACTAGTTGGAAATGAAGAGAAGGAGGGTAGAAGTGGACTGAGCATTACAAAGGCAGAGGCTAAGAGGATTAGAGAGAAGGGGCAGAAAATAGAATATCGGGGCAAAGAAAGAGAGAGGCAGAACAAGGGGAAGTGTGGGAGAAGAAGAGAAAGAGGGAGAGGGGAGAAAGAAAGGGGAGGGAGGGATGGAGAGGGAGGAGAGAGAGAGAGAGAGACAGAGAGGGAGAGGGAGGAGAGAGAGAGAGGGGGGACGAGGGAGAAGGAAGAGAGAGAGAGAGAGAGAGAGAGAGAGAGAGAGAGAGAGAGAGAGAGAGAGAGAGAGAGAGAGAGAGAGAGAGAGAGACAGAGAGAGAGAGAGAGAAAGAGAGAGAGAGAGAGAGAGAGAGAGAGAGAGAGAGAGAGAGCGAAGGGAGAGAGAAAGAGGGAGAGAGAAAGTGGGAGAGAGAAAGAGCGAGCGAGAAAGAGAGACAGAGAGACAGAGAGAGGGAGAGGGGAGAAAGAAAAGGGAAAGGGGAGAGAGGGAGGGAGAGGGAGGAGAGAGAGAGGGGGAGAGGGGAGAAAGAAAAGGGAAAGGGGAGAGAGAGAGGGAGGGAGAGGAAGGAGAGAGAGAGAGAGAGAGAGAGAGAGAGAGAGAGAGAGAGAGAGAGAGAGAGAGAGAGAGAGAGAGAGAGAGAGAGAGAGAGTGCGAGAGCGGACCGAGACATACAAAATATGATCCCAATAATTATATGCTAATCAGAGAGGTTAATTATATATGGCTGAAGTGAGTTGAAGGAGTGCTCAAGGGATGGAGAATTAATTATAGTATAAACCGACAGGTGGTTGCGTGTTGGGAAATCTAGAAGGGGCATACCGGCCGACCAATTACGCCCCAATATTCTCTAATTCCTCCAATTCGTCATGGTCAACTGTTTTTAGACTGATGGCTGAGAAAACGGAACCACGAATATATGAGCCGGGTTTTACAATGCGCAAACTTTTCGCGTCAAAACATCACCCGCCCTAGTTCTCATCTGTACAAACGTAAATGCAAAAAGTGAAAATACTCTGTAATCTATATGAAAATGCCACTCTAACCATCTCTCCAGCAATGATTCGGAAGGGAAAAAAAGGAGCGACTCCTAGATTTCAAAATATGTTCTTTAATGAGGACTGTATTCTGTGGTCATCTGTTCAGCTGAACAAAGGTGGGCACTGGATGTTGCGCCTCAGGCTATAATAATGGGGGAGTGGGGAGACAAGTTGTGAGGAGCGGAACATACTACTTGCAAAAAGCAAATCAACGCAGCATGAACAACGGAAAACAAGAACTTTCATCGTAGATAAACTGTAGTAAAGCGAGGGGGACAATTGAATGTTATCACAAACCACAACATCACCATGAAAAATTGGTAAGCTCCACTTTTCCACTTCTCTTCTGTAGTTTATAGTTTGAATTCGATGGCTGATCAGACTACCATGTCATCCACTCCACAGCAATTATTGTACAATTAATAATTAAAGATGGAATTGCAAATGAAGACGAGCACCAATTAAGAGCGCGCTACATTAGGGAACAATGAGCACAACATCCTTATTGGCACATATTAGAATATATGAGGGGTCTTGGGGCCGGATACTGAGGAAAGGGGCATTGGGGACATGATATGGGAGGGTGGGGGAACTCTGTTCGCTACTCACTCCGAGCCTGCAACCACAGGGTGTACTGTCAGTTTCTCTTCATCCATTCACAATTTTGTTATCAATTCGCTGCAATAGGCTCTGAAAAACCAATAGGGAACATGTAAATTTCATACTTGTGTCTTTCTCCGTTTTCTCAGAAAAAACCTTTTATTTTTTTTATAAATATACAATTACACTATATTATTTCTATTAACGTATTTGAATAGCGCCCTACGTGAGAGAACGCGGAAAACGTCGGTGAAAATATGAACATTTTCCATTCCACTCAATACAGGTAATTTTTTCGATGAACGTTGTCAACGTTTGAAACTTTCATGCCGCAGATTATGGAAGAACGATCTGTTCAAACCAAACTATGGTCATCGACAGATTGAAAGTAGGGGGAAAAGGAGCAATGGAAAAGGGGAAATACAGGGAGGGAGATAGAGTCAAAGAACTTAGACTGGAAGGTTTCCGGCATCACGTGTTTAGTGTTCTTGTTGATAACAGAGTGTATAGTTGGAGAGGACACCCTGTTTTGTTCTCGTTAGTGCTGAATGGCCTTCAGCAGTGTACCGATGACACTTCTGATGAAGCGGTTTCAGGGCAAAAACGAGACCTTCGAAATTGCGTTTAAGGGCAGGAAGCCTAATCGAAGAGCATTTTAGTCAGTTCAGCAGCATACCATGAAAGAGGGTGAAGTGAGAACGCTCATTGCGCTACCAAATAACCTAAATTACTCAGATTCTGTTTGTTTCCTTGGTGGCCGTCTTGCATGTGGGGCGGAGTGCTGCTGTCTTCACCGCCCCTCTTCGCTGTTTTCCCACGCCCGACTAGGTGTACAGTAGTGGACGATGCGCAACAGTTATTATTAATCGGTTTCGCAATATTGAAGCCTAGTTACTGAAATCAGTTCTGTCTGCAGAAGAAAATATATATATAAATATTTTTCGAAAACTGTCAAAACAGAGTGAATGGAGAAAACAACCCATATTTCATGATGAAGTGCTCCTCCTCTCGGTTCTTATCTTCTGTGATAGAAAGGTATTAGACACATAAGCTGGCTTTGAAGCCTGTAAGTCTAGTCGGTAGAGATGTCTGCAACCAACTGATAACAATTAACACATATGCTCACAATTTTAATTCACAATTAGCCACAGGTAAGAATTAATCTTTACACATCTCATAATGATTGGATTATGTTTTCGTACAAAAATCGAAACATAATTGTTTGATTACAATTTAATGATGAAATATGAGCAGACAAAATGGCAAGTCATAGGGGGGTAGAGTGGGGAGAAGGGAATTCAAGGATCTGTCACGTGAGGGGCGTTGTCCAGTTTTCTCCGCTTCTCGCTGATGAACTGACGCTCCTCCCTGACCAAAGCCAACTTCTCCTCCAACAGCTCTCGCTTCTTCCTCACGCACTTCAGTCTCTCTCCCGCAATCGCCAGCTCCAGCTGCACCAGCTCCGTCTTCAAAACGTCCTCCTGCTGCAGACAGCGGGGCAACCTAAAACTATAAACAATAATGAAAGCTCTGATATAACTTAGTTGAATAATGATAGTTAAAAGAGAGGAAAATGAATATGGTACGTTTCGCTCCATAACTTACTCCGTTGTCAGATGTATAAACAAAACATAGGTATGTTAATACATGTTACACTAATCTAAGTTCAAAGACAGCTCAGAATATACTGCGAACGGCACAAATTATCTATGGTGAACAAGATTAACCTGATCCCAGTGGGATGATTATAGAGAAGAAACTATGATACAAATCAATGGTTGGTTTATTGATAGAGATACGAGCGGATAGATCAAAACGTACCCGTGGTTCGGCGAAGAATAATTGGAGAGTGGTGAGTCTGTCCCCAAAAACAGCTGTCGGTCCGAATCGAGTGGTTCGGGGTCCGGGGCAAAGGGGACATCGAAATCCACCTCTTCCTGTTTGGGATCACGGAACAATGTGGAGGTGCCGACGGCGGAGGCACACGCTAAACAGTGGTATCAATCATATAATTCAAAGAAGAACAGGGCAAAAAAGAAGACAGAGGGAGAGGGGGAGAGAGACAGAGAGAGAGAGAGAGAGAGAGAGAGAGAGAGAGAGAGAGAGAGAGAGAGAGAGAGAGAGAGAGATGTGGAGAGAGAGAGAGAGAACGAGAGAGAGAGAGACTTAGCGCTGGACTGGAGAGAAAGTAGGGACTGGGCCAAATGCTGATAAATGTTCTCAACTGTGGAGAGTTCCCATGCACATCAAATAGCGGATTCATTTGGGCGACACCCAATGAGCGGAAAAAGTAGAGCAGGATCGAAAGCAATGACCAACCTTGTACGAGAGACTCGCAGTAGTTCGATTGTTTCATTTCCATTTCGAGTCGAATTGAGTCGATCAGGGCCTGCCCGTAGTCGTCTACCGGTATCATTTTTTTGCGAAGACATCCTTTGCGAGTATCGCTGGCCTGCAAGCATGTTACTGCATCACGTGTCCAATCGAAACGTGGAACGAGAGAGCGTGTTATCGGTCACATGTGCTTGACGAGAGTTGTGTTGTTCTTATAAATAGTAGTTTATCTTATAAATAGTAGTTTCACTGAGAAATCGTAGGATTGGTATCCAGATTTGTCAAACATGCCGAAAAACCTGCACTTAAAAATAGAAAACGACGATTAGGTTCGCTCTCCCCAAAGCAAGTGTATACGTTGAGTATTTATCCCTGCTGTGTTTGCAATTTCATCTTGTTGGTTTTCAATCGGAATTCGTGAATTGCGGCGTGTTTCGAGACAACAACGGTGATTTCATCATTTTCTATATAGGTGGCCCAACCAACCTGACGTTTGATCATTCGGGTGGCATACTTGCGCAGACCGAGAATTCGCTGTTTCACTGAAGTTGAATTACGTTCTGCAACTCCAAGACAACTCAGTTCGGCTGCCCATTTTCTAGCGAAAATCTCCTGGAACATTGCTGAGTACGATATACAGTAAGCATACACCGCCAAGGTCCCTCATAAAAGGGGGAGTCGCGAACAAATCCTTGTAAAAAGTAGGGGTCGCGAGCTGTTAACTAACGCTTTTCATGCAAAATCACCAATAATCTTACGTAAAATGGTTGAATGTCGCCGTTTTGGGGGGTCGCGACACGAGAAAACATGGAGGGGTCGCGAGAATTTTGAAGGAATAAGAGGCCCTTGGCGGTGTATGACAGTAAGAAATAGAGTTCGTTCAAGAGAAGCATGCGTGGGGCGGTGCATGATATTCTAATCAGATGTATATGTAGTATGACCTGTTTCTAAGTCATGAGAGTCTCTAAACGCGTAACTTGTAGACGCAGATCGAAGAACAACCTTGATGTAGCCCTATATGAAGACGTACCTGTGAACTTATTCCATTAGAAGAGCGACATGTGTTGGCTGCGTGGTACTCTTCTTTGTTCGCCAAATACAGATGGGCGAGAAGTGCATTTTCTTCGTCTAAACTTCGATGTCATAGAAGTTGTTGAAGGCTTCGCTCAGGGGAGAGCGCGTCGATACCGTACATATTACATATCGGTCAGAACCGCTGTGTTTGTGGTTCGATTCTGTCATACTTCAGTTCCCTTGCGAGTACTTTGCCGTGAATGCAGATCAAACTACAACTCAGATACTTTTATTCTTCAAAATTAAAGAGTATTAATATGTCATAATAAACTAATCAGTGACGCGTGACAATGACAAAAATTGGGCCAATTACACAAGCAACCGGGTTGCATGCAACCAAAATGCAACCGGGTTGCATGTGTAAAGACAGTTCGGTTGCTTTCCAAATGCAACCGGGTTGCTTTCGGTTGCTTTTCAAATGCAACCAAACACCCATTTTATGGACATTTTCCGGTTTTCAATGCAATTTGGTTGCTTTTGGTTGCATTTGGTTGCATTTGAAAAGCAACCGAAAGCAACCCGGTTGCATTTGGAAAGCAACCAAATTTTCTTAACACATGCAACCCGGTTGCATTTTGGTTGCATGCAACCTGGTTGCATGTGTAAACCGCCCAAAAATTGTGTTGAATCACGCTTTATTCATTTTTCATTAATTGTATATTAGGTCAGAGTGGATAAGGTAACCATTGATATTTTTGGGTCCACGTCTAACGTCGGCGTAAGAAATAAAGAAATAGTGCGTATCGAGCAACGTCCGGCGTCCGTGCCAACTTAGTCGATACGCACGGAGCATTGTTCCACGTTGACGCGGAGGGTATGTTTTCGGCCTAGGATGTATAACCCACGTGAGTACTCGATCTGTCTTATGGGGGCCGTTCCTTTTTGTTCCAACAAGGAATTCAGCTGGTCGGTCACGGTCTCTGTTGAAGTTGTCGGTTCTTCCTCTTTCATCCTACCCTCGTTCACCAATAGACCCTGCAAATCAGCATACGAGAGGGGATTACCACCGCTGAGTTGTAGTTGAATCTCGTTACACGCCATAATTCACGAGTTTCGATCGAAAGCAACGAGATCAAACTAGAAACACAGCGGCATAAGGCAACATACATCGTATAAGCTTGCTTTGGAAAGAGCGAACCCTATACCAGAACAGAAACGGACGCTAACCTAGAAATTACCATGATGAAACTATCGAATTGTTTTTCTCGCTTGCTTTCGGTATTTCTGCACATCGTATCGTTCGGAACAAAATATTACTAACAATTTGTCATAGCAAGAACTAGCTAGACAATTTGTCATAGCAAGAACTAGAATATGGGAAAACCGCCTCAAAAACTGTGTACCTAGGTATAACTGAATTACCGTAATAGATAACATCACCCGCTCGCCAAATCAAATGTACATCATTCGCGGGCTAACTTTTGCGTCGCAGCTGGTCTCAACGCAGCATTTTGCTTTGCCTTGGCGCATGGATATAGTCTTTTTCATTCTTATTGAGAAACGTACAGTATAAAATTCGAAAGGTTCAGTGTGCGTGTAAAGTATGTAAATATTATCGAATAGGTTAAGGATTCTCGCAATAGATTGTGATTTCTTATTACACAGGCTGTTCAAGAATATTTACGACAAAGTTGAGGTTTCAAATTAGAAAACCGTAAAAGAAATCATTAGGAAAAAAAGAAATGTTATATGTAGTAGATAAATAACTGATGTAGGGAGCAGAGTAGGTGTGAATGAATGTGGGTGCATTCCCGCGTGACTTGACGCGGGAAACGGGCGGGCATCATTGATTGCCGACAGCATGCCTGCCTGCCCTAGCTAGTATGACATGTCTGCGCGCTGTCGTGAAAAAATGAAGCAGTGAAGGTGAACTTTGCAGAAGAAGTAGCAATACAGATCAAACAGTGTGCTATAGCTTTTCTGTATCGGCTCAAACCTGAACACCAAAATATGAATTCCGTGCGTGGGCAAAAAGGAAATTTTATATGAAAGAGCTGTACAAGAAGAACAGACATATACCTTTGTTTATTCAAACTATTGTAATAACACACCTAATTTGCATACGTTTCACATGTTTTAGTCGGTTTAGTCGCGCACAACCTTATGTTCAGGTACCCCAGGGTACCTAAACTACCTTTCCAGTATAGACTCCTTTAACGAGTCGTATCGAGAAAATCATACATGCTCATGACCTCGTAGAGCTTAGATTTGCAAATAAAAAAATTCCGGAATCAGATGGTTATCACCACAGATCACTGGCAGTTATATTGGAGGCACCCTCTCACAGTACTATTCGTATAATGGAGTATGGATTGACACGTTAGAAATCAAAATGCATTTCATTTATGAAAACCAGCAGAATAAGAGGGGGTGAAAGAATTGTTTATTGGCAAAATGGCAAACATAATTACAAATACAGGGCAAAGACACAATAGTGAGAAGGCTAGGCCGAATAGTACAGAATAATTGTAAACAGTCAGTATTAAAGATTAAAGAAAATGTAAAGATTAGAAGAGATACAAATAAGTCCCGAATGGTAACTAGAAAGGAGTATCAATTAGAGAAGTTGGTAAGATTGTGAATGAATGAAAGGAAAACAATAACCCATAAAAATTAACACGACAGCGGAAAAGACAAAACATTAGGAAAGGACAGAAGAAAGCAAACTGATCATCGTGATCTACCAAGAAGCTGACTTCCACTCGAAATAACAGAAGGCTGAACATTTTCGGCCGCACTTTTGACAATTGATGAGATCTGCTGGTAGTTGGGGTCGCTGATCTGCAAAACGAGTATCTGAGAGAATATCGTTTACTCAAATTAGAAAACTCATCTTTCGTTTGAAGAATTATGTAATCAATAACACACTGCAACCGAAATATTCTAAAGAGAAATTGAAGTGCGAAAAAGAAGAGAGATACTAAAATAGCAACATCGTTGAAGACAGTTTGTCAACTGAGTTCCCTTCGATACGTACTGATTAGATATTATGACGCGGACTGGAATAGAACCTACCTGCAGATACTTCCTGCCAACCACGTCCTTCATGGAACAGAAACTCGATGCCACCTCGCAAAGAATTTCCAGATGAGAACTCACCTCCGCTGAAAAAACCAATTCAGGTATTAGTATTAACAGCCAAAAGACGGACGAAGTAGCTATAATAAACTATTCTCTAACTAACGCATCTCCGATATCACAAGCTCGGGTTGCAGGCACTCGCACGAGGTACGGTTTCAGAAAACATGAGGTAATTTGTTCTATTCACACATGTGTATATTTACCAATATACACATGAAACCCAACATAATAATGAAGTACAGTTGAGGAACAAACCTCTGGTCATCTTCGATCCGCTGCTGTACACTATTTTATCAACCACAGTATTCAGATCCATCGAACGGCATTGGCGTTGTGTGTACATGCTGAACAGACGAATTTCATCAAACGACACCTTTCACAAGTTATCAAAAGTGAAAATCTAAGTAGTCGTATCTACCGAAGAAAACATTCTCAAGTATTTACTCGCTAACCAAACACGCTTAATGTATATTATTACAGGCATCTGAAGTGTACGCTATGAACATGCTCATAGCGTACACTTCAGATGCCAACATGCTCGCAAAACGAACCTCTATACAGTTCACACAAGCCATTTCATCTTCTCTTGGCTTGTGTGTGAAATGGAGGTCACGCTCCCAATATGCTCACATTTCGAAATCAACAAACATAACTACTGATTAATGGAGCAGAAGAGACTGTATAACATTGGCCCCTTTGGTAGAAGCGAGCAACTGACGCTAGCAATGTGCGGAGCATTCCCTGCGAGAGACGTTGGAGAAGACATCTTCTTCGCTCCGCCTCCGGATCGCGCGACTCGTCCGCCACGCGCCGCGCAGCCTCCTTCGCACGGATCTGCAACAACTAACTACATGCACGAGTCTATACTAAACCTGTTTCAGCACGTTCAAATTTACCTACAAAAATACCCCAATTAACAAATATGTATATTATATAACACAAATCAGTATTCTACCATCTATGACATATTCTTGGCGAAGCGAATCGAATTAGTTGGTACTGTGAGATGAAGGCAGACACACCCTTTCCAAGAGAGACATTGTCCCCTTCGGCTTATTCGCCTGAAGTTGGGCGAATTTCTTGGGTGACAGGGGCAGGCCGGTGGAGGAAATCGCCGACTTCACCGGACTTTTCAACTCCTTCAGGGCAATCTGGAAATAGGAGGCCGTCACAAACTCGGGGCAACCGTGGCGAGCTAACGCTTGGGGATGCATGGCTCCGAATGAACGTTAGCACCTACATTTAAATTTGCCCTCGATAACTAATCGAAAGTGGTATCTCTCTCGTGAGAACCGACTGAAAATTATTATTCTACAGTTGTGATGAAACTGATGGCAGCCTATGTGTTTATTTGTAGATACAGTCTAAAAGGAAAGTATATCTTCGAGTAAATATGAAAGTACGTATTAATAACAAAAGAAAAGTGTTCAGAATTGGGGTGGTGATTGAGAAATAACCAACATCAACGGCGGTAGGAAGGGCGGGGGTTGTGTCGACGGAATCCATGAAATCTCGCATGTTACGAAGTGTTTCGTCTCGACGGGGAGGCTCGGGAAGGTACGCCTAACAACAAAAGGAATCGATAACTGGACAACACCACGGATTCGGCTCGTCAAAACAAAAAGCAGAAGAAACGCTCAGATGCAAAGGGAAATCCCGAACAATAATCAGTTGTGGTAGGTATAATTTCATTTCGACCATCATACGTGAAAGGCAACAACTGATTAAAATGGAAAGTTCCGAAAAGTGACTCCTACCTGGCTCAGTTCTGGACATTCTGTCTCAATTTTTACCAAAAACTTTGGATGGAAACGGCGGATGGATGATCCGACCAGAGGAGCTGAAAAACAACCAGAAAATAGGGCCACGTACTCTTCGTACTCGTCATACGTAACAAATAAAAACTATGCCTAAAAACTCGCACACAAGCCGTGATAAAATTATTCATTAGTTACCCTACCAATATCGGAGGCAGACTGGTTAGAGAAACAATGCATTATCTTCCCGACAATCACAGATTCCCCTACCTTCAATCTTGTCCATAAACTGACGATAACACATTTTGACTTTCTCGACGAGCAAGTGCCTCATCACATGACTTCTGCACACCATTCGCCATCCTTCCAGCCGAGCTCGCACGTCTATTTCGGGAGCCCTGAATAGACTGTTGTTTGGAGATTTATGATAAATGAATAACAACTCAACATCTGAACACAGCATTATCACTCTACGTGATTTGGTAGTGTAGATCTAAATACCTCGGTAACGGTTGGCACTTCTTCCTTGGACTTTTCATGGGAGAAAGACATTTTCCTGGAGTAACGAGTGGTATTTCAGACTTCTCCACCGCCTTGGTAGGACTGTGAGGCAGCATGTAGTTCGTCAGATCTGGAATGCATCATCGATGCTAGCGAAGACAAAACACTATGTGCCTGGCGGTCGTGGAAATGCAAAAACAATTATCATAAATAGTGTTCCATGCTACGATATCAGAGTCGACAAAGAAGGTATACATATGCATTAAACATGACACACTGCCATGCACCAATAAATCCTTACCATCGGTGAGATTGACTGCAATCACATGTTCATACTTTCCGGCAATTGTACCCCCGAAGGCCTGCCATTGCTCTTCTAATCGAATATGATAACTGGTTGGATAGACGTCTACCACTTGCGCTACATGCGACATCGAGAAATCCCTAGAAGAACACAATAAATGAATCGCTCAAACTATTGCTATTTTTTACAACCATGAAGGTGAAGCTGTTCGGGTTCGTTGTATAGCCATTAAAAAAAGAGCAATAAATCCTCGAATCACCACATTAATTACATAAACCCACCGTTTTGTGTTCTTCTGAACATTCTTGCGGATTTCCGACAACACACAACGTCGTCCTTGATTAGCATAGATTGACATGATCTGACATGAGAATGAAATGTTGCAAAAACAAAAGTATCTCCAAACTGAGTGAATCCAACAAAATACTAGAAAAGAAAGAAAACTTAACTTACCTACTAATACCAACCTATCATATAGACGCATTAAAATTCAGTGACGTCGAATAGTTGCTTAGATTCAAAGGTAATAATGGTAAGTGAGAAAGATAAACTGAAGAATAACGTGTAAAATCTAAAGCTCACTCTATCACAATTCTGGAACGAATCCAGCAGACTTTGATACTTGGCGGGTAAGGGCAAGTCGGCGTTCTCCTTCACTTGCGGAATCAAGAGAGCAGCTTTCCCATAGTCAAAAATACGTCTGTAACAGGAGATGCACTGTCTCTTGTAGAGGCTGTTTCTTTTTCTTTCTTCCATGTAACTTTTCCTTTTCTGATTATAATTAATTTCACGTTATATGTGTGAATGGTTGGAAAAAGTATAAAGACGAAGAAAGTAGACAAGATGAACAGTGATTAACGGCTAGCTGACAAACCTCTTCTCTTGCTGTTCCCTCTCATCGTCACTATCTGGCTCCTTTTGAGGAGTTTTGAAGGAGGGGAGAACATACTCGGGTACAGGAAGCTTCTAAATGAAATTAATTAACTGAGCTAGAACCAAAATATTTTAAAAACGATCTTGTCAGTTCATGTGGCATATTTATTGAGACAATCCTTCAATATCCACACTTATGTCGAATGTATGGTCATATTTTGACAAATAGAGGTTACGGCCCTCCGATGCGTCTAACATACAGTACTCTTATTCACAAAACGTGTGGTGAACTCCCACGGCTCTTCACCCTTATCTCCCACTTTTGGCTCCAGAAAATTTCTCTGTCTGGTTATATCAATATATTCTGCTGATGAATTCTTCTCAAAGCTCCCTTTTCCGCGAGAGTTGCTTCAAGTGATAATTTGCACACTTTCGAAAGCATTCATAGTGTCAATTGACATTATTATCTAATAATAGAAGTCTCAACCGAAAAAAACTATTTATACCTCTCTGTCCTTTGCTCCAATCGTATCTTGTGTCAAGGTTTTACTCGTCTGTCTTTGTTTGGCAGGTGGGAGACACACTTTGCCCATAGGAACCTTCTTTTGCGGAGATTTCAATAGCTGGACATGCTCTTCGACCTGAATAAGCATATGGTAAATAAAGATGATGTACCTGCTTAAAACGGGCAAATCTTACGAAAAAAATTAAATTATGAAACACTCATCTCTTAATCGTTGTGTATCTGAGAAAAGCTGATACTGTTCTAGTTCGAAATAAGACCACTATTTCGTCTCCGAAAGTGAGAACGTTATTTCATTAGACATTTTATTTCGATTTTGTTTTCATTCTATACGAAACTTGACCTACCTGTCGACTTTTGCTAGTAATATTCTGTTGATGAATTCTTCTCAAAGCTCCCTTTTCCGCGAGAGTTGCTTGTAGTTCAGCTACTGTTTTCATCTTGGGCGGAAGTTTTCGACTTCCTGATAAAAGTTGCAATGATCATTAAACAATACACAGAACACTAGAAACATTTGTTGAGAGCTGCGATCGCCTCAATCCGATGACATCGTAGCTTGGAACGGGCTGAAAACGGGGTGCATATGGCTGAAAACGGGGTGCATAACATAAAAGCATGATAAACCAACTTGTCTTCACAGGACATTCCACTGCGCTAGCTTCAGACGACATGGGCACAGAAGCTGGTTGTTCAACAGTCTGAAACCCATATGATGAACTCGTGGTCACAGGGTTTCATTGAACAAATTAGCGAAATAGTGGAGAGAAGTGTTTGAAATCTCCTATCCAAATTGGAAGATAGGTGATTCGAATTCCCAGTAACACATTATTCAATGAAAAATCAAAAATGCTTACCGAAGAGACTGCTTCCGTAGCAAAAAGAGCTTTCCGCGCCACAGACTTCCCATTAGAAGTTGGCGATGAGGTTGGAGTCGGTGTCTGATAAAGTTCGGTTTTGCTTAACCTGGCCAATTAAACTGAAGTACACGACATTGTATGTTCTCTCATTCTCGTTTTAAGAACTTAATTTAACATGATTTGACCTCAGGGGTGAACAGGCAGAAACTTAAGCAAACGGGTAAAGTATCCGTCAACCTACAAAGATGATAAGAAATCTTGAAGAATTTCAATCGGGAAAGGTCAAATACAGTGAACAGTCGGACCATATTGTTGTGTTGAACGTACCTTACGCGCCCTTCCCGGGGGAGAATCGGGAACTACGTGTTCAATGGGAGCCAACACAGCTTCCAGCTGAAAGCGGAAATGAAATGAGACATAAAAGTGACGGAGCAGAACCGGTGGAACATAACTTGACAACACCTTCAGGAGACAATGAATAATACTTAGCAATTGTGGCGTTCTCATAGGTGCATTTAGGTTACACGGGCAGCGTATTGCATCTATAACATGCGTACCTGTGCTTTGCTGTTCCCGTCTTGAACATTTGCCACGCTCGCGTTGATTACGGTGCTGTCCTGTTCTGTTTTGATCCGTTTCAGCGTTTTTCCACGTACAACTGGCTGAAAGAGGAGTACACTCACAGTGTGTTCAATATTCAATGATTGGAATGATTCAATGATTCAGATAATATTAGTTTAGCCGTCTTCTTCCTCAATTTGCAAATAACCCTATACTAGTGGATACAAATAAACGACAGTGACAACACGAACAATGCAACGAACTTTATCCACAGTGGATTCGGAGGGGGCTTCAGTGATTGTCTTTTTGTTTACATCTTGTTTTCCTCGATTTCGAGTGACCTGAAAAGACAACGAAATGCAAATCAATATCATAACCACAAAACATAAGTTATAATACACTGATATTTAAGAGATACTGCCGTCTCTTAATTAGTATATTGTCGCGTTCCGTAATCTAGCAACACACTATATGGACTCTTTCGATCTTCTACATCCATTTGTTTTATGTGGTTTCATGGGGTTTTTCTGGTCTCCTTTTCCGGCATTACATTCTTTTACATTCAATGAAGATTCTACATAATTATTCACCTTGAAGACATCTCTGATCTTTGTTTGAGATTCCTCACTGGTAGTTATTCGAGCGCTGCGGGATCTTGTCGATCTAGTGGACATCCCCTTAAAATGAATATAAAAGTAACTAATATATAACTGAAAGAACGTAGAGTGTTTAACAATAACAAAAAACTAATATACATATAGTAATAACTAATAATAATAGGAAACCGCATCACAACAGCTGGAAAGAATTTGAAATACTAACTTACGCGCGTTATTCCCAACGAACTACTGTAGCAAGGGAGCGCCCAATCATTTCACCGAAAGGATTGATTGTGGAGACGTCAATTGAATAAAAAATTGAACAGAGTGAACGGAAATAATTTATGCTGAGAAATTGTGATATAATTTGGAACAACAATTCACCCCAGGCTGTGAAATTCACAACTAAAACTACTACAATAACTCGGACAACAAAAATATGAACAGAGATGCAGTTGACCCAATAGTCGAGATATACTCACATATATTCGCAATGTAAGAAATGATTTAGCACAAAAATGCTATATGTGACTTAACTTACATCGACAAACAAAATAGTTACAAAGGTGAAAATAATACAAAACTGCGAGGTATATATCTAATCTAGTTTCTACTTGAACAATTTCTGTTTTGGTGGCTTGAAGGCAGCTCCTCGCAGGGTCTTGCCGGTCTCTTCTTTTTTGGCTTTCTTCGCTTGGAAATTACGCCAACTTCCAGATCGCTCATCCCTTGACTCCTGGAGAATATTATCGATTACCTGACATTCTATCAAACTGAATAATACTTACTGAATGATATTAACAACTTGATTGTACAATTTAACTTATAAAACAAACTGATGTTTGAACGAAACAAATAATATTTAGAATCCAGAAAATTCAAATTACAGTTATATTTTACATCAATCAGTAGCGCAGGTTCTCTTAGAATCAACGCTTTAATGGGTGAACAAATTGTGTGACGACATTTACAGAACTTTATTTAGGAGAATGGTACTATCAATCTATAGTTAGCCCTCTCACCGGTATACAGTTACTGTAATCTTTAGTTAGTGTAACACATACAACCCAGAAAGTATTAGGTGATTTCAGTGACAAAATGAACCTCGTAATTCTTTGCAAACTCTTCGGCCAACTTTCGTTTCTCGGTGGCATTTGACATAGCCTCCGCAGCGACTCGCCTGAAAATTATGCGGTGTACGTACTGCGACTGTTCGTCTGTATAGTATATCATATCACTCCATTTCATTTTAAGAGAAGCAACTCAATAAATAATCAAATTTTCCATGCCTACTGAGTGAAGTTATACCGAATGGTAAGTCTGAGAAACGAACTTTTCTTCATTAGCACGGTCCTCCAACATTTTTCGCTTTTTCTCTCTATCCGCGAAAACTTTCGTCACAAAAATCCAAAGCTGTAAAAAAGAAATATAATAACATAACAAAATGAGATCAACGTTAGGTACAGAGCATAAGATATACTTGAGACTTCCTAGTCAACATATTGTGATTGGCTGTAAGGATATTGTTGAAAAGAACATATAAATCTACCTGTTTCTTGTAAACAGTAGGATCATCCTCAGCTATCTTATCCTCTCCAGACTCCTTTTTCGCCTTTCGACGTTTCTCAGATATCTGAAATTACCACATTTAGTTCCTTAGTTCATGCTTGTGGTATATCTTCTTAAACTGAGGGAAGAACACTACTTGTATATCACTGAATGTGTTTTTTCCCGAGGAGAATGAGGCAGAAACAGTGCAAATCAAGTTATTTGATAAAGGAAACGAAAACTGACCACAATAGCTAATCTGGCTCTAGCCTCCGTATAACAGTCTTTGCACTTGTTCAGCTCGATAGGGTTCTCCATCTGCTTTATCGCCTTCTTCACTACTGTAACATGATCACACTGTAATGTGTGTTTACGGTAGTTTTAAGCACCATTTGGTAAGTTGAATAGGCTCATTGATTGTATATTTCAGTTAATACAGCTTAGAAATAACGAAAATACGATATATGTCCTATGAATGCGATTACTATCAGAATTTTTACTGAACAAGTTATGAGAGTGCATATCTGACTGATCCTTTTGGCTTCATCAATATTAGTATACAAACCGAACAATTCAACTTAGTACATTTCGGAGATCACACTGAAAGTGAGAAAAAGAAACAAACTGTCGAATGCCTGATCGGCTCTCTCTCTATCATCTGGATTTTTATCGGGGTGAATGAGTAGAGATAGCTTCTTGTACTTCTTCTTGGCCGTTTCAATGTCAGTGTCTGGCTCGATTTGCAGAACCTGCAATTCAATGATTCACTCAAAACACAAAAACGCGTGAAATTTTGATAGCCAACAAAGCAGGCGGTTTGTTTATGCAACCAAAATGGAACCCGGTTATATGTAAACAACTAATGGTTGCTTTCATGCACCTGGGTCGATTCTGAAGTGCGACCAAGACATTTCCGCATGGATATACTGGTTATGTAGAGATATTCGGTTGCATTCGAGATTCAACCTGATTGCGTTCGGAAAGTAACCTTGATTTTTGTACACGGTTGCTTTCAGGTGGCATGTGTAATTCGCCAACACAGAACAGTGAATGCAGTGGTTGGAGAGATGTAAAAAAACCACTCACTTCGAAAGGATTCAAATTAAGGTATGTAGATCCCGGTCTGAGAAGACGATCCAATTGTTGTACGGAGGTGAGAACAGAGTCAGTTTTTTCTTGTTCTTTGATCTGTAATAGGCCCTTGTCTAATGAACGATAATGACATTAGGCGTATGCAAGCCAAATAGCCGGGAGTAAACCAGGATAACCAATAATGGAATGAGAAACTATCATTATGCCGGTTATGCTGAATTTGTAGTTTGAACCCGGCGAAGTTCTAAAAAACCTAAATTTCTGCTGTGTTGTGTGTTTGACAACACATCCGATTAGAACTCTTAAAGTAGTATTGTAGGCATCGGCTCTAACGAAATATAAACAAATGGAATGTGTATATTACATTTGTCTAAGAGCACGAATTAGGGCGGTTCGAAAAGAGAAAACATAGATATGGGAATAGTTTTCATTCAGAAATAATGAAATCCGCAACCGGGTGGCACTACTTGTGGACGCACCTTAGAGTACATAACGTGCGTTGTTTCAACTCCACAACTGTCATAACAAACTGTTTCGTTAACATAAGCGCCAAAAAACTAACGTCGTTGTAAAACTGCTCGAAATTCGACATTTTGTATGTAGGAGATTAATGTCTGAAATAAACTTTAAACAAATATAGTGAATACTACAACAAATATTGTAATTGATCCCAAATGAGATAATGACATCATTGGTTTTCACCAAGTCCGACGACAACATTCTTACAATAATAAAAAAAGTTTATTTGTTTCACTACAACACAAATAGGAATGTTGGAACGTATCTGCAACCGCATATCTGTAGACGAGAATGTGAGAATCAGCATGAGCTACAGGGTGAAACCTGTAAAAGTTATTAAAGCTATCAAAGCTGACATAGAATGAGCAACTTTAGAATATCACAGACAATATAAGTGAGAAAGACATATATCAAATTTAAGCTTCAGTAGAAATATACTCATCGAGATTGAACAAATACAGACATAACACAGATGTTATATATTGTCATATAGTCTCAAGAACCAGTCGTTGGTAATGTGGCATAATATGCTGAGGTGGAGAGAGCAGGTCGAATTGAAGGGCAGCACACAACGGCAGCTCGAAACAAAACAGATCTTGACGAGAGATTCGAAGATGCTCGCATATGTGCTGTAAAACAGAAATTAGAAACAAACACACTTCCTAATCTTGCAGTGATGTACTCATATATCCTCAACCAACATGATGTACTTAACTATAACTTTGTATGATTTGCTCATCCGTTCAGTGGAGTTCAGAACACCTCCTAACCGAGCTAATCAATGTTACCTGGATTACCTTACCCAAAAAAATCTCAGTGCTTCGAAAATCAACGAACAAACAAACATTCTCAACAACACATTTTTCAAGACTATTTACCTCAACTATCGATCTGATTGCATCTTTGCCAAAGTCATTCAATTTGACGGCTACCATGAACGCAGCTCCGGCGACCAGTTTTCGATTGGATTTTGATATGAAGCCCTGTAATTAAATTAACCAGCAATTTAACAATTATCCGATTAAACAGCCAAGTGCAGGGGAGGGCAGACATGGCTTGGCAAACCAAAAAAGTCAAGGAGGGAGGTCGTTTTTAGCCCAGAAGTGGTGGAAAATTGCAGCGTTTTAGCAATCAGAGTGACATTTCACTCTATATTTTTCTTTTACTTGTTGAAATTTGACCTTTTTTAAATTTTCCAAAAGGAGGGGGGTCGTATTCGACTTGACGTCAAACCATTCTCTGCCCGCCCCTGGCCAAGTGTGAAGTAGCCCAAATAACTAGGAGGGTGCAAATACCTTCAAAACCACTTTTTCGAAGTAAACGATGGCTTGTGACGTTGTGATGAGATCCACCTTACATAGGCCAGCCAATATAACGAGATCATGCTTTATACTGAAATTATACGGTTGGCCTACAGAATTAAGTCAACACTTTATCAGTTACTTTCGAGTTTTGAGATAAACATGCATCTCTTACCATAAAAAAGTATATCATTCGTTTTCTACTGACTGAGCGATACGTAACGATGAGTAGCTTGGTGTATACAATGTAGGAACATTCCCTTTGTTCCTTGGTATATCTCTAGCTGCACAAAAGATCACAGGTGTGTGGTACAGATAACTTTTACCAAACAACATAAAAAAACACGCAGACTTACCTTTTAAACTTGCTGTAGGTCAAATCGACGCGTGGAAACTTTTCTATAAACTTTTCATTTAATGTCGTCTTCAACGCGTCAGCCGAAGAGAAATTGAAGGTTATTCCCTAAACGAGAATATTGCAGAGCAACCAAAGCAAGAAATGTATGAATATTCGAAAGGTGTCAAATTCAGAAAGTCTCACTCATTTGTGAACTGCTCATCCTAATCTGCATACAACAGTAACGTTCCAGAAATGACCAATACGCTCGCAAGCTGACATTTCCAAAAGATACCAAAACTATCATTAGATGAAAAGAACATCAGCAATCGCTCAAGTTTACGATGATTGTGATAAAAAGGGAGTTGTAATACTAAAAATCATACCACGAAGCCATTTGTTCGGATCACTGTTTTTCCAGCTGATTCCACATCTTCAAATGTTATTGGGTCATATTGACCAGCAGACCCATCTTCCCATTCAACTTCGCGATTTTCATGCAATTCTGAATAAATATTTGACATGCAAAGAACCAACACGAACACCAGTTAGGCAAAGGTTCCACTGAACGTATACAGTTACCACCACCCTTTTGTTTTCTCTGTACAACAGATCGTGTTCAGTTGCCCACCACAACAAGTAATGTTTGAAATAAGTACACATGAACTAACCAGCATCGGACAACATGTCTTTGCCTACTAGAGTGTCCAGTTGAGGCACAATGCCGCCATCGTGACCGACCAAACGACGAGGAGAGCTGTCGAGGAAGTGACTGTCCTGCAAAATACTCCAATCACAGTAAAGCGAAAACATCTCAAGGTTCTCTCTACCAATCTTATTTTCTAACGCTCCGAAGGTGAGAACCGGAGATAACAAAAAGAGCTAACTACCGAAAAATATGCTATAAACACTAGTCGACAGTTCAGCGGAAATTAAGCAGAACCGTCTAAATACGCGAAGTCAAAATAAAGATGTTTATTTTTGTTCATGTCTGAGAAACTTGAAAATGTTCGAACCCGTCTATCCACTCTATGACAGGTAGCATTTGCCGGCGACAACAAACGACGTCGCGAGAACAAATGACTGAACGAGTACTCAACTCCGTCCTGAAACACAACATAAATCAATGAGACTAACATTACTATATCAGTTTGTCCGTTTTCAACTGAAAACAAGGCACGATATATCAGTGAATGACTATCAAACCACAAACCAGTAAGCCAAATCACCTCAGTATCCTTCAAAAAATCGAACGGCCGTAACTCATCCACAGAATTTTGGCTTATATGGCGAACACGTTCAGTGCTGTAATGATATATGGAATGTGGTTGTCAGTACATGAACCTGCCACAACCAAACGTCCCTTTTGGAACCAAAATAAGGACGGTTCGCATAATTAGAAGTTTTTTTAGAATGGTCACACTTTATCCACTATAGTGTGGCCATTCAAAAAAAATAACGTTCTGAACTATTCTGTTAAGGTGTGAACCAGATATGTTTAGTGAACATTGACGCGAGAGTGATATCCTATTTGGCATGCAAGCGCTTGATTCAGTGATTCGTATTGTGTGACGATGAACATAGTGCCTACCAGAGCCCCTTATATATACCACATGCAAATGAAAATACAGTTTGGGAATTACAGTACGGTTAGGTATTCTGTCGCTAGGTAATAAAAATCACCCGATTGCCACTTGATCACCAGCTTTCTGAGGAAATCAGCTAGGTTATAGGTCAAAAAAGTTTGCGTTGCGTTGAAGAGTCCATGTAGGTGACATACGACAGCAATGTGAACGAGAGAAGAGTAATAACAGTATTGATGGGACAGTCGGCATAAACATGTTACATTGCCTTATGGGGCTGCAGAACGAACCTTGCGGCAACTGTGGAACGACTTCTTCGAAGCCGCCTTCGCTCGTTCGAAACAAAGGGAAAGTGAGAAATAACAGCCAAAGGTGCAAAGGACGAATCACTACACAGGTGAAATCTGTAAAACCAAGTGAGAAACTGACGGTTACGGTATAAAGATAGATGAGAAGTCACACCAGACGTAACGAACGAGACTCATCTCACAGTATTCTATCTGCGGCATAATTTATCTGTCGTATGATGTATAGTATGTTTTGTTGCCGATGTTGAGTACAAAGTCTCGACTTACCATACACCGCCAAGGGCCTCTTAATCCTTCAAAATTCTCGCGACCCCTCCATGTTTTCTCGTATCGCGACCCCCCAAAACGGCGATATTCAACTAATTTCCGTACGATTATAGCTGATTTTGTATGAAAATAGTTAGTTGACAGTTCGCGACCTCTACTTTTCACAAGAATTTGTTCGCGACTCCCCTCTTTATGGGAGGCCTTGGCGGTGTATGCGACTTACCAAGAGTCGATTTGCGCCCGTTAACGCATATGGAAAGGGCTGTCGTAGAATTGATTGCTGGAACAAGCCACCTCTACCGTAGGAGACTTCTTTCGTATAATTATACCTACCACAACATACCTCTCACATTTACCCAATGAGGTGCGCAGTCGTTTAAGAAATGGCAGCTGTGTAAGGGACAACGGAGAAGAAGGTCGCTCGGAGCCATCTCAAATAGAACAAACTGTTCTACAATCAACAATCAATAAATTGGACGCGGACAGGCTAACTACGAACAGTGACATATAGTTGTATAGTTCTAGCCACTCCCACTGAGCGTTCGGCAAAGTTCCGAAAAAAGTTCTATGATGTTTGTCGTCATGTTGCAGTTATTCAGAAAAGTGAGTATTTCTGTAAGTGATCGCTGACAGCTATCACACCATGTGAGCTATGCATTTCGATAATTTGCAATACAATAATTTGCATATGAAAAGCATTCATCTGGAAGTTAATTGAGACCGTGTCAAAGTCTCAATGGGAGCGGCGAGAAGTATACACCCACTCTAACTCATCATTTTATAAACAAATACTATAAAACCACTCCCCCGTCTATACAGTACTCACCATTTTCTCTTGGAGTTAGTTCTGTCGTCATCTTACGGGTGGGCTCCCTTTCTGAATATGCACGTAGAGCATGATCATCTTCCAGTTGAGCATCGCGGCGTCCAACAATATCATCCGAAGAAACAATTTTCGCAAATCGTTTGAAAAATGACTGTCTGTAACAAAGAATACATTTCCGTGATTATTTTTATCAGTATTACAATTTTCACCTCTGCCTTAAGCATATTGAAAAAAATCGTACTTTTTGGTAGAAGATTGATAAGAACTGATCGCTGGATATGACCTAGAGTACGGCTCCTGGAACACGATTTATTAGAGGAAAACAAGGTTAAAAACTACTAGTTCAACAAAACTACTATAGCCGTTTAGGATGAGTGTACAGAATGCGGTTAAACCAACACAAACAGCCAAGAAGTATGAATATGAGTGCACAAAATAATCTCAGTAGTAGCGCCCGTGCTGAAGAAGTTATACTGTTATTTCAAGCACAATTTACTTTGTTGCGCTCATACACCACGCTTATTTTGTTAGTTATACGTATAAGTTGTTATCATCTACCTCGCCATTCAAAGTGCGCGCCGAAATGGGTTGCAGTACATCAGGGAGTTCAACCACACGAGACAACGAACTATCCTTTTCTGTCACCTTAAAAATATTCTAATTGAAGTTATCCCGCAGAGTTGGCGAATTATGTCTCATTCTTCTCTCAAAACAGATATATCTACCGATAGAACTGGCCAGGTTTCGTGAGAGCTTATTGTTGTAGCTATTCAAACGCATTTCAACCCGCGATATCTGCAACTTTCAAGAAAAAGCTTCACGTATGCAAGATGTTGCATTGTTGGCTATATGGTTACGTTGAACTGAGGTTACGGAATATACCATATACAAACTATAACTACCGGAATTTCCTCTTGACTATCCTGGAACAGATGGAATTTGACAGAATGGTTATCCGAGATTGAACTAGTTCGTGAGACTCCCTGTCGGGCACTCTGTAAATAGGCTTTCTTACAAAATATGCCTCTACGAAGAAGTAACTACTTCCACAATATCACTCAGCTCCACAATCAAATTTCCAGTAAATCGTACCTGAGATAACCCTCTTGTATCGAAAATGCACAACACAGTATCCTCGTGAGTCCCAGTCTTACTAATATTGGAGAGGAAGTTCTGAGCAACCAGCAAATGATAATCCCCTCTTATCCGCCTCGTTTGCATCAACTAAACATGTTAAAAACTATATGAGTACCACATTACTCCAATCAACTCGATATAAGCAGTGGAACTCCAGCTACGTAAATATTCGAGCAAGATATTACAAATAGTTTTATTATAACTAAACCAAACATACATATACAACTGCCACACAAGGAACACGATAATGCACCAACATGTCAATTCCACGAATTTGCATGTGTAGTAGTAATAATTAAATAGAATGAGGGGAGATAAAATTCTTGAGGCCGATGGAATGTAACAGCAATATTCAACGGGAGGCGGAACGAGAACGGGATCTGGTCTTGCTGCGATCGCGGCGCTCATTAGATCTGCTACGGCTGCGACGACGGTCACGGGATCGAGAGCGACTGCGAGATCTAAAATGGGCACTTATAAGTAAATTGGAAACGATCAAACTTAGGTCACGGCTCAAGACATACATTGTCTCCCTAACTACCAATTTCTGTGCCACAAGAACGAAAAATAACCAAGGTCTACCTGCCAGGACGACGAATAGGACTTCTCGTGAAGCTGCGCTGACTGAAAAGTAGAATTGAGAGCAATATTGCATAATGGGTAAAAGCTTGATTGTGTTTGTCCTACCTCGAGCATAAGCCCTCTGAGCACCATCGGTACGCACGTCCTTAACCAACAATAAGACTCAGGTGATGTGATTACCACTGCAGCACCAGCAAGAAGTCTACCGTGTAAACCCCAGGACACGCCACGTTTGCTATCAAACCAATAATCCGCCAACTGGCCAGGAATCCAACAAACAATCACCACAGCTAGAAATAGGTTCGCTTCGTAAGAAAAATTATGAATAAGATTAGGAAAGATCGAAATGAAAGTGAACAAACCAACTATTTTATAAGTTGACCAATAATAAGTCAGGCGAACTAGAGGACACACACACAAAGCTGTGCACAGTATCAAAGGGTTGGTGGTTGCGATGAACACATATAACAAGACAAAGATGTTATTGTCCAGACCGAATCAGTGTGAATTGGGCGATTTCGTAAAGTTTGAAAGAATATCCAGTAAGCGAGCGTTCTTTGTGTAATGGAAAATTTTGCACTTTTTATAACCACAACTGCATGATTACAAGACATAATAGCGGCCAACTACAACTGATTGATCGAACATACACCTAAATAGACCTTCGATCGGATGTTCCGCGGAACTCCAAGCTAGATATTAAGCAGAAAATAGGTTGTGGCAGTTCCGCGGAACACCCAAAACATCTACCAAAGTCCGCGGAACAACTGCGAGAATATCCGAGTAAATAAATGATCAATAACAACATGATCCGTTTGTGCGTAAAAGTGCTCTCAACACAAAAGCCGGTACTAGTGCGTAATTGAAAGCGTCTAAACTTCATGGTAGTGTTCCAGTGCAAAACAACATGCAATAAGTGAGCCCATTCCATTGAAAACACTCAAACGACCCAAAAATCGCATGTAAGATCATGAAGGGTCGTTGGGTACGAATCGTAGAATTTAGTGAGAAAAAAACTAAGTAGAAGCAACCGGTAAGACGAGATCGAATCAGTTTTCAACATATATCAGGGATGTCAAAACACAAAGCTAGCAGGACGAGATGAGCTAAATGTTCAATGAACAGAGCAACTTTTTCACATGAAGGCCATTAACTTCGTTTGCAAGTGCTTATACAGCAACTCAGGAATTACAGTTCGACAACAAAGAGAAAGGTCCCTGAATCACAAATGAGCTATTCAACTCCTGCAGCGACATTTCAAAAAGAATATAATTATGTTACTGAGTACCAATGAAACCACAATAAGCGATATCATTGGAGCCATGCGACAATGTTAGTTAATATCAGCCGTATTGACACGCCACAAATATCACGAATAAACTCAAGAACATGCGGCCATGAGTGTGAGGAGAAGAAGGATGTTCTAGAAGGTCAAGAAAAGTAAGGGTAATTTAAAGGCATGAACTTTGCCATAAGTACCGTATAAAAGCAGGTGGCGATAGTTGTGAAGTGGAAGACAAAACCACGTTGACCAAAATACCAGTCCAACCAACCAAATAGGCCAGCCAGTGAGCCAGCCAACCAATCAACTTCACCTATCAAAACTAGTTGCAAACTAAGAGAGATCTAGTTTTGTTGCATCATAGATGCAAAACGAACAAGTATATATTGAAGAAGTAAACTATTTAAACAAATTTGTAAATAGAAATATGTTTACATGGAACCATCAGGCATTTTTATTCCAGACCTGATAAACTTCGCTCGAACCAAATGTGAATGTGCTAATGTTGTGATTTGTGTCAATCAGGTAGAACCCCTAGAAGTAAGAGAAGTGCTTACCGTCTATCTCTGTATCCCCCTCCTCCACCGTAACCGCGGTCTCGACCACCATAGCCACCACTACCACCGTATCCACGTCCGCCGCCACCCCATTGACGAGGAGCGCTATTTCGCTTTGGCAGAGCATGAGCAACGCGTACGCGATGTCCCGCCACATATCTGAGACAAACATTCATCAACATTTACTTTCGGCTCTTCATGGTCCCCATATCCCAGCAAACTTGTCTGAATAGCCAGAATTAATCTGAAACTACCTTTTCGCCGGAAACAAGAAAATTATTTTTTGATGCAAAACCATTAAATTTGATGTGATTAAAACTTTTTTGTCGGATAGTCGCAACTTAATATTCCCTTTTTTGATATTCATCTGAGAGTTCAGAGTTTTCATGGTTGATAACTTTTCCAAACCAAATAGCTAATGCATACAATTAATAACCACATATCAGTAATTTTTTCTTTTAGTACGCATGCTTTTACGCTTTTACCCGCGTTAATTTTAGCCGAACGTCCAATCTTCACTAGGTTAATTTTGTCGGAAGCATTGAATATATCTCGAAATTCGTATTCAACAACTCACTCATCATTCATCTTACGAATAGCTCTCTCCGCATCGTCGTCGTACTTGTAGGTAATGAATGCGTAGTATGGTGGATAGGTTGCCATCCATAGATCGACAACCTTACCATAACGACTAAAATTTAGATATAAATAATGGAAATCGTAATGATAAATCTCTTGCATACAATTTAAAATAATGGCTAAAGTAGGAATTGCTATCAGAAAATGAAAAAAATACTATAGTTTTTATACGTTTTATACGCAAGTATCAAACTTTTCGTAAAATTGGGCGAACATTTTTCTGTTGTGGGAGGTGTTGCGGATGACAATTGTAGAGCGGGGTTCCAAGAGAAAGTATCGAACAAGAGTCGCGTGAGTTTTTTTTTGAAGTCAAACGCGACCAGGTAATTTGTATGTCAACCGCTGGTCGAACCCTATATCATTATTGAGCAGTGTTCACTTACTCAAAAGCTCGTTCAAGATCCCGCTTCGAGAGTGAAGCGGGGAAGTCAGATACGTGAATGCGACCATTGACCACCTTAAAGTACGGATATGAACAACAATGCATTTTTTTCCAAAACACTGGCGAATAAGTAAAACATGCTGAACCAACAATGTGTTCAAGTAAATTATAAATCAAATTGACAGAGCTATCTATCCCCTCAAGTAATTAGATACAGAAAGAGTGTCACTCGGATGTGGGATGTCTGAACATATGAATAATACACAAAATAGGTTACAGTTGTGAGTTTTCCTGTCCTATCTCCAAGGCTCCTTAGTATTACTGCTCGTGAGGCCGCATGAAGTGTGTACGAACGTAAAGGAAAAAGGATGGTAATTCTACCTTTCGTCCGCTGGGATCCATTCGAACAGGAGAATATGTACGTGAACGAGAGCGGCGATCGTGGCTACGACTGCGAGAACGCGAACGACTGAAAATAAGACATTCAGGTATTCAACTTGGTTGAAAACATTAAACTAAACGGGAACAACCGAAATCTTCATGATCTGGATAGAGAAACCTCTACGAATACGCCTTGGGAAGTCGCATCCGAAAAAATACTAGACGTACTGAATTCTCGGTTCATCAAGCCGAAATGACACCACAAATTTGACAGAGTATACGATGACAGGTTTCGATTTATTGGCTCCTCCTGACCAACTACCATCCCTCCTATATTTTTACCTCTTGGTGCGAGAGCGAGATCGATCCTTCGACTTCGAGCGAGATCGTGTACGAGAACGTTCTCTCGACTTAGATTTAGAGCGAGACCTACTACGTTCCCGACTTTCACTGCGATCCCTGGCCATTCCTGAAAGAGCATTCTAGTGAACAAGGAAAATACACAGCAAAAAGAGCCAAATTTGGCCACATGTACTTCAACCAACTGATTAACAATGTTCGACGGTAGTCAGCAGCGCAGCGAGTTCGATAAAGGTCCATGATACAATAAGCACTGATTGAGTGGGAAGAAGGCATGCAGTAATGAAATCAAGTCAACTCATTAACTGCTGTTATTAAAATACATAGGCCTTGCTCGTTGCTAAGAAACAACACTGAGAAATAATTCGATGGATGGATCGGATGCCGGCGTCAAATGTATACTCAACACAGATTATAATGTGACAGGAAACATTATTATGTTTCATTGTTCGAAACCACTTGGGCCAAGTGGTCGAAAGAGTGACAAAATTGGTCTGATCTTTCAGAAGCAAAAAACGGTTGACACAATATAATATAAAAGTACCATCAGCTACTATATCCACTGGTTCTATAGACATATTTTGGTTGCATTTAAGAATCAACCTAGTTACATTTGAGATGCAAAAGCTTTGTACAGGGGAGGGGGTTGCTTTTTGTTCGCAAATTGGTCATTCTCTTAAGGCAAATTCAGATTTATTTCAATCAAAATTCAGATCAGCGGACCGCGACATAACCGCGCCGCAAGACAGTACCGTAGCTGCAAGCGTTGTAAGACCATTTCAAAACTAGTTATAACGGCCTACGCACAGCATTACTTTATACTACATACTACAAATTTATTTCATTGATAATTCAACTAGCAAGGATGTTCTAACCACAAAAATAATACAGTTCTAAACCACAACAACATAACCAGTGCTACTCATTGAGAAATTAGCACAATGAACGAATATTTGTTGTTTTTCTTGAATTGTGTTTTCTTTTCGCAGATGACGTCAAAATATATCGCGAACTGAACGATCGTTCCGATGCCCTCATTCTTGCTAATGATCTCAACTTGATCTCCAGTTGGTCCACTCACTGGGGTATGACCATCAATGAAACGAAATCGCCACATCTGGCGATTAACCCTGGTTTTTGAGGCCTACAAGCGATCGGGTTGATATCAACCAAAAATCAACCTATCTTTCCAGATTAAAATAACCCCGGGGAACACTGGTAAAATGTTGTCAGTGGTTTTTCACGCAATAAACCGTGTAAACCGTGTGGGTTCACCCTATGACAGGTACAGTACAAATGGCGTTCGCCTGTTGACCTTTTCTCTCAGCTACTAATATATGTCACAGGTGCCACAGTTACACTTCTTCAAAATTTCGTGTCCATTCGTGGCTGGAGGATCTACTTATTCTTCGTCCAACCTGCTCTTTCTGTAACATAACTTGATGGTTATGTGGATTACATCATTCGGAAAGTAACTCTAGAATTTGGTCGGCAGAGTGTTGCCGGCGGATGCCTGCGATTAGTTTTTAGGTCCTTCACACTGAACGTTCTATAAAGTAATAAGATACCGGAAATGGTTATTTTACAGAGAATAAAAATGTTGTATATACTTATCTTCGCCAGAAATAGACATGATGAGATTCACGGCTTCATTGTTCATGTATAAACATGTTACCCATCTAAACACATCAAGTATACGTATCTGATCTACATATATCTTATCCAGAATCAACGACCTGAAAATAATCGCAAGCGATCCGCCGGCGACACTCTGCTAACCCCTCTATGTCTCCGGCGACTCGCCGCCAAATTCTAGAGAACATCCCGATAATAACAATATCTGTAGGTCTAGGTAACATTGATTTTTCGAAAATAAGGCTGAAAAAGCAACTAATCAATGTCAAGAAACCGGGTGTTTCGCTAACTCACCAGTTAACCACTAATCTGTTCCAATTCCTCAGTCAATGATTTTCTCGCAATCACTTTTAATCAAGCTTCGTGACGTCAGGGAATGCCGGTGCCCCCCCCCCCCCCCCCTTCCTCCTGCAGTTCAAATTGCATCCCCTACCCCAACCCAAGCTAAACACTAGAAAATCTAAGAGAAGGGGTAAAATTCAACTTGAGGTTTACCATTCAGGGATGAGTCGAAGAGCGGTAGAACTTCAATAGCCAAGGTCAAACTTGAGCGAGTGGGGGGGGGGGGGGAGCTGACCTCATTGTTGCAATGTTTCCATGACGCTTGGAATCAGTGAGCGGTTAACAAACGGTTCACACTAACTAATTCGTCGAAAATTCGCCAAAGTCCACTTGAAACTTCTGAGTACGTCATGTAATATATTTGTTTACGCTTCTTTGACGTAATTGTGTAGTGAGCCATATTGACTGCGTGTCTTTGTAATACATTGTCCACTAGCAGTTCACGATTTTGAGATGCGAACTGGAACGAAATGACGATGATGCCGTATGTCTAAATTCAACTACATTAGCAGGATAATATATTTATTCAGTTAGATAGTTCTTCGCGCAAACAGAACAATATTATTCTACCACAATGGTGGAACTTTACACACAAATTTTCGCATTTCCCATTTGCATGGCTGGTTGTTCCATGTGCCCTTCACGTTCCTCTTTTTGTTGTAGTCATCTTGAAGCAACTGAAATATTTCGAATGGTGAGAATCTAATGGATCTGAAACTCTTTAATAAATATTCAGTTCCAAATGTTTATTAGGGTATTTAGAGAAATTAGGGAGGGGGGGGGGGATTGGTGCGTTCTACACACCATAATATGCCCACCATATCTCCACTCCTGTACTGACAGTCATCTACGGTCGATATCGATATTTATATAGTAATTATAAAATGGCACCATAGAGCGACAAACAAAATAAAGTATGCCTCACACAATTTTGTTTATTAATAGTTTCGATACAACTGGTATTTTCACTGCTCGCCCAGTACGGAGTAGCTTATGTGTAGAGCTGACTAAGTTGGTAGATAACTGCTTTCATTTGGCTTCAACTCTTCTCTGGACTTTTGATGCTAATGTTTTGCCAAGACGACACCCATACTGGAGCAGTGTTTTTGTAGTAAGAGAGTGAATGTGCTCACTTCGACACACTTGTCATAGTCCCAAAACGGCATTCCCGGCTCCCAGTTTGTGAATGTATTCGAGCTACCGTCCGTCCAAATCCAATCTTTGCCCTGAATGAGAGCAAATCGGTATATGACACTGTCAGATTGCTCGGTGACAGTGGGGAACCATTTCCAACTGAGGCAGTAGAAATTTAAAAAGATGAGAAAGGCACTGGGACCATGAAGACAGCTAGAGCACAGTAGCTCGTTGAACTGAAGTACTTACCGTGTAGTGCATACCAATCCACGTCATTTCTTCTGCTTTTTGAGTTCCTCCAATTGAGGTTAGACCTGAATATTGTATACTTGCGTGATTGAATGAAATATTCAACTGCGACTCAACACGTAATTTTCCATCAGTAGAGTTCCTGCCCATTCCCATTGAGGCTTCGACAGTATGTAAATGTTATCAATAGTTCCCACAATGTTTTTTGATAGTGAAAATACGTTTTATGATCAGTATTTCGCTCACAGACGGTAACGGAGGTGAACACTTCCAACAAATATACTTCTTTGAACAACTCTGACCCGATGAAGACAACTGCTTCGGTCTTCTGTGATTTCATTTGTTAGCTTGAAATGCTGTTCATCTCCATGAGCGCTCCTGAGATTTCTGGTTTTTTTCACAGAAACAAACATGTTCATGAAAGCTCACCCATGACGAAGTTGTTCTCGTACGCATTGTGGATAGATGTGAGATGTCCTCCCAACTCAATACACATACTCTCTGCAGTCCAGAAGGGAGCACCACTCCCTACCTGAATGGGAAACGGACTCATATAGTTCGTTCCATTCAGACGAAGACTACTTCGCATTTTCCCGAAATTATGAGATGAATATTTCTTAGAGCAAACAAAGCCGATTCTTTGTCACTCTGCCAAACTCTCAGTGGTAAGACGATAATTATACGCAATCAAGTTTCACCCCACTCTTTAATAGTTTCACATGACTACATACCGTAGACAGATTACCATGATGCGATTTTAATGAAAGCAATCTGATTCAGATTTGATGATTAAAGTTGAAACATTTTTTGAATAAAAAAAAATCTCAGGTAATTATTGATCTGAGCCTTATTATAAAATAAGGTTGGTAAGTACGAATGTTGAAACAGTTGGACACAAACAGTTGAAAACTTATATTATACATTGTCGATGAATAAGAGATTGGACAAGAAACGATGCTGATTATGGTCGTAGGATCACTCACATAGTAGCAGGAGTCGGTCATACTGAAGTAGGTCATTGTGGGGGAACATTTCGGTCCGTGGGTGGTGGTGGGAGCAGCTGTGGTGGTAGGGTTGGCCACATAGGCACAAATGAAGGCTTTCTCTTCGGTACATCTCGAGTGATACCACATTCCTGTCGACACTTTTGCCACTGCACACTGATAACTGGAATTGCCTGGCTCCCCTGCAAGTGAATGAGTAGATTAACCCAACGATGAGACCAATTTTAATTTTTCACTGGTGCTGATGGGGAGTCTTACGACAACTTGAGATAAACATTCTCCTGGCGACGTAGCAAACCGTCCAACATCATGAGAAGTTCATATGAGTTTCTCATGAGATACCTCATGAGCTACTTGTGAACTCTCAATGTTGTATCATAGCAATCAATGGAATCTCATAAGAAGCTTGTGCTAATAGCTCATGAAGTGATCTCAGGAACTTTTGTGGGAAATGCTACCCCGCCAGACTACCTTGACTACGTCTACAACTCGACGTTTCTTTCACGAGGCGAAATAGAGTTTAATCGGTCTATCAAATTCCAACCGACTCACCCTGTGCCCAACTGTTGTATCCCACACTCGATCCATCGTTCCACTGCCAGTTCCCATTCAAATTAGTCAGTCCTAACCAGAACGAAGTATGTGGATAGAGGCGTTGAGTGGAGTCTTCTGAACAAACACATTTTCAGTTTTCCGACGAGAGAATCGGGCCAATCAACCGGGTGCCCATACTGCGCCAGCATATACAAAAATGTACATCAAGGACACTGTTATGCGCTCATCGCTCTTCGTAGATCAGTCAGAAAACAACATTGGGGAAGATTCGCATATCACATGAATAGAACTATGAAGTCTACATCACCGAGTGGATCAGAGCCATCACAAATTCAAGCGAAACAACTATCGGATCCATATTTCCTGTATTTCAGCATTTGTAACAAAGTATGTGTACATTTTGAAGTATTTCGTATTTTACCGGCGAGGAAAAAGTTTTCTGTGGCGTTCAGAATATTTACAAGAGAGCCTCCGCTGTCCTGACAAAACTGCTGAGCCTGTTGATAGGCAAGGGGAACCGTCATATACTTGTAGCACCTGGAAGAGACAATGAAGTAACATCTCAACTGTGATAGGGTTACGATAGAACTCAGAGAACCTCTCTATGGAAGAACACCTCCTTGTTAAGTGTTTCCACAAAAGACGACCGTTTGACGTGTAATTATTCAAAGTTCGCCAATGAAATAATCTAACTAAAGTTACCTTCATTCTCACGTGAAGCTCTTCACTGGAGAAAACCCAGATAGTGAGCAGAGGAGCATATTCGAGAAATTGGTGAAATACTGATTTCCACATTCAGAGCGTCAGCTCAGAGCATCAATTTTTACTTCTCTTTCCCTACTTCTCTTTAACAAATATTTGCAAGCTTGCATTCGTCGTTTTCAGCCGTCGCAGCAAAACTCCGATATAGTTTCCAGTAGAGATAAAAGTTGAATATGTCGTTTCAATGGCAATTGTCTGCCAGCTTACAATGAGCTTTGAGAATACGTTGTCGTAACGATTTATTGAGTCATAGTTCAATATACGCAGCTCTAAAATACATTTACAACTATTTTATTTCAGGTATCAAACGGCATAGTAGAAAACACGATAACACGTGAAACTGCCGAAGACTTTATCTGAACCTGTTCATAATGCTGTCGTATGTTGTATCACTCGGACACGACTCCGAAAACACCGGGTGAACAACTGCTAGCACCAATAAAAAGAGGCGCATCCTGTAAAGTCACTTCGAACATAAAGTAAATACACAGAACTCTTCTAATCTTCGCACATTTATAGATTCAAAGAAGGGTAGAATGAAAGTTGGCAAATAGCGATTGTGTATCTGAATGAATACAGGAAGCTTCTCCAGTGGGTTTTAAACAGAAATCGCGATAATCGCCGTCTCTTAACGAAATCGAATATTTTATGGCCATGGAGATAAGGAAGCCTCCCTAACCAATCCATACAGTTCGCTATTCCATTTGAACATACGGCAGAAGATTTCCTTGTCAGAGGTTCTGAAATGTGACAAAAAATACTCCAGTATAGGTGGAGATAATAACCACATAATGATGGTGCATTCCATATGTAACCCGTTTTTTTTGGTAACCTAACCGTTTTTTGGTAACCCTTTTTCAGGTTACCTCAGTAGGTAAGTGGTCGGTAACCGAAAATGAAAAATCGGTTACCTGTTTTTCCAACGCAAAATCTAGGTTGTACCGTTAGTTTGTACGGTTCCCGGGTTTTAGTTTCAGGTTACCTACCGGTTACCTGTAAGCTATCCTGAAAAAAGGGTTACCAAAAACCAACCGGTTAGGCTAACAAAAAATCCGGTTATATCTAGAATTGGCCCATAATGACGTGAGTATTTGTCCTCTAGCACATAACATGGGGCCTAATTATTCATCTGAAGAATTGCAGCGTCGGTTGTAATTTGGCACGGTAGCAGCCTATCTAAGAGCACATCACTTCACGAGTCTACAAACCTATAATGATAATATTCAGTTGAGCTATCTGGTGTATCATTCTAAAAATGACACAGAGGTTACTAATTAATAATCGTTTACAAGTTGCTCTCCGATCCTTGCATAACGAACAAACGTCAAAGTTCAGCTGAGTTTCGCATAAACTGAAAAAATAGCTTTTTTTCACTTTTACTTCCACAGTTCGAGTTTCCCGTGAGATTGTAG
This sequence comes from Litoditis marina, assembly GCA_964036275.1. Taxonomy (NCBI): domain Eukaryota; kingdom Metazoa; phylum Nematoda; class Chromadorea; order Rhabditida; family Rhabditidae; genus Litoditis; species Litoditis marina. The sequence goes on along the minus strand of OZ038438.1, from coordinate 10,225,838 downwards.
TTCAATTTTCAAGTAGAATTTCTACATCACCATGGTTATGCTATAGAAACACTGTTATGTTTCAATAGCAGTGTACAAATGTAATTGTTACAGTCATCAACTGGGGATGGGAGCTGGCGGCACAACTGTAATGCACCAATCGTGAAGGGAAACCAGTGTGAAACGGTGGTGAGAAAGGATTCTTTAGGCAAGAAAGGCGAAACTGTTTCTGTCGTTTGAGGCTGTCATTGTAGTTCATCTACTACTTGTTTTGATATTCCAAATCACAATAATGAGAATATGAAGAATCTAGAATAACGAATAATGATGTATTAGAAGGTAACATGTATGAGGTAATCATCTGCCACTCAGTTCCCGATAAACGTTCGGATTTCTTGTCGATTGATGGTTTTTCTCTGAACGTTGATGACTATATCCATAGATTTTCCTAATCTTTCTCAAACTCAAATTCTGAGAGGGATAGCGAGTGTTGTGTGGCTGCGTGTGCCATTCTGAAAGAAAAACAAGCATTCCGTTTTGATGTCCTTATCTCCTCATTGCTTATCACTTCGATTGTCCTTAGAGAAGTGCTAATGGCTGATGAAATTACAGTCTAGTTGTATTTCCTCAGGTGTTCATCAAAAATATTTCAACATTTTTTCTCGAAAGGGTAAGATGAAGTTTTAGTTACGTCGCTGCACAGACTCTCCTTATGTTGTTGTGCTTTTTGAAAAAAAAATGTTAACATTTATAAAATTGTCAATCTATTTGGCGACTCCAATCTCAAAGAAACTAGAGTCATTTAACCCAGAGTTGAGAATTGGCGTTACGAAGTAGCAGCCAGAATATTAATTAGTTTTTTCCAAGTTAAAGCTAAAAGAAGCAACTTGAACTTCTTTTTTTTAAATTTTATCTGAACTAGATGCCTAGTGCAGGGACAAAAATGATCGGCCTTTCCGAATGTACTCGACAGTTTCACGACGAAAGGAGACAGTGCTTGACCTCTGTAATTAGATTTATACTATCTTATCTAGAAGTCAGATACGCGATAGTTTGCCCACCTTAATTGATGCTGCACTTTCTTTGCTCATTCATATGTCATTTACCAGAACAGTCTATCGAGCATTTTAGTTCTCATATATCTCAGAGGTATGAACAAGTTGTATCCTCAATATTCTCCGAACGTTATGGTGTTTTCCATGTTTTCTTGAATAATAGTGCATGTGTTCTCTGTTTCCCATATGTATTCTCAATAAATGTGATCTTTGTCAATCAAATAAATTTTTTTCGGAAACATTCGTTAGGCCACCAGTTGACAAACAAAATAACTGCGAAAGGTGGTTGATGCTTTCAGTCGAAGTTGGAGTACTTACAGGATATGTCACGCTCGCAGAGTGATGAGAGAATACCCCTACTTGCAGCAAGGAACTCCAAGTCAAGTGTCAAAAGGTGGGAACAAGTTATATTCTTGGTAGTTTCGAAAGTCAGAACTATTTCAGAACTATTCCTTTCTTGAATACACAGAACAATGAAACGCCTAATACAAAAGGACTAGACAATGCGACACGGAAATTGGAAATTTCGAAATTGTGGATTCCGAGATCCAGTTTCTATGAGAATCATAACTTCAGAGTTCATGTGAATATAGCCTACTGGCGTATATTGATCCCTCTCTCTTATAGCGCTGCCGAGCTAATGTATTTTGATTATAAACAAATTAGCACGGATTACCAGTAAACATAATGGTTTGCACTATGTGAAATGACGAATGACTTTTGACTGAAGTTTCAACGTGTAGAAATAGCTTGAGGAATACTAACATACTGTTTGTGAGGGAACCTAGTTCATTTCCAATGTTATATTGCCGTTTTCTCCGTATTGGAACCAGCAAGTGCAAACTGGTCAAGAAAAAGGCAACAAACTAGAATTATGATGCATGATCGGGTGCCGCTGTGTAATATTCGTCAAACAATGTTTGCTTTCGATTTCTCAGTTCATTCTCAAATATACAATTTTTGATCTCTAATTACTTTGATTACTAAGAAACAATATAACTTCTATGGTTAATTGATTTCATTGAAGAAATAATGATAGCAAATGCTTAACTTATTTGTCTGTACTGATTGCTAAGTATAAAGGTATTACTGGACCGAATTCGGGAATGTATTCAAAAAGGGAGCCTCTTCTTGAACAACAGTGAGTTTCATAGTCAGTAATAGCCTTTATGAGCTATGTGGGCCATCGTTCAGAGTTGTTTTCAACAGAATTCAGATTAGTAACGGAGAACAAATTCAAGTGGTCCTATTGCAATTTGGTTTTCAGTGATGTTAGCGGAGTGGGTAAGAGACACGCCAAGCAACACATCCAAACGAATTTCGGAATCGTGAGTTGTTCGACGTATTTCCTTTTCGTACTTATAGCTGTAATTACACTCGTATGAACCATACTTGATCCTTTTCCCTTATTTTATAGAATGAGTTTCTTTACTGAAACATAGTTCTAAGAAATCCTGATCATACTTGCCCTCGTATTCCAAATAAAATGCTACTCACTTTTCGGTGTAATTACGACGTTCGTGATTTGTAAATAAACATACAAACGTTTTTCTGTTCATTAGTAGTTCTATAGGGAGGAAACAAGTTAATGACTGGAAGAATGGTGAATTTCAGTTCTCTTATGCAACTGGAGTCGACTATTTGCTAATTATTGTGGGAACTATATCTTCATTCATTCATGGAGCAGGGTTTCCTGTTTTGGCCATAGTTTTAGGTTAGTTTCGAGCTGACCTAGAAGATGAGGCTACTGTAGTAGGAAACTCTCATCACAAACCAAGAACAATACATGTATCAGTGCATACATATATGCATGTTAATATAAAACCGGCATGATCGGTAGTGATGATGCAATGCACGACTGTCACTTACTGTCGCTGCAGGCGAGACAGAAACAGTTGTATTTGTTGTAGTTTGGAACATCAAAAGTGTGATCATTGCTGCTCATGATGTTTTGAAGTTTGTCTTCATAGTACAACTGTGATAGATCTATTGAATTCACCGCATTGAGTATATTGCAGGTGGAATGACAACTATTTTTTTGCGAGCCCAGAATTCTGATTTCGTACTCGGAGAAGGCATGAGTGACCCGGGCGGCCTGCCTCCAGTTACACAGTCAGTACAATCTAATTTCTCTCAAAATCTATATCTCAAGGGAAAAATATTCAAAACATGACTTTTTTCTCAAACAAATGAGGAATATCGCTGCAAATTACCTAAAGTGCTGTTTTTTGTCTCACTAACGAAACTGTACTTAGCAGTTTTTGAAACAGACTGGAATGGAGAACATTATCCTATCAATCTATTAATTATATTTCAGGGAAGAATTCGATGCCTCTGTTACTACGTACTGTTATTACTATATTATACTGGGAGCCGCTATGTTTGTGACCTCCTACATTCAGGTTGGCGCAGTTGATATTAACTTGTGGGTTCGGGTCAATTAAAGAGCACACATATATCAAAGAAAATTTGAAAACTAGATCAATTGACTACTGAAGTTAGTTTTGCTTCGTATAAGCTGGATAAACTGCCTATCCGACCACAATAACGTTTCGATAATTTCAGATCGTATGCTGGGAAACCTTCTCGGAAAGGATAACACATAAGTTGCGACAGAGTTATTTGAAGGCAATTTTGAGACAACAAATTGAATGGTTCGATTCACAACAAACCGGAAATCTCACAGCCAGATTAACAGAGTACGTTTAGCCGTTGACACTCCTTCCAAATTGAAAGTCAGCTCAGATAATAAATTAGTAATTAATGTGAGAAAAATATTTTGTTAGCTACACAGACGCAGGGCATTATCGAAACATGAATACGGTTTCTTGATTCATTTGTGCTTCCAAGCTTATGAGAGGTCATTTAGACTTCGAGTTTCAATAAGACACACAACTTGGCCGAGTAAAACGTTAACTGTGTTGCAGTGACTTGGAACGAGTTCGCGAAGGACTTGGAGACAAATTATCCTTGTTTGTTCAAATGTTGTCAGCATTCTTGGCCGGGTTCATTGTTGGATTCTTCTACAGGTATCGTCATAAACATTCAACTACCGATAGCTATAGCTAGAAGTATAGGTCATGTTCCCCAAAGATCGTCCTAACTAGGCTAGGTAACAACAACTTTCTATTGCGTCCTAACGCCCTCGGTCTAGGTGCATTGTGAAGCGTTGTTCGAAAATTGTGCTGTGTGAACAGATTGAACTACTAGTTCAATAATTATTAATTTTTATTAGTGTTCTAATAAAGCTTATCAATGAAAAACAACGGCTAGACAAATTGGATATTGGGTTGCTATGACTTTGGCGAAGCTTCTCTAAATGAGAATAGAGCACACTATTCAATTAAAAACTGACACTGTGGTTACGATGATGACAATAAAACATTTCCAGTTGGTCAATGACGCTTGTTATGATGTCTCTCACACCCTTTGTCGTTATTTCTGGAGCTTGGATGAGCAAAATAACCGCCAGCAGGTGAGAACTGGGAACAGCTGATTTCGCATATAAGTTCTTACCCAGGGCCTTTAAAAGAAAACTGCTGGCAACAGGTGCTCTTGGTGTAGTCGTAGAGAAGATGAACGCAAAAATTGTGGTTGATTATTAGTAGGGTGAACAAAGGACGCTTTCCTGTACTCTTCGGAGGTTCAATCGAGATCGAGCAATTCTATGGAACTAATCGAGAAAAGTTTTGAAATCCAACATCCAAATTTCGAAGAAATTTTACATCAGATGATGAAAATAATTCGTTAAACAGTTGACCAGCAAGGAAGGCAAACTTTTGTATGTGAACCTAAACTCATAGAAAAAAGCTGTTTGCGGATGGATTCTCTTTTCATCATGTTTGATCTAATTCTATTTTGTGATGACATTTTCTTTCTCGATGTTTGATAGTTGTCGACTGATAGTTAGGGTATGAGTTATTGTTAGTTATTATTGACTGATAGTTGTTGACAGTTTGTGGAGGACTTATAGTTATGGTATGAAAAGATGGAACAGACTAATAGAACAATCCGTGCAGGACCCAGGTGGAGCAGGAGACGTACGCCGTGGCAGGCGGGATCGCCGAGGAAACATTCTCTTCCATACGCACCGTCCATTCACTGAACGGACAGAAGCGAGAACTGGACAGGTAGAAAAAGAGAAAAAGAGAGAGAGAGAGCAGGAGAGAAAGAGAGAGAGAGAAAGAGAGAGAGAGAGTAAGATGAGAAGAAGGAGAGAGAGTATGACGTACAGTGAGCAATTCCTCTTCACAAAAGTGAAATAGTATTCAGATTTGAAGCGGCCCTAGAAAAGGGAAGACGAACGGGTTTAGTCAAGTACTTCTACATGGGCGTTGGAGTCGGCTTCTCGAACATCTGTATGTACGCCTCCTATGCCATTGCATTCTGGTCAGTCTGCAAAACAATGCAATCAGTGTGTCCTAAAACAAACTACTAGAGAAAAGGGTATATCCCGTGAGACGGTAGAACAAACTAGACACACCAGAAACGCGAACTGCTCGACCACACAAACTCGGAATGTTTTTCACGTTTTCGATTACTATTCCCCAATCCATTACGTTACTTCTAATGAAGTTGAAGTGTTGTAGTCCTCATGCGTAGTATTAGACCCCATACGATTTTGCATAGCCGTACAAACTGCTGATACCACAGTGTATTCTGATTAGTTTTCTACGATGTTCAAGAATATCTGCATAGTTTTCAATACAGTTAGGGAACGATTAAAAAAAATTTGGAGTCCCAATCATCTTCCTTTGGCAAGATTGTGCATTCATTATATACGTAAACAGGATGGATTCATTTGTTTTATGGTATTATGAACTCAACTATGAATTATTTGCGTGACTGATTTCGTTCGAAGGTACGGCAGTGTTCTCATTCTCAACGATCCTTCCTTCGACAGAGGTCTCATATTCACGGTTGGTAGCTCGCGCAGGTTTTATTTTGGTTCCGTTAGAGAGATTGGGCACGGCAGGAAAACAGTGTTCGCAACTTCAGAGAAAAGAACCTTTTCACTGACAAGTAACATGCCGAAACTGTTGGACCGAAAAAGAAGCCATAATGACATTTGTAACATTTATTTTGGTGACCGCGAACTGTGACGGCTCTGATTTTGTAACGAAATGCATTTAGCTGGTTCGCACGTTCACGGTAGCATACGGTGATAACCTTCTTAATGAATTGTCAATTGTTCAAGGTATAATATTCACGTATCTTAGCGAAATATGACTGGAAGGTTCGTGGCAAGCAAAAAACTACTGTGATCGTGGGCTTGAAGAAAACTACAACATAGATAAGTGACCGACCTACAACCACCACATTGTGAGTTGTGATTCAATTTTTGCAGGTCTTCTTCTCGGTGATGTCCGGCTCGACCGCCTTAGGGGGAGCTCTGCCCCATCTTGGTTCCATTTCCATTGCTATTGGGGCGGCACGGAGCGTGTTGAAAGTACTCAACAGTGTCAGTTTCATTCTCATCGCATTTCCTGGTCTGTATAGAGTACACTTCACGGAGAAGGCCGTTACGATGTGTGTTGCCCTATCGCGCTAAGTTTGTAGCTTGATTCTGCTGCTTTTGAGTCGAACTTCGTGATTTATAGTGCGCGTATCAACATTTGCAACAAATATTTGGTCTTGTTCTTTCACACTGCAACGAATGTTTCTAAACATTGCATTTTCATTTTTCCAACCGAACATATGGAGCATATCTTTCACAACGGAGACGTGCACAGTACTAACCACGTCTGCGTGTGAAAATGGAGTTTTATTTCCGTTCAGCACCCCGTCATCGACCCTTACTCGCTGGAGGGAATTGTTCTGACTGACTTGAAAGGTGCCATCTCGTTGAAGCAAGTTCATTTCACCTACCCTTCTAGACAAAATACACCGGTAAGTTTGCAAAAGATTCATCACTCAGAAAAATAATGGTTCAGCCAAGGCACAAAAATGATAATTCGTTTCAACAATTTACTATGAATAACTGACTTTTTATTTTTGTTCTAAACTGGAAAGTGGGATTCTACTCCACGTGAATTATACTCAGCCTACCACACAACTGAACTGAACTAAACTGAAAAACCATTGAGGTAATACGACATTCAATAGTTGTTATGTGAAAGATCGACACTGAAACAACCATTCTAATTATTGTTTGTCTCCACCCAGGTTCTTCGTGGAGTTTCACTGGAGGTGAAGGCCGGCCAGAAGGTGGCCTTAGTTGGTTCCAGTGGTTGCGGGAAGTCCACCATTGTCAATCTGCTACTGCGGTTCTATGATCCAGTCAAAGGAAAGGTATACTACTTTAGAGGCAGAATTCCGAAGTCCGAAGCAAAGGATAGGAATACAATATTTCCGATTCATATTTCACTCTTTCAACTAGAAAAATTGTAAGCAAAGTTGAAGTGTTTGAAAGTGATTTAGTTTTCCAGTAGCCTGACCGCGTTTTTCCTAATTAAGTTCCACCATCCAGGTAACCATTGATGGCGTCGACCTATTGGATCTCAATGTACACAGTCTGAGAGACAAGATTGGTATTGTCAGTCAGGTAAGATTCATATTTTGTGAATGTTTCACTCATGTTCTATCAGTTCTTTGATACAATCATAATCTTCACGGATAACATGCAACGATATTTGAAAACCCTCTTTGAAAAACCATCCTGTGAATGATAAGCACCTTTTTCCTGTCAATGACTACACTTATGAACTTTTTGAATATCTGCGTTTCAGGAACCAATCCTGTTTGACGGGACTTTGTACGAGAATATTAAAATGGGGAACGAGAACGCAACTCACGAACAAGTTATCGACGCCTGTCAAATGGTAAACTTTCATTTTCAGTGTACGTGAAACAATATGCATAGCAGCCGATTGGTTATTGTGGCGTTTCGAAAATACAACTATACGACAGAAATTTGCAGTGGTTTGAAAAACTACAAAGTGGTGAAAAACTGTTTGGAATATTCATGGACAGGCTGCCAAGTCTCAGTGGGAATGACCGGAACTTTACACCCGAATAGGAGAAATTTTCAAGAAAATGTTGTTGTGTGTGTGTAAAATTCTGCTCTTGATTCAGGCAAATGCATCGGACTTCATCAAGAGGTTGCCGGACGGTTACGGTACCAGAGTGGGCGAGAGAGGAGTGCAGTTGAGTGGGGGACAGAAACAAAGGATAGGTTCGTGTCGTTCGTGCTTCCTCCAGTCACAACTACCTCATTTTCATTGTGACAACAAAGAATCGCGAACTATCTTGAATTGACAGATTGAAAACATAAAGTCATTCTTACTGAACATTTTTCTGCGTCGTAAAATGTCGATCAGGTCGTTACGTCTGTAGACGCTTGTTATAATTTTTTTCATTAAAGAAACCTTCTCCTTTGAAAAAAAAGAGGTAAATGTATTGATATTGGACGTTCTAATCACATATGCCTGAGGGTGAACCCACTTATTTTCCAGCAATTGCCCGAGCACTAATCAAAAACCCGAAAATCCTTCTTTTGGATGAAGCGACAAGTGCACTGGACACCGAAGCTGAGACCGAGGTTCAAGCCGCACTCGAAAAAGTGGGTTGTACAGTATTTGAAGCAATCTTTCTAGTTTTAAGTCATGAAAACTCGATGGAATTTAGGTGGTATAGTAGGTGTTCAATCAGTAATTCGATTATTCTGAAGATGGCGCGATAGAAAACCAACTACGACCATCTATAAAAGTAGGATAATGGTTTATTTCCCTGTTCCAGTGCAAGACGGCATATTAATAAATAATCCGTTGTCACGAATGTTTGTTTCGTTTTCATTGTAATATAAACAAGACGTTCGCTAAATGTGTTTGATGCCCCAATAGGGAACTGAAGTTTCAATGTTCAGGCTCAAACTGGTCGAACAACAATTATCGTCGCCCATCGTCTTTCAACCATTAGAAATTGTGACCAAATATTCGTTTTCAAGGTAAATTTCCAGCATTTGGTTCGATGTGATTGTACACGGTGTTGATTGGTTAGACAATGTTTTTTTCTCTTTTTCTCAGAACTCAGTTGTTCACTGTTTTTGACGTTTTCGTTAACTGTATTAATTGTCAGCAAGGAGCGATTGTGGAACAAGGCGACCACGCAACTCTAATGGAAAAACAGGGCGTTTTCTATGAAATGACACAGGCTCAGGTGCTGCGTCAACAGCAAGAGGAGGTGGAGAAAGGTAACAATGGAAGGATGGGAAGGGTGAAGAGGGGAAGGGACCATAGGCGCGGGGAAAGAAGTTACTACTAGAATAGAAGAGGTTATTCATTGAATCACACTTGAGTGTAAAGGATACTTACAATTATAGAGCGAAATGTTTACCAACATATGGCAGAATGCTTGTTTTGCTTCCAAATAGAGAGACGTAGTAAAAGTTTGATGTTCTGTATTACAACTCACTGCATGAGAATTTTATCGATAGAGCATTGTAAGAATGAATGAAGCAGTTGGAAAAATATGTGAAAATCACAGAAGAATTGTTCGTGCTAGAAATATAAAATACATGAAATATTCGGTGTTCAGAAATGGAGGACGAAGTGACGGACATCCAGTCGCACACCGGTAGTTTGCGGAGCAGAAGGTCTTCCGGAGTTCCACAGAGAAAGATATCCACGAGGAGTCTAACTTCAATTGCGACCAGTGTGCACAGCATGCAAGTCGAAATGAAGGTAAGTCGGCAGCAACTTGCAATCCACCGCAATCCGCAAACATGTGATATCAAAGTTCTGCAACATTCGCGACGTGCCTTCAAATGGAAAACGAGAACTTTTCTTCCCCTTTTTGGTCATAAAAGTGAAAACCTTCTCAAATGGGAATTTTTTGTATCACTACACAACACATTTTCGAGAGCTAGAACAAATGCGTTTCGCTCGGACCCATTAGGTAGTTATTGAACTTTATCGAACGTATAGCTATGTTCAAAGTTACTTGTAGATATGAATCCGAGTTACAAGCTTTAGTGGAGGCTTGTATTCCAATTCTCACTGGATTGTGGCTCTTTAGAGAGGAATCCCATTAGTTTTATCTGGTTACTCGCCATAGCTTCCGAAAAAAACTAACGCGATCAAACCACAGGAAAAATGGGATAGGGTAACAGACTTTAACATACCGGCTTGTTCTGAAAAAAAAACGGCAAGCCCTCAAGGTCTTATTTCCACCTAAAAAGTCTATTAGCTTCCATGAGAATTTCGATTTTTCAGTTTGCGGCACTAGGTATTCAAATAATCTACCATGGTGAAGAGGTGTCGTGCTTCTCGTTCTTCGATCAGTTCTTTTTATTGATCTGTATTTTACAGGAAGATCGTCTGATGCCAACTACCATGACGAAAATATTCCTTTTCAACCGCGAGAAATGGGGCTGGGCGGCGTTCGGACTGTTAGGCACCACCATGTTCGGTGCAGTAACACCAGTCTTCGCTTTGGTCTACGCAGAAGTCTTCAATGTTAGACAATTATCATTCTGCTTATAGAAAAAATTACATCTCACGAAACTAAACCAGTTCGAGTCAGTTGATGTCAGTTGACGCGAATGTTCATAATTTGTTAGCTCCTCGTGGTGGTTGTTTCAGAAGGGGTCATAGGTAGCAGTTTTGTGCAACATACAATAGACATTGGGTATTGTTGGTGCTAAGTTCTCTGATCTCAGGTTTATTCGGAGCCGATTGAAAAGATGAAGACCGACGTTTACTTCTGGTCAGCAATGTTCCTTGTGCTGGGCGCAGTTCACGCAACCGGCTTCTTCATCTCGGTACGGTTCACTTTATGGTTTCATGATCTAGGTCAGACCTATTCTCAGATTCTACGGTATGTGTTGATCTCAAGTGGACACAGCATGTGGTTGATTTAAATGTATGAAAAACATAGGTACCAATGATAATTTCAAATTGAGAAACAGAATCACAAAATCGACTTTTCCGAGAAATTTCACATACAAAAGTCTGAGTAAAAGTTAATACTAAAGAAGCCTAGGTAAAAATCAACTGAGAGATGACGAAGAACTCATCTCATGACGATCTGCAGTGAATTTCATACATCCTGGATTAAATCTTGATACGCAATGTAATTTTAGGCAAATGCTCTCGGAAGATGCGGCGAGGGGCTGACGAAGAAACTTCGCTTCGAGGCTTTTCGCAATCTACTCCGCCAGGATATTGGCTTTTTCGATGATATCAAACACGGCACCGGTAAACTGTGTACTCGATTCGCCACGGACGCCCCCAACGTTAGATACGTGAGTTGGATTTACATGGAATTGGGAGGTTACGGAGCGACGTGAACGATGTGAATATGTAAATAGTGATGTAGGAAGATCGCAAGGCCATGGACTGGGTAACCCGTGAAAAACACACATGGTCCCTTCACACTGATGGGCGAATGTAAGGTAAGATGTGTCATTGCGAAGTGCGGCGAGTAATGTAGAATGAGTTGATTCTGCAGATCTTCACCCGTCTTCCCACGGTCCTTTCCTCCGTGGTCACTATAGTTGGCGCCCTGGTTATCGGTTTCATCTACGGTTGGCAGTTGGCTCTTGTTCTCATCCTGATGGTCCCCCTCATCATCGTCAGTGGCTACTTTGAGATGAGAATGCAGGTTTGTTCCCACAGGTCGTAACAACAGAGACTAATGAAATCTGATCAGTGATTTGATCTGCACACTAAGCAAAAGTTTTCAAAGTTGATGGAAAAACACTACAAAAGCAGCCAGGTGAATACCGTGTATGCTCGCTCTCCAAAGACCGCTGACACTGGTGCAATAAAACGGTGTTCACATTTCCGTTGCGTCTATGTGATTCAAAACAACTCTATCCTAGATAGAATTTTGTTCTGCTCAGAGTAGAAATGTTATCCAGCCCAGTTTTTGCTGACACCAGCTGAATGGATCATCACCGTTACCGTTGTTTTCGAGCTAATGGGTTTTGACTTTAGTTGCTGCATTACTCGAAAAGATAAATATATCCCCCTTCTTCTGTTTTGCAAATTATTTTCTTTCAGTTTGGAAAGAAACTGCGAGACACGGAGTTATTGGAAGAGGCCGGGAAGGTCGCGTCGCAAGCCGTCGAACACATTCGAACTGTGCAAGCGCTGAACAGACAGGAACAGTTCCACTTCATGTACTGTGAATACCTCAGAGAACCCTACAGGTAACAAAATGAGATGCACTCTCTTTCACACACTTACACCATCTCAACGTGAAAAGAAAGTTAACGAGCGTGAACACTCTTTCGCGCCCCCTCAGAATCCACAAAACAACAATAAACCACCATGAGTTTGGGGGGGGGGGGGGGTTCTCTACCGTATGTGTCTTATTTTGATTGCAGATATTGGTAGATTGATGGTGTTCAAAGTTTTGTTTGCAGGGAGAATTTGTGTCAGGCCCATACATATGGCGGTGTGTTCGCCTTCTCGCAGTCTCTCATTTTCTTCATGTACGCCATCGCTTTCTGGCTGGGATCCATTTTTGTGGACAACGGCGAAATGCAGCCAACCGACGTGTACAGGTGCGTATCCACATTGAGACCATCTTCCAGATATGTACCTTATCTTTTCATACTCGAACTCTGACCTAATTACACCAATGCTTATTTACGTAAATTTCTCAATGTTTTACGTGACTATTCCCTAGCAGTGGTTCCAATGTTTAATATTTTGATCTATCAGTCAATAATGGACTGAAACCGAATTTGCTGTAATTTTGCCTGACCCAGCTGCGATTCAGTTGTGGTTAAAGAAGACCGGAACACAACTTGAGCAGAGGTTTTGTTTCGGGCTGCTTTTGACTGTATTGTGATCAGAGAGCACAAATAACTCGTGTATTAGTTCGATCAGTCCACGTGACATTCACATGACAATGCCGGGCAACGCGTCTAATCGAAATTAGGATACAGCAGCTTTACGAGAAACCATGTTGCTCTCCGGTCTCCTTTAACTCGAAATATGTGCGCTGTCCAGCGATACACCTACAACTGAGACAGGGTGCCTCCGTGTGGGGAGTTGACTGATCTGTTACAGAGTCTTCTTCGCAATAGCCTTCTGTGGTCAGATGATTGGCAACATCTCGGCCTTCATCCCTGATGTGGTGAAAGCCCGACTGGCAGCCTCATTGCTCTTCCACCTAATCGAACATCCAACTGATATTGATTCACTTTCCAACGATGGGCTGAAAAAGGTAAGATACGTCTATCAGTCCAGAATAAAATTTGCAACACCAACATTGTCGTACAAGCTCACAAAACTACCAGTAACTGTTCCCTTGTATGTACACGTTTTATCACAGCACGTGGCGAGTTTCCTATACCATCCCAATACGTCAATACCATGGTGCCGTTTTCTCAATATTGAAGCTTTTTTTGTCACAGTGAACATTTCAACATAACATAGTTTTTCTGTCGTCGCAATGAAGTTCGACATGATTGAGAGAACGTTTTGAAGGATTTGTTTTTCAGACAATCTCAGGAAACATATCTCTGCGCAATCTTTATTTCAATTACCCCACTAGAAAACACACGAAAGTGCTACGCGGATTGAATTTGGAGGTGGGTGATTTGAGTTTCCAATATCTTCATTCTATTCTGTACATTGTTGTTTTAGAAGAGAAACCATTCACACATTCCCATCAGAAGAGGTTGAGACCTTTATTTTATTATTTCAGGTGAAACAGGGAGAAACTGTGGCACTGGTTGGTCATTCTGGTTGCGGAAAGAGTACTGTAATGGGTCTGCTGGAGAGATTCTACAACCCAGGAAAGGGAATAATTGTGAGCGCAACTGACGATTTGTGGCTGAGGCTACACTCTAGTATTCTCAAAAACTTCTGGGCTTTTTTCACAACTTGGCATGAAGACAAACTGACGCAGGGTGCAGGAGCTATTGTGTTCAGTTTCTCAACAAAGACTGCTTTACCACAAAAACACTGAGATAGAGCACGTGTTGCAAAGTAGTGTTAATTACTGGTGAGCAAATATAACTTCGTGTTACTCTCACTGAGACTTGGCAGCGTGCCAATGAGTATTCCAGGACATTTTTCATCACTTTAAAAATCAATGAGAATGAAACAAACTGTAAGAGAGCGTATAGATGAACGCAAAGACGCTAATCCTTGGGATAAGATTGTTCACTGGTATGTCTGTGATCATCATCTGAATCAGGGTCGAAATACGAACTTACTTTTTGCGGACCTGATACAACGGTTGGGTGGTACAACTAACGAAACTTATGTTCCAGATGGTCGACGGAGAAAATATCAAAAACATAAACATTGGCCACTTGAGAGAGCAGGTATGACGTTATGCAAACTATTAAGTAGCAATTTATGACTAGGAATGAAAGGGGCTTACGTATCAACCGTTGTTTCCGGGTCTAATGATTTGAAAGGCCGGAAAAACATACAAAGAATGCATCACTAAATGACTTTTCCCGAGGCATTCAAGATAGATATCAAATTAATCGAAAAACGCCTCGTGACCAACGTATAAATCTTGTAATGTTGGATGGTGTTCAACGCCTTCCCCGAACCTTTCTGGACCAGGTGTGTATCTCGGAGAATTTTCAATGAACTTGTCTATTTTCAGATTTGTATTGTAAGCCAAGAACCCACGTTGTTCGATTGCACTATAGCAGAGGTTGGTGGTTGTACCTTATGAGCGAGAGAAAAGTACCGAAAAATGAGTAATTCTATTAATTCACACGACGATTTCATACAAATGAAAACCAATAAAAGTTTTTCGTTTGAATAGTTTCTTTTTTCTATCGGGGCTCTCTCCTTTTACGGAGCGGGTTGTTTGTCTGTGATGAAAACTAAGATCAATCACGGTGTTTCCATATTACGCGGTAGACGTACGTATCTGTGCACTTTGTTTCACTGCGGAGTTCCTCATACCTTCGACCTAGCGTGAACATTGAATTCCTCAACCGTTCGTTGCTATATTTCGATTTTCGATCCAGTTTATCTTCCTTTTCACAATATTCAGCAACACCGGCGGGGTGTGAAACCATGCTGTGCTCAAATAAACGTGTGCGCAAATATACGCAAACCAGCCAGAGTATCATAGTATACAACATCTGGTAGTGAACATATGACCACGGGCAAAGTAATGTTACTACTTATTTGTAGAACATTCGCTACGGATTGGATAGAGAGGTATCTTACGAGGAGATGGTGGATGCTGCACAAATGGCCAATATTCACAACTTCATTCTTTCACAACCGAGTGTGAGTAGCACATAAGATTACTCGCGAAATAGTAGCTACACTGAAAACTTGAATATAAAAGTAAGTGAAAGTTAGACGGGAAAAAAATAAGCTCACATTTTAACCTCTGCTTTCTGGCTGATTACGCCCAAAGACTAACTATCGCGTCTGTCTCGACCGTACACGTGCGTCGTGTTCACTAGGTTTCAGTGTTGCACGAGGATGCCTTTAAAACTGTCTTCATTTATGGTTGGCAACCGGTTAAGCTGTCTTCTCGTATGGGGTTCTCTTAGGGGATAGGTGGGGTATACTGTGCCTCTAGCTCAAAACCGCTGTGTTTGTAGTCTATACCATCATATTTCAGTCGCAATTCAAAACATTTGCTATGCAAGCAAATAAAACTTAAGCCCAGATATCGTCAATTGTCAGTTTCTGTATATCTACTTCATAAGCTCTACTAAGTTGATGTCAGTTCAAGTAAAACTTAGGCTAAAACTGGGCGGAGAGTATTCGAGAAAGAGTGTAACTGTGTTCTATTCCATGATTGTTCAGGGTTACGATACTCAAGTGGGTGCAAAGGGAACGCAGTTGTCTGGGGGACAGAAGCAGAGGATAGCCATAGCAAGGGCCCTCGTGCGCAACCCCTCCGTGCTCCTTCTGGATGAGGCCACGAGTGCCTTGGACACTGAAAGTGAAAAGGTCAGCTAACTACTCCACTCGTCACGTGAGCTGCGTGAAAAAGTTTCATTCCTGACTTCTGTATACGTCCCAATAGCCACCTTCCAAAAAATCGCGCACTCTTTTGTTTTTATTCAACTTTTCGTTGACACAAATTATACTAGTTTACAAGTGAAACTTCCGGTTACAGACCTACCCTCAACTTTCAACTCTATGCACAATCAGCATCGATATTGTTCACATTTTACTGCTTTTGAAACTGAGTCATAAAGCAAGTATTGTAGGTGGTTCAAGAGGCTCTGGAAGCAGCCCGAGTTGGACGAACTTGTCTCGTCATTGCTCATCGCATTTCCACGATTCAGAACAGTGACGTAATTGCTGTGGTGGACGAAGGAAGAATAATCGACAAAGGTTCGTTTACAGAGAACAAACAATGACTATTCAAATGTCTTTGCACCGGGTTCCGCTCGGCCTCATTTATGAGTTGGAACACACACCATAACCTGACATCATAGTTTTCCATTTCTTTTGATCGTGACTCGTATTTTCTGTTATGCACCAATGGGTAGCTGTGGTGTATTCAGGTGGGCTCCCAGAAGACAGAAACCATGAGAACAATACGCGGTGCGAGATACACAGAAAAAACCATACTTCAGTACAACACAACATGCTGCTGCATTTATTCTAACGACATCTACAATTGACATCATAATAGAACCTATTCAATAACGTTGAGAGAAAACGTTTCCAGGTACCCACGAACAACTGCTGCGAAAGAATGCGACTTACCAGAAACTTTGCGATACACAAAGATTGGTAGAGGCGGAATGAACAAAACGTGTTGTAATAATATTGTCTTTCGTTACGTATAAAGTTATATCGTTGTGTTTCCGTTGATATTCATCATGATGATTGTGTGATAACTAACCTGACTAGATGTGAATGACCGGAACTTGGTTTCCACAAAACAACAAAATCGTACATACAACACTGTTGGCCACAAACCTAACCAACCCTTTTGTTGGGTTAACGACGGGTCTTCGCTCATAGCAAAAATCAGGAAACTGAAGCGAAAGGAAATTGATAACCTCCAATATGAAATTTATTATAAACCTGAAAAAAAGAAAATTTTCTACTACCAATACAGTAAACTACAGTAACGTTCGTTTTTTTTCGAACTCTCAATGATTATATGAGAGAATCAAAGCAACAAACTCTCCCTACGACTTGGAGAGCAAATTAGGATTTTTGAAAGTATGACCTTCTAGTGATTATGAAAGCTTAGAAAGTATACAAAAGAGTCCCTACAGATTCCCCAAAGTTCCAAAAACAAACGCTGATTTGATACTGACAGTTCAATCATCACAAAACTATCGATCACCGCTTCAAGAAAATATTAAATTTCAGTACTAATTTTGAAGTTTTTCTCTATCTATAACTGATATTCTGTCTCGTTGCGACCCACCGGGACTTTGGGAGAACATCATAGGTTTGTAGTTTTTGCAACTTATCTTCACAAGACAAAACACCAGTCAAATACTGTCTCGTAGTTTTTGTTGCGTCGTTTTTCGACAAACTTCCGAAGAAAGAGTACAGCAGAGAGTGGGATGTTTATTATGCTTATTGTTTCTTACGCGTTGACTACCACCAGTACAACAACAACATAGGATTTATGACACTATTTTTCTTATATTGATCATACATTTACACAACATTGTAAAACGCGGTAGAATTCCTACATCTTGTTATTTGCACAAGGAGTGTGTTTGACTCAGGAATAGAATGTGAGTACAGATTGTTGATTCCCTCTGACAAGCAATGTGGAGGGCAGTCCGCGAGTCATCATCTCCAGCCAGGAAGTGTAGAGTATTCCACTGATGGCCGTCGGCGGGAAGGGTAGGGTACTGGAACGGAACCAACTATCAATCAAACACGTGGTCCCTGCTGGCTTAACGGGTCTTCGCTCATGACATTCCTCAACAAACTAGAGCGAAGAAGAAATTTAAAACTCCCAAATAATTTGAGCCTACCAGAACCCCCATACGTTTAGTTTGTTTAATTAGCTTATTTCAACAAATATTAAACCTTTCTCAGTCCATATACATTCTTTTCCATTAGAGTATAATTAGAGAACTCTCTTTGTTTCCATACCGGAAATGTTATCGAAATAGAGAACAGTTGGCGCATTCGATTCCATATTAAAAAAGTGATCGCTAATGTTTTCGACGAAGTTGAGGTTTGAATGGGAAAGGAGTTGTTGAATAGTTTGAATGTGTACGGTAGGAGGCCGGAGAGGGAATGATGTCCATTGAAACTCACACAACAATCAGGTCGGCGTCCTTCGAGTGTTGCAGCAGCATTTCGCGACAGATGAGCTGGCGATAGGTCTGCGCCTTCATGGATTCCAGTTCCTTCTTCGTCAAATGACCTTCCTCTTCTCCCAGAAACGGTGCGATGAACTCATCGAATTCTACTATTCTGAATAAGATGTTGAAGAAGTACGTCGGAGCTGTGACTAATACTCCTGCTTCCCCAAGTAAATGTTCTTACGTATTGTCACTGTTAATATTGTTACTGTTAGACGCGGAAAACGTATTCACTAGCGTCAGTAGTGAAGGAAAAGTTTCCAAACATGGCATGGGCAAAGAAACAGTATAGAATTACTCCCTACTATTCACACCCAGCTGGAATATTATCATTCGACCGCGTAACAGAGTAAACAATACTCTACATTTTATTCTTTCTCCTAAATCTACAATCATAGTTTGTAGTGCCACATATACCAATGTGGAAAGACACGTGTTCAATCGCGAATAAACATTCTATTCTATTCTATTCTATTTTCAAAAAGCAGAGGTGACAGATTTCGGTAAATACGCCATCAGTGGATCTCGGAAGTGGCGCACCTTTAATTTATCTCGACTTTTCGTTGGTTTTTCTTTACATGCATTAATACACGTGTATTTGTTTGACCAATATTTTTGCGACACTGTAATTTAAGTCAGTCACTGTACTCACGTATCTTTTTTCGGTTTCGATTCCATGGGAATAACGTGCATATCTCGATATGGAATTCGGAACAACTTGAGCAGTTCGATCATTTTAGCCGACTCCTCGGCCAGGTTCTCGTTGGAAGAGACCGTGAACACCCGCAGACGAGATCCCTGCAATCAACCCTCCCTGTTTGCATGTATCTGAATGGGTCTGGTTTGTTACATGCACTAGAAGTAAATTGAAAAGTCACGTAGAGTTGGCATTCTAATGTGGAATGGTGCACTTTGTCGTTGAACGTTCTGATTTATGCTGTGTTCAACGTGTTCCGCGTGAGTGAGTTAATGAATCACAGTTTACAGTATATATAGGGTTCGCTCAGGGTATTGCGGGTAAATACTGTACTTTAGCTACGCACCGCTGTGTTTGTTGTTTGATACCGTTCATATCTCAATCCTAATTGAGAATATGTACTATGCAAGCGAATATATGTTTAGTCCACACCATTCCTACTGAGACTCCTACAGTAACCTTCCAATAATTCACTCGCTTGTTTTATGGCTAGAAATCCACTTTTTAGGGAGTATTCTGGAACAATGTGAAAGACTGTACACCCCACAAATTTTCACTCCCTGTAGACATAATATCGAATTTTTGACGTTTTTAAGTTTTCAAGTCCGAGCTAGAATGTGGATTCAGGCAGGGTCCATACTTTTTACGCGCGCGTATTACGCGGGCGTAATACGCCAACACGCATGTAAAAACGTCCTGACTTAAATACGCGCGGCGTAATACGCGTTGAATTACGCGAGCTCACTCAACTCGTTAATAATTCTGCTTCACTTCAGAAATGAACAACACCCGATTTCTAATTGATTTCCTTTCATTCGGCCTATTAAAAATGCTAAAATTACCGTTTTTCAAGTTTTCGAATTTTTTCGAAAACACCCAGAATTGACCTAAACTAGTTGAAAACTTACCAAATATTGAATGAATACATAATTTTGGGTATCGAAAAGTAAAATTCACGAAAACAATAGAAAAATTTGTATATTTTGAACTCATGAAAAACGTCAGCATTTTTCAAAAAACGTTATAGGCTTCAAACGTAAAACGCGTCTCAAATCAAATACGCGGCGTACTTGATTTCCGCGTATTACGCCGAAAAAAGTATGGACAATATTTTTGAAGTACGCTACGCCAAAATTTCGCGTAATACGCCGACGTAAGTCGATAATCATGATTTGTACACGAAGTACGCGGGCGTATTACGCCGACGTAAAAAGTATGGATCCTGCCTCAGACGTACCTTCCCCCGTCTCACAGATGAATATTACAACTGTCTAGCTTACCTCCAAATGACTTTTGGGTAGTGTGAGCAGATATGGGATGAGGAGAGTGAGTCCGCCGTCGTCACTCAACCACCACACATCTATGCAGCCTTTGCAGAAGGGGCGGTGCCACAGGGATGGAGTAACGTCACTGACACGAGCTTTCATCGAGTCTCTCTTCATACTGTCACCGGAGAAGGTCCTCTTTCCAACTGAAATGCGTCTCGATTAGACGAGACAAATTAGTAGAAGGGCCAAATATAGTCTTTCCATTCCTACTGAGACTCCTACAGTAAGATTTCGAAACTTCCAAGCAGTTTTGCTAACTTACTTTTGATCGGAAAAGTTGAGGATTTTCGTACCTCATTCTCCTCCTCAGGTTGAGTAAGTAAACCAGAGGATTTTCCGTGGACTTCATTTTGAGCCTCACAACATCCTTCGGAAAGTTTGTAAGGTTACTGTAGGAATCTCAGTTGGAATGGTGGGAACTATATGACAGCTTTCTGTGTGTGGAATGCAACCAATAAACCATGCTCGACGAATGTTTGGCAGACGTGGCTCTTCACCACTACGCTCACTAAACAAAACACATAACGCCTGTTGCGTGGACAATGTGCACGAACAAACCTGTGTTATCCAGGATAATTTTTTGCTGTGATCGGTAAATGGCGACACCCATTTGTGTTTTGAAAGCCGACCTATAAACAACTATTTCAATCGGTATAAATTGAACATCGGACTGAAAACTGGAACTTCATTGCCTTATGCTCGTACTAACGGATAAAGATGCAAAAGTGAAAAGTTGTTAAATAGAAGAAGGACTTTCTGGCCTCGTTGAAGCTAGACATATTCTGGGTTTAGAATATGAGAAAAATTAGGCACTGAAATTAGGGATGAATTTAGGATGATGAGTAATGAATACAATAACATCTTACATAATCATTTTCAAGTAGATTGATCTTGTTTTGGTGTTCACTTTTCCACGTTCCTCCACATCGTGCGCAAGGAAGCCGAACAAAATGATGTTCGGCACCAGTTTACCAAGCCCGGCCGTCTGAAGAGTTTCGGTCAAATCAAGCGGCATAGCGGATATTACGAGTGGTTGCACTAACCGAAAATAAAACTGTTTTTCATGCTCTCAGCACTGCCTAACACACGGAATGTGGTCCCGTTTGCGATAGAATTGAACTAACATTTGAGCGATGCAACTATTGTTTCTTCAACTAAACGCAGGACCGCGCATCGGAACTGGAATTTACCATCGTTGAGTATTAACTGATTCCAACATTCATCTCCAGGAGTTAGCATCGATGTTAAAGTTTGATAGTTCCCCATAAACTTCGGTCTGGACCAAACTGTTATGTTTTTTTAATGTTTGTATTGACAGTAGGACAAGTAGGATATGGAAAATGGTATGTTTTTGCTGCTGTGTGTGGTGATATTATTTGGATTTGATTCACCTGGCACAATGTGCTGCATCCGTCCTGCAGCGAGTCTGATATGATTGTTTTGCAGACTCCCTTGACACCGACTCGTCGCAGGGCGCCCTGGGAACTGATGTCAGTTACTCTCGCCGTCGTCAGCTGGTCCGCCAGATCTGTGTCATTCTGAAACTGGGAGCGTCGTTCGACAGAAACTAATCAGACTCGTGGAAAACGGTTTGGGTAAACCTCATCTCCATAACTATTTGGAATTTCACTGATAGAACGTCTGAGCTGTAGAACGGTCAGACTCGAAATTATGAATCACGGTACCGATTGACAAACCTACCGGTCTGATTCGGGGAGAAAGTGACACAAACTGGTGAATTACAAATAAAGATTGTAATACAACAGGGTTGGGGTCGTTGTCAGTTTCACCATAAATTACCACAGTTAAGTCAACCGTTTATCGCTCAATATCGTATATGGTTCGAAATTCTTTTCTCAGAGAGTATAACATTTTTCTTCTATTTTCTGCGATAAGTAATACTGGAATAACTGCGGATGTGAGGGTGTTCCATCGACAAACCTTGTTGACAACATTGGCGCAAAGCAGGAGACTAGTCCCTCTGGTGATGCTACTGCCCATCAGAACCAGCGAGGCACGTTCCCACGGCTCGCCACACATGAGCAGCACCTGGAAAACAGCGCCATTCCCACACCATGTCAGTCAGATTGCAGATCAGTATTTCCACTTGGAATACATGTATGAGTACTACCTTATCAATGTATGAGTTCGTGAGTTCCTCGTAAAAGTCTATTTGGTGTTTGGAAAGAGACGGTGTTCAGAATTATGGAGACTGTAATATATCAGCGTCTCTCTTTATCTGTGCTCGCAATCCGCCAAGACGCAATACTCAAGAAATAGTTCACTCAGCGAGAGACGCAGAAGGTGGTATTCATATTTCTAAATTTCGGTGTTTACCTTCCATACTACGTCTAGTGCGTTTCATTCACACTGAGACTCATTGGTATCGTGCCAAGATTTTCGAATGACTATTTCTCAGAGCAAACAAAAGTTATCTAAAAACTTTTTTGTGTTCTTATGGGACTGAACAAAGGTTAACAGAAATTTACACTTCCTTTAAAAACTCCCAAGCGTTTAAAAATAGCTTGGAATATTCATTGGCACCTGCCAAGTCTCAGTGGGAATGACCGGAACTAACATACGCTATTTTTCTAACATCATGCCGAGACACAAGTCACGCAATCACACGAGAAAGTGAGGCTTAATAATAGACGCGATGGAACATCCGAATACGTATGTTCGGGAATACGTATTCGAAGGGCTACCGCCAAAAAAGGAAAATAGCCATGTATACCTGAGGCCGGTAGTTCTTCACGTGCTCCGCATTCTTGGTCAACTTTATAATGCCATGAAGAGTATTCTTGTAGATATTCGCATCCAGCGATGCCCCCCAGTTCACGTCTAAAAATTAAAGCATACTCCCCACACCAATCACGGAAAAAGTTTATTTTATAACGTACAGAGTGGTGTTGGCGTCTGATGATTCAGTACTACATGAACTACTCGATGTGTTTGTGAACAATCGGGAAACATCATATTGACCTGGTTTGATTTTCTTGATGAACATGTAAATGACGGCGAAGAAGAAGAATGTGATGAGGGCGGTCGACCAGGTCATGATGAACATGATCACGATACACAGGATGCTGCCAAGGAGACTGACCCACATGTTGTAGTACGGGAAACCGGGACGGAATCCTGCAACAAACATTACACTTTGCGAAGAGCTATTTAAGATATTTTGTTGCGAAACATAATCTTTTTGGTGAATCTATAGTAAAACACGAAAATCTATACAGAAGCAGCAAAAACGAACCCTGATTTGATACGGACAATTCAATCATCACTAAACTACTATCACCGCTTCAAGAAACTACTATATTACAGTACTAAGTTTGAAGTTTTCCTATCTATTCAGTTGTAACCTATATTCTGTCTCGTTGCGACCCACCAGGAGTTTGGGAGAAGGAGGCGTTGAAACAAGAGTAGTTGACGAGAGCATAGGAACATAGGAAGAAGTTGGAGATGACCGGTGCAATCACATTCAGTTCGCCTGCAAGTTACCATCAGCATGTACCAATATGAATTCGGTCACTATCCCCAGTTGTTCAAAGTTCAATGTAACTATATTAGGGTTGTACTCAAAACTCAAAAACTCAAAAAATTGAACTCGATTAACTACCATGAACTTCATGCTCAAGTATGGTATGTTGTAGGTAGACCGGAAGCAGTTGTCAGTTTGCTCCTATATGTTTATATTTATGACCCGACGATTTATCATAATTAATGTGGTTTCTGTGACAAATACTCACCAACTCCTACGATGCACATCACAATTACATACACGAGGGCGTACGCCCTTCTTGGTTCGTTGCGCGACCCATATCCCTTTCCGAAATAGCCAATCAGGGGAATCACATTGTCCAGACATACCGCCTGAACAAGTAGGGTTTACTCACAGAAGAATTAGAAGAACAGGCAATATCTGACAGAATCTGGGGGAGTTAGAGGGGTACTTATGAGGTCGTGGTCTATCGAATTCCGACATGAAAATCAGTTTGGCGAAAAACTGGCAGTTGAAGGGGGCCCACAGAATCTGACACTTACAGGGGTACAGAAAATGGGACTTAGAGGGGTAGGGCGGGCGCGGGCGTTATGTCTACCATAGCGAGTGCGAACGAGTTCGAGTCCACTCGGCGCCGAAAGTTTTGCATTTAACTCACACATAGAAAATCTAGAAGTTAGAGGGGTAGGTAGAGTGGAGTTCGTTGCAACGGGCTGGCTCTACTTTCCTACGGCTGAGTCCTGAATTTTCTACGGCTAACTCTCCCGACTTTTGTCATAGATTACGGTACATTGTACTTCAAGCCGCTCTGTTCGTAGTTTGATCCCGGTAAATGCCAGGTCGTTTATCTAGCTGTCCAACATGTAAAGTCTTCAATTCGATTCGATAGATGTTCGATGTTCGATACTGGGTGGGTATTCTTCTTAAGACAACTGAGCTATCACAGAAAAAGTTTAGGAACACATGAATTGAAGAAATATGGTGAACAAGTCAACTAATATTTTCACATATCTTTTTTCAACTTACCTGAAACACTTTGGAGGCGCTAACGAGACTGGCCAATGCCGAGCTGAGAGTGAGGGCAAAAATACCAAACACCATGATTGGAGGCCACAAACTTGTGGTAGCGACAATCTGAGCAGTTGTAATATTGGCGAGTCGAACACATTTTTTGAGTAGGTCAAACGCTCCCTCTGAGCAATTGGGTGCTCCAAGAAATTTGGCACGCTAGTAGGTAAACCGTTTCTGCCAGGTTCTGATCTTACGATTCTCTCAAACAATAGGAGAGGTGATTGGAACACGGAACAACGTTTATCGCATTCTGTCATGAGTATTGTTAGTGAATTGAATGATTGAAGCAGAATAGAGATCCTTGGCTCTAAGAGTTTTCTCTGAGGTGGTTTGATGTATAGTTGTTTAGGTGTACAGTGTATATGTACTGTATAGAATGTGTCTAGTGTTCAGCGATGTATGAAATGCAGTTCGGTACCTGGTAGTAGTTGGCCAATCCGAATTCACAGGTATAATTGGCGGCACAGTCTGGAATTCCCAGTTGCGGGTCGGCGCCACTGGCATCCCTGAGCACCGTCAGGCCGCTCATGATAATTATGGAGATATAAACAGCTGAAGACACAAATATGGCCGAAATGGTCCCACGCGGAATGGCTTGCTGAAACAACTCGTATTTGCAATAAATAAGTACCTACGTTGGTAGTAAAACTTCCATTCGGGCTAAACTGAACACATCGTTATCCAGTAACCTCGTAGAGATGAAGTGCTGATTCGCTGATGTTTCACGTGTTTGTTTTAATTTCTACTACTGTATTATAAACAAACAACTCATAACGGAAATACGGTAAAGTGTACGTAATTGGAATGAATAGCTGTAATTTTATGGACCTGAGGGTTTTTCAAGTCTCCACTGATATTAGCTCCGGCCATGATGCCAGTTGCGGCTGGGAAAAAGACGGCAAAAACGGTGAAAAAGGAGTGTCCATCTCGGAAGGACGGTAACAAATTCGAAGTGAGAGTTTCCACTAAAAACAAATCTATACTTATTTATGGCAGCGAAGGCGCTGGTGGATCATCTTACAACATTATGAACGCCTTTGCAAAACAGTAGGGCAGCTGAGAAAACTAAAGTTATAGTTGCATTATCTGCAAACCACCGAACAAACGTGTTTCGAGGAGATTTGTATCCAGAATCAGCGGCAAGGCATGTTCATGCATAGTTTGACCACGCTCCTAACAACCTTTCCTCTGGTCTTGATCAAGCTAACGAAAAACATATGGAGCTTAAGTTTTCTGCTCTCGGTTCGTTTGTCGCTGACTTCGTACACGTTGGTAATTGCAACGCAGCCCGAGTTGAGTACACAGTTGATTGCTCTCTCAGAGTGAGAGATGAATACCACTCTTTCTAGCTGTTCTTTGTAATTCTTTCTAGTTTAATTAAAAGTATCTGAGCCGTTCTTTGTTGTGAAGGTATGTAGTCAAACAACTGACAACTGTAACCGGTGAATCCTACTTCGGACTTGCTGGGAGAGGGAATGAATGTACCCACGTAGTAGGCTATCAAAGATGCTACCAACGGAACGGTCATCATCTGAAACACGAACAAACCTCCAATTCGTTCCCTCCCAACTTGTTTCCAATTAATTGTTATTGTAAAAATTCCAAGATGTCTAGTTATATTCGTATCAAAATGTTATTTCTCTATGTCACTGCACACGGATAATGTTCAGTTCGAGAACCTATTTTTCTCTAAACAGCAGTCAATAGAAATCCATCTGCAAATTGGAGGATTGTGAGCGAATCATGAAAGGCTTATGAAGTTTATCAAGTACATCAGAGTCTGGACAATTTCTACAGTTTTCGCCATTATGAGGATCTGTGGGACTGCTGTTTAGAGAAAAATAGAGGTCTGATGGTCTGATGTACATACTATATTTGGAAAAAAGTTCATATGCGGCAGGGCAAAGTATGAAGTGCCCGCCAACTGTGAAAACGCTGGCAGCTTAAAATACCGGAGAATAGTCAAATACTGGTGTCGAATTAGCCTGCATCTCCTTATACATTTCAAACAGGACAGGCGACATCTGGCTGACCCCGGTATTTTAAGTTGCAAAATTGGCGAGTCCGGTATTTTTAGTTGCAACAGTTTTTCAGAGAATCTAAGATACCTGACAAACTATGAACTTTGGTGGTGGTTAGAAATAACAGGTACCTGCCCACTACTCGGTTTCAATGATACCAACTCACTTGTTGAATTTTCGATTCGAACGCAATAGAAATAACAATAACTGCCATGACCAGAGTGCACGTAACTGAAAAAATGCATGCTATGCCAGGATGCAGCGATCGACAATATTCAATCAATCGCCATTACACATTTATTTCCGAGTATTTCTGATGTTAGATGGTAATGAAATTGATAAATAACCAATTCGCTTACAGTTCACTCCACGTCAATGCGAAATTGGTATATAAACTGTATTTTTTGGACATTAATCTGGGCAACGCATTGTGCAAACTGGACAGATCGGGAACATTGTGATGTACTAGAAGTACACCTTATTCTTGTACTTTGCTCTGTTACAAGAAACTAGTTGCGTTTTTGTGCGCACGGTCCGACACAAGTTCTACGTAGTTTAAGATGTTCTTGAGATTGAAAGCGAACCGCATCCGATGATTCTAACGTCGTTGATTCCTCCATCCACTATAGATACGCCGAAGTAGACTAACTGGTCGCGAGCTGTTTCTGCCAGACCAACTGAAAAGAGAGCACAATTCATGTGGGAAACACTCACTGAAAACGTCAACGGACACCAACTTGATGGTGTTTCTATTCGCTCCTGCATTTTGATTTTTTCTGTATAGATTTTTTTTTAGATTTTTTCTGTTTCTGTATTTTTCTTCATAATGTCTTGACTCAAAAACTAGAGCACGTGGGTGATGTGAGCTCGAGTGGTCCCACCTAAATGAAGGGCACCTCCTACACAATTGGCGATTGAGAAAATTATTCCAATGGAACCGCCGAACTCGGGACCGAGAGTACGAGAAATCTAGAACAAGTTGAATAGCTAATCTTCAGAAACAACTAGAAAAGTTAAGTTAGTTTCTTCAACAAATTTTGGATCAAGCGAAGTTTGCACACGTTTTCAGGTGTGAAAAATGTTCGAAAGCGTTTATTGATCGAATTAGTATAAGGGTTACAAGGGAGTGGAAAAGTATATTTTATTTCTACTTCGAAATGCTCAATTCTCCTTTCCTTCACTTCTTTATGACATTTTTTCATCAATTTTTCTCACCAAGTAATACAGTCCTCCACCTTTTATTTGGCCGTTTGTGGCAATTGCACTAGTAGAAATAGCAGTAATAATAGTCACAATAGTAGAAAGGACAATCACCATCACCCCCAGAACTGGAACATTTCATATAAAACTAGGATAATCCAAGTTAGTTCATAAACTGATTAGCATTTTCAAATTGAAGTCAACTGAACCGAGAGTTCGATTGAACAACTTGATCAGTTTAGGAAAATAGCTGTTTTCACTGTAAGAAATTCGAGGGTTTGTATAAGGCCAAACTATTTTGAAGAGTTTTAGTTGTGGGAACTTCATGCTAAACTGTGTGGAGAAGTAACTTGTGTTCAGAAGATGTCAGATCTGATTGTCCAAAGTTGTACAAATAGGAAGAATAGTGAACTGACAGACTCCCGCCTGTGCAGTAACCCAAGTGAGTCGGAGGAAGAGGATGACTCCGAATATGTTCTGCAGACATCGAATGAAAACCCCTTCAATCCATCCGAACTTGTTCGCATTCGTGTTCAGGGCAGGCGTGAAGGTGAATGACTGCAACATAACACTACTCACGAACCGGAGACAATAAGACAGTGAAACATTTGTAACTCCTCTCACTTGATGAGCTGCAGTCTCAAACCAGGGTATATTTGTAAATATACGTCATTTTAATATTGGCTCTACATCTCACTACTGGTAAACAAATTCTTCTACATACTACATCTCGCTAATATAGAGAACCTTAGCATCATAGTTTCAAGTTTTGATCTTAAAAATTACAAGTGTTCAGAACGTGCAATAGTGAACTTTGTGAAAATGAGAGGATGGATGGCTAAAACAAATATTTTTCACTATTCTGAAAATTTTCACGCAATAACGTCATTAGCACAACGAAACACTTTGACAGACATGACCTTCCATTGTGGAAAATCATTTTGACGAACCTTGCTCTGTCGCACGAGTCTGCCTTCGGTCAGCTCGTGAATGGTGGGTCTGCGTCGTGTGGGGTCCTTCTTCTCTATCGTTTGACTGTAGAAGTCTATGTCTGGCGGCGCCTCACTGGCATCCATGTTGCGAGCACTGAAGTACAGTACTACAAGGTTATGTGTTGGTCACAGTGTACAGAAGTACAGTTTTAGTTAGTTCTGGCACAAAGTCGTGAAAGTGGTGAGCTCAACGTGATTGAGGACCTGATCACAGTTGACAACTTTCTGTGTTTAAGCATAGTGGGGGTGACCCAAACCTGGGTCCGATAGTGTCCAGATAGTTCAGCTCGGAGCTGACCTTTTTAGGAGACTTTGCTACGGTGCCTGGTCATTCTATCAAATGTATCAGATGCAATCTTTATCAGATTCCTCTGATCACACTGTAACCCTAAATGAACACTAACAAGCACAAACCTTCTTTCAGTTCTTTGAGTGATTCATTTTCGCTTCAGAACATGTCTGATTGGTATTCGTTCCCCTAG
This sequence comes from Litoditis marina, assembly GCA_964036275.1. Taxonomy (NCBI): domain Eukaryota; kingdom Metazoa; phylum Nematoda; class Chromadorea; order Rhabditida; family Rhabditidae; genus Litoditis; species Litoditis marina. Next base: position 10,196,266 of record OZ038438.1, on the reverse strand, counting down.
CTTGAATTTTGTGTTTACTTATTATAGTGTTTCATTCCTACTGTAGTATGATTTTTTCGTTTGTCAGAAATTTCTACTCCGTTTTGAACGTTCCAATTATTTAGAACATGTTGACAATGTTCGTGTTCGATGGAGGTTTCATAATACGAAAAGTGCTCTGATACAGCTTCGACAAAATGAACGTTTGCTTTCTATAAACAGTCATTGGAAAGTACATTGGTTCACTGTAGGAATCTCAGCAGGAATGGTGCGGGCTACAGGATCAATCGACTAACTCTGGACTGCCGTGCAAATTGTTCTGATCTCGCTCCAATCCCTCCACTGTCAAACTGAACGACGCTGGCTGAAATGGTGGAACTCTCTCTAAAACACTCCCAATAGACACTCAAATTCAGTTTTTATATTTTGTTCCAAATATTCTGCAATAACGGTAAAGTAACAACCAGAAATTTGAAACGATATTGTATTGCAAATAGCTATTTCACAAACCTTTGTTTTAGACTTCTCCATTCTGGAGCATGTGTCTGGAACCCCTGGTGACTCCTTACTCGGAAAGCGAACTATTTAGCGAATAAATTAATGCAAGATGCTGAAAAAGATACAATTAATCTCATTGATTCTCATCAGCAGATGGCTTGAGTTCATCCGTTCAAGAACTGTCCGTTCGAGCGGTCAATGTGATGGATTAATACGAAATTTCAGACTACAAAACACACAAGTAATGAAGAATGAACCAGAGGAAGATATCAGAGAATGGAAAATAGAGTCATTCTGTAAGTAGCACTGCGATTTATTGCTGTTTATCGGGGTGAAATACAGTCCATCAGTTGTGAATTCGCGAGAAAGTTAATGGAAGATGACGCTTGTAACCGTGATCTATCAAAACTGACACAGGGACTGTAACTATTCGCCCGATTTAGTATTGCACTGGGTGCATGTTACACTCTGGAATCAGTGGGTACGCGGGTGCAGTGACGGAAGTACGAAGACCCAACTGGAGAATGGCACTAGCGTATTCAGATGATTCATCTATCTAACTTGGAGGAATATTCATCAGATTAATCAGATCGAGGCGAACGGGAGGAACATTATGAAAGAAGAAACTAGGGAATGAGATAAACCAACAAAGCGACTGGTTCAGTTTTCAGAATATAAGACCTGAGACCTGGAAAGTGCCAGTTTCATTAGAACTGAAAGTAACTTTTACTTTTGGCAATCTGACAACGCAAGACATTCCATTTCCTGTATTTAAAAATGACTGATTTCCAAGAACACAAAAAGAGATTAGTAGCAATTTTAATTGTTGAATCATAGCGGGGTAAGTTTGGAATTTTCTGAAACTCATTGATCTGTACTCTGTTTTGCACAAGCTTGGACTGCTGTGATCTGCTCAGACTTCCCTTCTGAGGATATGAGGGCGTTCTGTCCGAAGGCGGAACCAAGTACTGCTATGGTACACGTAGGAATTCAAGCAAGCTGCAACAATTTGAATATTTTTTATCGCTCTTTTAAAACAGTTTTAAACGTCGTTACGGTTAAGATACACAAACTACTTTGCTATTTTGTAGAGATTTTATTTTGACAGCTCTCTACTATGATATAGCATAAACGGCTTATATCATAACTGAAAAAAAACTCAACATATTTTCTTTTATAAAATGTGCGATTGAGTAATCTCACTACAGAGAAAGACTGAGAGTTAATCAACTTGCTTCTATTCCACAGATGTAATAAGTTTATTATTACATTCATAAAATGCATTAGATGTTTGGAATTGCGGAGGACTCGTTGTTGTGTTGTAGCAATTTTCACTAGAATAAGCGGAGCTATTAGTGACCAAAAATATCAATTATAAATGAATACTATTAAACGAAGTATACGAATAGATTAGGTTTTGGCAGCCAGCCGATTGACCGGTCATGTGTTGATAGAAGTTGTCAAAGGTGATAATCGCATCGCCTAAGATGAATTATTCTCGCCAGGTGTATCATTACGACCGGTTTCACTCTTATCATAACAGTATCATTTGTCTTCTCAACTCAATTCAAATATCGCAGATGTAGTACTGCACTGTTGGCCAAACTCTTTCAGTGAGTTTATACTTGACAGTGGATTTCTTCATTTTTGGCGGAAACTTCTTATTCTACCTGTTAGGCGTCATATGAGAAAAACAAGTTGTCTGTACTACTTTTTTACATGACCTTCCAATGACATAATCTGAGGCACGGTGTTGCGTTGGTTAAAAAAACATAGTAATCGGATAACCGACACATGTTGAGTTGGAAAGTATATGATCTAGTCCTAGATTCTTTCTTCATCTGTTTATTGGTCCTCTCACACTCCTCGTCTTCCACATAGTACCTAAGACATCGTAATACATTGAAGTCGTTTTTAAAACAGAAAACAAGATTTATTGTCAATAGTGAAACAAGATTAAGAGTAGAATGTTAAAACAGATTGTTGATTGCCCCTGATGAAAAGTGTTGACGGCATGCCACGAGCCATCATCTCCAGCCACGACGTGAACAAGGAGCCACTGATACCGGTCGGGGGGAAGGGCAGAGTGCTGAAACAGGCTCGACTACACTCTCACATTCCTCAAGCAGCACTTATCTTTTCTATTTCAGAAGATGTCCTTGAAGAGCTCTCTGCATAGTCGTGTGAGGTTTCGGCGTACCCTGCCAAACAAGAGATTGCGGATTCAAACTCAATAGAATACTATCCAAGTGTTCAATTGTAATGAATATTGGAAACTTGGTTTCAGTTTGAGAGGGCTTTTTTTTGGTTGTAGCGCCCCAATAATCTCTTTAGTATTACTTTGCCGAATTGTTTTAATGCGGCAGATTGATTTCAACTTTTTCTTTAATTCACAGATATAATTATTTTTGAATCTCCAGACTTTAGATTCACCGCGCTTCTAAGTTTGTCTGATTGAGCTCGGCAGCGCAAAGTAGCTGGCGATTGCGCGAATAAGGTGCTTACACAACAACGAGATCGGCATCCTTGGAGTGTTCGACGAGCATCTCGTGGCAGATGAGTTGTCGATACGTGTTGCTTCTCATGAGATCCAGCTCGCTGTCAGTGATGCAGCCCTCCTCCTCCCCGCGATAGGGACCTATGAACTCCTCAAACTCAAAGATCCTGCAAGAAGTTGTAAATGTGCTTGGAACAATTGAAGTAGAAAAACACCAATTTTGCTTACTTTAACAGTTGCATGTTGAGAGCTCCATGCAGTTTATTGGTATGTAAACGTTCCACTCAGGGTTTGAAAATTTGGAGTCCTGTTATCTACTTTTATGAATTTGGATCATGCGCAATATTTCGAGGTTGAGAGAAGGTTGACCTGACTCGTGGAAACACTTACGTCTCAGACGTGGGCTTTGCCTTCATGGGGATGACATGGATGTCGTGGTACGGTATTCTGAACAACTTCAACAACTCCACCATCTTGGCCGACTCTTCCAGAATATTATCAGATGAGGACACAGTAAATACACGTAGACGAGATCCCTGCAACGACATCGGAATGACTTTTCCAATAAATACCCTCAGTCTACAGTAATGTTTGAAATTACAACGAAGTCTGACACTATCCCCAGCACACAAATGTGTGATCACGTGTCAATTGTGTGTGCAAACTACGATGACTGGCTAGTAATATACATACTGTACATACTCTCCTTTGCAGTGGAGACGGCGGGGTAAAACACCGGAATCAAGTGATTTCGAGCGAACAATGCGTCAAGAGCAAAATAGAGCGCAGTCCTGCATTGTACGTTAAGAAATATTCCTTATATGGCCTATTATTCAAGCCGCAGTAAGTTTTAAAAGTTTTTTTGTCTCACGGGGAAAACTAACTTCTAAATGACTTTTGGGTAGTGTGAGCAGATATGGGATGAGGAGAGTGAGTCCGCCGTCGTCACTCAACCACCACACATCTATGCAGCCTTTGCAGAAGGGGCGGGGCAGTCTGCCGGCATCGCTGACTCTCGCACCGCCGAGTGAGGGCCGCTTCTCATCTGAAACACCAGTTTATACAGGCAATCGACGTAGCTGGACCATACTCTATCACCAGACATGGAACATTATCATTCATGGTCCTCTTCTCAATGATCTCATGAAGTTTCACTGATTCACATGTCACGCCAATGAAAAATTGAGTATAGCTCACACGGAGTTTTGTGAGCATTACATGACCCAGTAATAAGACTATGTCGCTTTTATGTGTATATTGGTCGATATTTCGACCCATTTCCTACATTATGTCGTTGTCACCCGTTGCCCCAAATTTTGTTCGATTCTGCATGATCATGGCAAAACATACCATTTCTGTCTAAAATAATTTTTTGCGTCGACCTGTAGATAGCCACACCCATCTCTGCGTTGAAAGCCGACCTAAACACAGAGCATTGATATGAACGATGAACATAACCAACAAAACATTTGTTCTTTTGAGAAACAATGCTCCAAATTGTGATAGAGAAACAAGAAAAGGCAGAGGGAAAAAGTTGTTCACTTACATGATCATTTTCAGATATCCCATTCGTGTTCTAGTGTTGATTGTCCCTCTCTCATTCACATCATTCTCAATGAAGCCGAAAAGAATAATGTTCGACATGAGCTTTCCCAGGCCAGATGTCTGAAACACAGTTCACTCGAAACACTGAACTCTTATTTCAATTTAGTACCAGTAAAAGCTGACAAATGATGAAAGAACCAAAAACATAGGAGTTAGTCTACGTACATTGGTCGAAAATGAATCAAGGAGAGAGAGATTAACTATATTTGTTCTAAAACAGAGTGGAATATTGTTCAAAACGTGGGTCATCTCTAACCACTGTGAAATACCGTACAATGTGCACCAAACATGTATAACTAGCAATTATTAGTTGACCAAAGCTGCTATGCTTGGGTGAGTTCTATTTAAGTGTTTTCTATTGAGAGTTGTCAATTTTGCTTTCTATGCGAGATTAATATTGGGTGTGATTCTACTCACCTGGCACAACATGTTGCAGCCCAACTCGAGGGAGGAGGTGACAATTGTCTTGCAGATGGCCTTCACTCCGATCTTGCGCAGCATGTAGTGGGAGGAGACGTCGGTGGCACGGGCGGTATTCAGCTGGTTGGCCAGCCCTCCTTCTTTCTGAACAACAAACTTTCATTTCTAATCTTTCCCTGTGATAAAAACTCATCGACTATCCACAAGGATATTGCTCATTCTTACAATTTTAGCGAAGAACCAAACAGGAAACCGTTAGTTTTTTTTTGATTTCATAAAAATTGCAGTCTGTACCACACAAATCGCAAGAATGTAGGTGAGACATGAGAATTGGTGTTGGGAGTGTGAGAAACGAGGAAGTGTACCTCGATAACAATGTTTCCACAGACAAGGAGAGACGTGGCTCGGGTGATACTGCCCCCCATGAGTACGAGTGCGGCCCGCTCCCACGGCTCACCACACATGACGAGTACCTGGTAGAGACAAGATTAGTACTCAAGTATACTGGAAGGACAGAAGGAACTCCTATAAACTATATTTGATCACAACGCATAAAATGTTCGATTAACATCTTTCGAATTGAAATTTCTCATGACTTGCGCGTTATTGTGTAATAATAATTTTAAAAAACCCAGTTGGAATAGTAATTGATTATAACCATTATTACAATTTTCTAGAATCCAAACCCTCGTCAAGCGACAGCAAACGTTACCTGTGGACGATAATTTTTCACATGTTCCTCGTTTTTGGATAGTTTCATGATGCCGTGAAGGGTGTTTTTATAGGTATTCGCATCAATTGACGCACCCCAGTTCACATCTGCAACATGTATTTTCATCAAACTGACTTTTAAATGTCAAAAAACTTCTAGATTGGGAAGATCCTTAGCTGGCCCTAGCTCTATACCCCATTCAAATGATTGTGTTTAATAAAGGAGATATTTGGTAGAAGTACTCAAAATTACTTCTTAAAATCACGTTGCAAAGTTTCGATAACATGCACGTTGAGCTTCAGAAAACTTTTCAATACCAGTGTACCGTAGAAAGGTAGGGCAAAGAAGAAACATAGTTATTTGCAACTGTAATACAAATTAGTTATATGTTGTTCACGTGGGTTTCCTTTCTGATAGAGGGCTGGACGTGCAAACCTGGTTTGATTTTCTTGATGAACATGAAGATGACGGAGAAGAAGAAGAATGTGATGAGAGCCGTGGACCACGACATGATGAACATGATCACGATGCAGATTACACTCCCGAACAGACTGACCCACATGTTGTAGTACGGGAAACCGGGACGGAATCCTGCACGAATGTACATACAATTCAGTTATTTACGATATATTTGCAATATTTCGTGACCCTTTCTTCACTAATGCCACCGAATACTTCGTGACCCTTTCTCCACATCACGTGGTTGCGTGGTTTACTGAGCGTATTGCGAGTGCCAGCTATATTGGTTGTTTGAGCACGTAGGCACGGTGTTTGTGTGGCAATATTCTGTGTTTGTAGTTTGATTTCGGCGAGATTTATGTGATGTGCTCTGGAAACAAACTTCCCCTTAGATTCGGTCAACCCCCCTTTGTCCAGTCGCGTGTTTTTGCGCTCCTCGTATCGAGAGATTCGTAATTTACTGTTCCGACTAGCGCGAATCTGTACTTTACAGTGTTTGTTGCGAGATATGACCCGCTCTGTGAATGGAAAAGACACCGTCTGTCGCCAAACTTGAAATTTACTCGATTTTCAACAGAAAAAATACCGTAAACGCTACGAGGTATACATTACAGGATCATCAATCCATTTAAAAAAAATGAACACACTACTTGAAGTGAATTGGAGCTCATTCGGATCTGCACATAAAGTTTTTAATAATCCGATAATTTAGTAATCTACTGGTAATTAATTCTAGCATCGATAATTTACTTTTTGTCGAGCCAATACGATTATAAATGATCAGATGAGAGAATCAAAACCACTAACCCTCCCCGTAAGATTTGAATAGCTATTTGAGAGATTTGAAAAAAAATGAGTAAACCTGTTTCCATTTTCTCGGAGGGGTTCAACTGATGATGACCCAACCCTCTGAGAAAACAACCCAAAAATCGTCTTGAATCAGGGTCGAAACGATTTTTGAGTACATCTTTTACTGAGCACATTCATATAACTATCGGTCACCACTTCAAGAAACTACTATATTACAGTACTAATTTTGAAGTTTTCCTATCTATTCAGTTGTCACCTATATCTGTCTCGTTGCGACCCACCGGGAGTTTGGGAGAAGGAGGCGTTGAAACAGGAGTAGTTGACAAGAGCATAAGAACATAGGAAGAAGTTGGAGATGAACGGGGCGATTATATTCAAATCTCCTGAAAAAAAGGAGAAATTATGATGAGTTTGCGATACACTTTCTCAAGTGTGATCTAAATTCTGAGGAAAGTCGAAAGAGAAGTTGAAGATCAATAACAAGTAGACAATGTAACTCACCGATGAGTACCATGCTCATAACAAGAATGAAGGAGAGCAGATAGGCCCGTCTCGGCTCGTTGTTGGGACCGTATCCTTTGGAGAAATATCCAATCAATGGAATCAACTCGTCCTTACAAACCGCCTAGAAAAGTGGTATTTTTGTCGTTTCTGTACTTCTAAATGACATAATACCAGTAATCTTGAGTGTTTCTACCTAATATCTCTTTTATCCAACACCATCAGTTGAATGGGGTATACAGCTAGGGCTCAACCCGATTGAGAGCGCAAACTATCGAGACTACTACACTTATACTGATACACGATTCGAGATACATTCGCAGTCACCATAAATATTGTTAGTGGTATGTTGTATTTGATTGTATGGTTCCGGGAATGGCTTCTCGTCGTTCTACGATATAGTGAGTGGCTTATTAATATTGAGTATGAAAACAATACCTGAAATATTTTGGGTGCGCTGACAAGACTGGCCAGTGCGGAACTCAGTGTGGAGGAGAAAATACCGAACACCATGATGGGAGGCCAAATACTTGTTGATGCCACAGACTGAAAGCCAAATTTACATTATTTGCAGAGATTGCAAGAAACATTGATAAGTACACAGTAACACAGTGTTCCAAAGTGAGAAACAAGGACACAAGAAAAGTTCGACCAACCGAAGCTTGTCAGTTTTGCATTCAATGTAAAAGCAAATTCACTAGAGGAAATGAACACCATTTACGGTATTGTTCTCAATGAAGTTTGAGCCTATATTTTGTCAAACATTCTCAGTTATAGTCCACTCGGAAAATATATTCTTTGCAAAGCAGTTTTGAACACCAGTTTCTTCTATTATTTAATTCAAGAAAAGCACGTAATTGTTTACCTGATAATAGTTGGAGATACCATATTTGCAAGTAGTATTCCAGACACAGTCGGGGACGTCTACACTGGGGATATCATAGCCATTCGCATCACGGACCATGGTGAAAGCAACCATGATCACCACTGATAGGTAGATCACTGCTGACGCCACAATTGACAGAAGGGTTCCGCGGGGAATAGCTTTCTGGAAACGACTCATTTAGCGTCGCTTTTTTATTCACACTACTCATCAACAGACATATCTCATAAACAATCTTATATTCAGCCAGCGTCGGTTATACGTGGACACGGTTGCCGCGTGAAGCGGCGGAGGCTATGGTCATAATTTCATATAGTTACAGTGAAGTTCATAGTTAAGAGGAAGAACACCAGGTGTAAGACCATAGATTTACTAATGTCGTTGAGCACAGTTTCACGGCTCTTTCCGTAAACATCTGTTTCCAATAGGAATGGAAGTTGTCTCTATTTGTCTTCTGACCTGCGGGTTTTTCAGGTCTCCACTGATGTTGGCTCCGGCCATGATTCCAGTTGAGGCGGGGAAGTAGACGGCGAAGATGGTGAAGAACGAATGTCCATCTCGGAAAGACGGCATAAGATTCGAAGCCAGTGTCGCAACTGAACACAGAATCAACGAAAGTTCTATGAGAACATGCAAAAGAATCAACTTTTCATGTTGTCTACGTTTCATTTCGTAAACACATTGGGAAGTGCAACGCTGCAATCATAACGAAATATTGAGACACTCGAAGAATGTTTCTATGACGTGTGTTATAGATCACAGATCTTAGAGCCAAATACATGACTACATTGCACCTAACTATAGGGCATTGCTAAGTCAAACACTGTCCCTGACCAAGTATTGCTTGTATTCAACTTTCTCTCAAAAGGTGAAAAATGTGTACAAACTGGGAGAATAAAAGAGCGGAAAAAGGGGTACGTTTTGCGTAGGCCTTAGAACAATTTCATACCTCAAAGTCAGGAAACAGATTATTGCGACATTTAGATAGAAACAAAGGAACGTACAGCTGTATCCGGTAAATCCAATGACCTCCTTGGCTGGAGTATTTATGAAGGTACCAATATAGTATGAACCGAGCGATGCGAGCAAGACCATCATCATTCCCTTAAAAAACATTTCTGAACCATATTTCTTGCGCGGAATACTATTCGTTTATATACTTCGAAAATTGTTGGTCAAAAATAATGTGAAAGTTCACCGTTCTGTTCTTATCATCATTCGATTTTGCACAAAGAGCCAAAACTTTTTTTCAATATCCAAGTCATTTATCAGTTTTCAAAGGCAACTAATAACTGTTCATGCTAAGTTGGTGTTGTGTCTCACCTGTTGTAGTTTGCTTTCAAAAGATACGGAAATAATAATAATTGCCATCAGAATCGTACACGTCACTGAAAGAAAATTCGGTCATCATGAATATGTAATTATAGATGTCAACAAAGATACACGGCTGTATCAACGAAATGAGGGACCAAAAACTTTTTGTGAGTTCCAGTGCATGTTCATGAAACTGACCGACTCCAATGATTCTGACGTCATTGGGTCCTCCATCTACGATGTTCATATCGAAATTAACCAGTTGATCCCGTACAGTTTCAGAGAAACCGACTGCAAATAAAAAGCATGAAAATAATGTCATAATAATATTTTTCCATCATGTTGATGAGTTGAAAACACCTGTGGAGAATTACAATGTTCTGCTTACCTATATAAAGGGCTCCTCCGACACAATTGGCTAGTGAAAAAATGAGTCCGATTGAGCCACCGAACTCGGGTCCCAGTGTGCGGGATATCTGTAATCAGTCTCAGATATCCAATATGCAATGAGTTCAGGAAACACATCTTTCCATTCTCGGTAGTTTGACTTCATTTTCGAATTTTCCAAGCGCTTATTCTCACCCAAAGGTCACGAACTTCTAGGGCAACCCAAGAGGCAATTTGTTGTTTTCGATTTTCCCACATTGAAATCCAGATTGTTGTTCATGGTTTGACATAAACGGTTTGAATCAATGTGCAATGTGTTCTACTGGTTTACCAACGTTTATATTGGGAACCGAACATCGGTCAACTAGTTGGTAATTGGCTAGTGCAGCGAACCATGGTGTTACAAGGTGGTCTGCACTAATTGCACTTCCGACAGACTTTGTTAATCGATCATATTTGAGTTTGAACCGCCAGTAAAACTGGAACTGTTTTTTGTTCGATTATCAGTCAATCATCAGTCAATAAATTTCGCGATCAGGGTCAAATTGGATTTGCGCTACATCTGTTATTGCTTATGCAGATTAGTAAGAACATTTCATTTGAATTGAAACTGTGTGTTACACGTAAACCGTCATTTGTTTCTTCAAATTATATTCTGAAGATACAACTTCATCCGTAATAGATTACGAGTTCGAGTTGGTTAAAGAAGACGCATACCAAGTAGTAGAGGCCTCCTCCCTTCACTTGACCATTAGTAGCAATGGCACTGGTGGATATGGCAGTTATGGTAGTCACCACCGTAGCCAAGGCAATAATAAGACACGCCAATACTGAAATAATCCTCTCGGTGAGACTCGGGAAAGACTCGGGGTCAACAACTACCTTGTTCAATTCATTTGTTCCTGCACGGCCAATACACATTTTAATCAATCTTAATATGTGTCATTCATACATGGATGAACAAATTATTACTATCACTATCAGTGTACACTAGATCTGACCTTGGTGATTCATTTCTCTAGACACAAGCATGTTCATTGGAACCTGTTCACCAGTTAATTCAATAAATGATATGAACTCGAGAGTAACTATAGAATAGTGGATTAGTTGGTTCGCGTTCGGACACGTGACTTGCCACATTGAAGATAAGGCACTCCAATTTGGTAGATGAATAGAAAAAAGCGAAAAAGGGTGTAGTCACCCTGCGAACTCACATACTCCTGCCTGGGCAGTCACCCACGAGAGACGAAGGAAGAGGATGACTCCGATGATGTTCTGCAGACAACGTACGAAGACGCCCTCGATCCATCCGAACTTCTTTCCCTCCGCCGCGGGGGCAGACTCCTCGGTATCCGGCGAGTTGGTCGAAGACGACTGAATACACATATATACCCATACACCAACATAGACGAAGTTGCGGAATCTAATCCGATCTTAACAGAAGCCAAAATGTAAAAACTTTTTCGAAAACCAGAGGGATCAAACTACAGACACAACATACACCGTATAGAATTTCTTTGAGGAGAGCGAACTTTCTCTTTAGTTTTCTCATTTTATAATTGAACTAAAGTGGGTGCCAGACGTACCTGTTTTCTCTTGACGAACAGTTTTCCCTCGGTCAGTTCGTGAATGGTTGGTCTTCGTCGATTCGGGTCTTTCTTCTCAATGGTTTTTGCATAGAAATCAATGTTTGGTGGGGCTTCGTGCTCTGCCACCCTCCTTGCACTGAAATCAATCTCATTTCTACCAATCATTCTCATTCATATGCAATCAATCTCTTTTCTATCCCCGTCGCCTGCCCAACCGTCAGCGGAAAGTTCATCCGCTTAAACGCACTTTTGTAACCCGATCGTAAGCGCCAAATTCATGTTAATTCTCGGAACAATTTTTGGGATTACGGATACTGAAACACTCAAGTCCTGAACAAAAAAAGATTTCTCCCATTCTCGGTTGTAGTCGTGTCAGACCAATTTCTGATCCAAGCCTTGGGCCGCTTTCGGTTGTGGATCAGTATACAGAAGCAAGTTGGAGTTGCAAACAGAAAAATTGAATGACTGTGAAAAACAAACTTTAGCAAGTCTTTTAGACCAGTACAGGAACGGAAATTTGACGTGTTTTTCCTTCTGGTTTCAGTCGCAATCGTGCGAGATATGTTGACAGACTGCGCTGCACTAACTTGCACATTCTGTTGAACAGAAAAATGCGTAAGTAAGAGTGATGAGGAATTTCGGTTGTCTCGATCTGGGATTTTTCATATAATGGTATAAATTGATATAAAGGTGAGATGTACTGGATAAGAGGACTAACTCGGGGCTTTGCGGCCCATCGGCAGAGCGGGGTCCGTCGGCGGACCGCTCAAGAGCCTCCACATCCATCGGGAGAGATATGGTGGGATGCTGGAACAGAAATGGATACTCACACTGCTAGAAGGTTGAAGGTTTCGAATGTTTCTGTCTAGTCTTGTTCATTCATTCAATGTTGAGAAAATAGTGCAACTGGAGTAGTTGTCGACAGTAAACCACAGAAGCACGCTAGATTGAAATGAAAAACTTACGTTGACTTTTTTGTCAGCCATGATTTGTGAAAATTGCTTGTTGTAATCTGGAAATTACAGAAATTGAGCTATTTACAATATTCATTGAAAATATACAGTGTGAAGAGCAAAACTATAGTTGACTACTAAAGCACGTGAGCGTCAAAGTACAACAAAAAACTGGCCACTGAAACATAATTGTAAAAGTGCCATTCTTGTTCTGTTCGATAACACAGTGTGAATCTGACAAAACAAACATTTGCATATTTCATATTTGTACTTCGTTATAGAAAGAAACGAATGGCAGTTATAGAAGTTTCTAAATAGGCAGTTCTCCAGAAAAATTAAGTATCGGCCATACGTAAATATACGATGGGTTTGAATTGTGTGCATTTCCCACATTGTGCATACTATACAAGGCGAATAAACACACTTTCGGTCTTTTTCGACGAAAACTATTTTTGGAATTAACTATTTGGAAACAACGACCGTACAACAGAACAGAGAGTTCAAATACTGTATACTGCTCTTTCTGTGTTGCCCGAAAAAGTTTGGCGCGCAGGCGTAAACTTTCACTCCTAGCCACCAAACATAAGATCATTTGGGGAAAGAAAAGTCGAAAAAAGTCTATTCTCGCCCGGTGAGCACTGCCAAAAAGACAATCTTATAAAACTACTGTTTGTGTACAGTGTACATTACAATGAAAACCATGAAAAATTGTACCTTTGAGAGATGTAATAAAAAGAACATTCCTTCGCGGAAAGAGAATATTGTGAATGAAAAACTAGTCACTAGTCGCTCTATGTCATCTAATTGAAACTGTTGACAGGGGATGGTCTTCATGGGAAGTGTACTGTACAGCCATTCAACAAATACATAACTGGGAAAAGCTGGAGGTTCTAGTTCTCGCGTCTGATGTAGATGATACTCAATACAAGAAGATTTAGTTGGGAGGTTCTTCAATTATGGTAAAAGTGAAAAGTAGAGCGGGGATGGGCAAACAGTTCGTCAGATGCGACGTTTTCGACGATAAACTGTCGTTTCGCGTCGCAGCCAAATGAAAAATGACAGCAATAGGAATCTCTATGATCATTGCTTCCTATGTTTCAAATGATATCATTCATACACATATACACATTACATATATATGAATGAAATCTTATTCTATTCTGTTATATTCCAAACTCAGAAATGATATTTGATGATGGGAAGTTGGCTGTAACTGTTGCAGAATGATTGACGAGCAAGGGGCGCGACTATAAATAGACAAATTGGCAGACAGTAATATCTGGGTAATTGACTGGGTTTTATCCCCCGAGTGCGTCACGGTTTAGCCCGTATTCGGCGGATTTACCGTAGACAAAATAATCGGAATTTAGTATTTTCACCGTATCTATCGACAATGCGATAATCCATGTAGGGTTGAATACGTAATGAGGGTAATCTCTGTCACAGTTTGACATTACGCGTGTCGAAATGTTTCGTGCGTTGAGAGGATTACCAGAAAGTGGACTGTCATTTAACGGAATGATCATCATAAATTTGATTCAATCATTAAAACAAAGTGCATCTGCTCGAAACTAGTTCCACCCACAAATAATCCCCATTTGTCGACAACTTTTTCGAACCCTGCTAATCATTTCATTGTGCGTGTCGGGTAGGGTGGTACAAGTCATTTTTTGCAGAACTTCACACCAACTTTCGTAAACAAAACAGACTACTTCAGGAAAACATTACTTTGATCTAAAGTCCTTAAACGATCGTGTTTTTGAACAACGGTGAAAATAGAGAAGACAGCTCAGAAAACGACGAAAGTCATTCTTCTGTGATAGAATGTGTGAGAGGAGAGTGAAGAAGAACTAGAATGGGCGAATCTTCAAAGATCAGTGTTGTGGTACATCGGCTCGCGGCCGAGTACTTGGTTAGTATGTATGGAGCGATTAACAAAGGATGAAACTGCACGTATTGCAAACAAACGTGCGAGCATACGAAAAACACGTAAAACACTAATTAAACACGTGAGTTACAAGGAGAGGTAAGTCAACAATCTAGTCTGATTCAGTTGAAAATATATACTCTTATTCACGCGTCTGTCAACTCATACAATATGCTCATTTGATGAATTCAATTTTTTTATTTTTGGAGATTCATGTCAGAAGACGTTGCACATTCTATATCATGTTCTGTTCCTTTTTCCACAACAAACATTACATTTGTTTAAAGGAGTGTTTCTTCCGGAAACAATCATTAGAACAATCGACTACACACTGTATGAGTTGACGTAGGAATGCCGAGTAGCCCGTTCTCTTGTTGAACTATCTGTTCGCAGGTTAGAGAGACGGGGTTGAGAAAGAAGCCGCCCGTTGTACTTCGACCAACTGCGAGATGGAAAGGCGTGCGGCACACTGAATTCCCGCCATCTGCAGTTCCTCGTTTTCTACCTCGCCTTTTTAATACAGACGCTTTTTTTTCGATCTTGTCAGCTCGTATTTGCATAATCGGGTTTGTTGCTGAACGCAGGCGAATGTATTATGAACTCCGATTTTGTGAAAATGTTTCTTTCAATCACGCGTCGATAGCTTTAAAGAGGGCAATCATTATCAATCGCTGTAAAGTATGATCCAACAACTTGTTCAGAAAAAAAAATGCAACTTTATGTGTGCGACAGATAGATAGAGAGAGAGAGAGAGAGAGAGAGAGAGAGAGAGAGAGAGAGAGAGAGAGAGAGAGAGAGAGAGAGAGAGAGAGAGAGAGAGAGAGAGAAGGGGGGAGAGAGAATGAGATCAGAAGAGACAGGGACAGAGATACTAGAGAAATAGAAACAGAGATAGTGAAGTAGAGTCTCAATTATATAGTATATTGAACGAACGGAACAATATTATGATTAACATACAGTACAAACACTTACTAATTCTCTTTTACACTGATTTTCGTTTTCGTAGTCTTCTATTTATCTCTCTCACTTTCTCGCACTGTCTCTCATTGTCTCGCATTCCCTTTTCATCTTTCTCTACGTTGATCTTTTTTCCTATCCTATTTCAACCTCTCCCCCGTCACGCTCTTTTTTCTCCCTCTTCACTTTCTCTCTCTCGTTCTCTCTCTCTCTCTCTCTTTCTTTCTCTCTCTCTCTCTTTCTCTCTCTTTCTCTCTGTTTCTATCTTTTCTTTGCTGGCGAGCAATCTACAGTCGGCTTGTAACGTCTAGACACGGTTTATGTTCTATTACCCCCCTGTTCGCCGAACACTTTTCTTGGGAATACGGAGAACATGAAAGGATTCTAAAGCGGGAATAGTTTGGCGGAATCTCGCAGTTACAGTGTGCTGAGCATACGAAAGAGCGAAGACTTGGTTTTCTACGATAACAAAAAGGAAGAAGACAGCCTTGATAATGATATGTGACATGAATGTTGTGTCATCATCGCGCGCCTAATACGACCCAACTGGATTTCCAACAATTATTCGAGTACAGGAGCACCATTATCCGCCAACTCGATCGGGATTATACCACTTTGCCATCGAGAGCCTCGACTCGAAGGCACGCTGCGGGGAACTAGTGACAATCGGACTATTATCCTGATCAACTTCAACTTTAACTTCAACTCTTCGCTTTCCCTCATTTGTTTTGCGAGTAATCGAGTATTTTTCATGATAATACTACTGGACAGGAAACCAGCCAAAATGGATGTCTGTTTGTGCTTTTCATGGAAGCACTAAGTTACTTCCTATCATACTAGAATCGGACGTTTCCCCCATACAGTACATTTGGAGACTACGTAGCAGTGTGCGTAAGTTTCCGTCCAGCAGCGATTTGAATGAAAATCTTCTAATGTATGCTTAATTCTGTAACGACCATAGGTGGCTTTTCTAGTACAGATGCCGGAAAGCCAGTAATATAGCGCAGGTACCCGCCAATTCGTTCCAACACGAACCGTTCGTGTCTTTTACTTGTTTAAAGAAACCGTTCCGCTATAATTTGAGTTTCACGAAAAAATTAAAAAGCTCAAAAAAGATTCTTAATGTCTTCCCATAGACCACGAAAAAACTTTCTGATTGAGAATTTGTAAAATTTGCATAACATCAAGCAATAAAGAAGGGGACCTGAACATTTTCACTGTGACGCAACTTGACTTGGTTTATTTACATCCAGATTCATTTTCATTTTTTAGTCCCTAATTGTGTATTCGTATGTGATTGAGTGTTTTGAAATCATTTTCGCACTTCTATAGGCTATTTTGAGCATACCCCGTACGCAACTCCTCTATCGGTGTCATTACGTAAGCCGCTTTTCTGAGAAAACGAAGCAAGATAGGGATATAAAAGTATATATTTTTGATAATGGTTTTTCATTTGCCATAGGGTCAGTTTGTTAACTCAAAAGTCAAAATTAAAACGAGACGGATTCTTTAAGTGTCACCTAGAGAACATTGGGACTCAACGTGCGCCGATGTCGCGAAACTGTCCGGATTCCACCTCGAAAATGTATGATAAAATTAGTACACGTGCTACGAGCAAAGGCTCTTGTTTTTCAACCAAATTTCAGCCATGAACCAGTTCGAATGAATGGAGAAACCATTCCTGCTGTTTTCTCATATTTCTCTCTGTTTTGTCCAGAGTTTACTTGATCTTTCACAATATTGTGTAGGCATTATCGTTGCACACAATAGAGAGGAAATAAGTTTGTACCAGTTCCGTGATTATCAGGTTTTATCCAATAACAAAATATTTTATTATAGTGCGTCGATGACAACCGGAAGTCATATGATCTTCCACCTGAAACCTGAAACTGTATCGGGGAACATTTTCTAAAGAAACTACTGTGAATGAGGGAATGAATACGGGAAAAGGTTCTGATTGCCCAGATTTCTCGGGATGTTTTTCTGTCCTCCCATGTATTTGAATATTTTTTTCAGTTTTCTTTCTTCCTGGTCGTGGGTTACGTGAATAGAAAAATCGAGAGGAGACCGAATAAACATTGAAACAGTCTCAAACCGAAAGTTTTATTTAATTCGGATCAACAAATTTTGCATGACTGTTGGTCTTGATACGTCACTAGGTTTGTCACGAATGATTAAAAACGACCGAAGACAAGTCTAATTCCAGCCAATATCGTCAACGAATGATAAGTATCACATTCTTATCAATGCGTCCAAATGGTGGGAAATGCTTCAAGTGTTAACAACCTTTGTTCGTCTCTGTTGGATTGTACTGCGTCTTTGTAAACTACAAGACTGACTCGCAATTAATTAGGTGCTGACTGTCAATGGCTAACATGAGCGAAATCTCATTGAAGCAAGTGTAATTGGTAGGATGGTACGGGAAAATACGATTTTGTGTTATTTTGTGTTTTGGAGTTTCAACCTGGTGCGACTTAGACACATTTATGATTTTGGTCGTTTTTGAAAATCAACATCTTATCACTCAAATGTTCCTACCAAATGTTGTGCTCGCACTGAACTCTTTATGGTCTTCGGAGCTGCACAGTACACGCCAACCATGTCTCATCAGAACCATCAATGATACGTCGTCTATCAACTTGAATTGATTCAAGACATTTGTTGATATGATCTACGCAAAAAAAGCAAAAAAGAGGCCGGAATAGTATATATTCAACTTAATCAATCACCTATTTAACCTATAATGAGAAAGTAGATAATAACTAAATACCATCATTTTAACTGTACAGTATCAAACATAATAACTAATATCCCTTTTAACTACTTAGTTTGACGCATCTAATTTTATCTATCTCTAATTTCCTCTCCTTAATGCATTCACAATTTATATTGTATGTTTCGTACATTTGTATAATAAATGCAGAAAGAGGTGGGTTGAATGAAATGAAAAAGTACGTACAAGCTAGGAGAACAATTTGTACTATAAAATTGAAACTGAAATTAACGAAAAACTACCAAGATCATAAAACTGCTAGCTGAATTTCATCAACGGATTTTCCGTGTTCTCATCTCAGCCGCCGGTTTGATATAACTTGCGAAATGTAGCATCACGAAACAATAATGTCTTTTCAGTAGTGTATGACGAATCGAACGAGTTGCAGTAGAGCAGGTAGCACAGCTCTGGTCATTCCCACTGCCACTCCGGCAGCTGTCAGTATGCATGGAATGTCCGCCTCATCTGAGACTCGACCCAGGCCCAGAAGTTGTTGGAGACGCTGACTCTAATCCTTATACCAACTGCAAAAAACAGCACAACGTGAAATAAACAGCATACTCCCGCCTTTCTTAAAGTCTTTAAGCGACAACGGTTATCCGAAACAAAATAGGAACTTTTGCAAGCGGTTGTTCACCCTCGTTAAAGTATGTGATAGACCCTTACCGAAAAACCTTCTGGTGAAGACGAGAAACATACCCAATACGGACAAAACAAACTGTCGTTGAAAACCATCGCTCTTCACATTCCGGAACTCCTGCACAAGAAAAAGAGTAGACCGGCCAAGGTGTGAACGCAATTTTATCCTCAGTATGCTCTGCTGTAGTTGAATAAAGAGATAGTGTAGAACTTTGAACTCCTTCGTAAAATTACAGGTGTTTTTGTCTTCTTCTCTGCTTGCAGTCTGCTCACATCACCTGATACACGTAATACACGTAATTGGAAGTAACACGTAAAAGTAATACACGTAAGATCAACGTAAGAGTAATACACGTAATTGCATCACCTGATACACGTTATACACGTAATTGGAAGTAACACGTAAAAGTAATACACGTAAGAGTAACGTAAGAGTGATACACGTAATTGCATCATCTGATACACGTTTTACACGTAATTGGAAGCCTTACCGTTGATTTGATCTTTTCTGATAGCACGAGATGTAAACTACTTTCAGTCTGCTTGCACCGAATTGTGAATCAACGAGTGGGTGACGATTAAGCTCAAAGGCATTAAGCTACAGCCTATAACTCAAGTCTTAACAACAATAGAACGTTCAAAGTATCAAAATGAATAGTTCATAAGAATAAACTATCTTTGTGAAAGTTTGGAGAGAAACAACTCATACAGTTTTTGACAAGAGACATCCGCTCAATGTGTTTACGCTTAATCGTCACCCACTCAATCAACAAGTGGACCGATTTTCTAGGACTTGTATCTAAACTAACATATAAACTAGTATATAAAATATGTTATACGCTGCCATATAACTGGAATATCAGAATAGACTATGTGACAACTCAAGATTTGGGGCGAAAAACGAACTGAATATCTCAAATAAAAATTGAATTGAAATCTACAAAGCTCGCACAATTTCCCTTATAAATAATAAATGGATAGAATACAAAGTTAGAAGTTTGTTGGGGAGAGAAAACTTTCTCTTCATTTCTTTATACCAAAAATTGGATATTCATATAACAGTTCAATCGTGCTAATCACATTCAATTAACTCCACCGATAACTTAGATATGCCATTCGAAGCGATCAAAAACGTGAAACGAACCAAAGTCAAAACAACTTCGAGCTAGGGCAGGGTCGTGCATCGCACGAGAGAACCATGGAACGTAGACGTTGAGTGCAAATTTTTGTGAGAATCATATGAGCGTTAAATGCTTCATTCATATGATGATGAGCGGTTGTTTTTGCGATTCTACCACTAACATTCATTGAGAAACGCTTAAGAAAAAAGTTGAAAAAAAAGCTATTATCTTTGATCAGTTAATGTTTCCAAATCATCACTACCACTGTTTCTAGTTCTGTGTTCTCTATTTTTTCAACCATGTCCGTCTTTTTTCTGATTCAACACTTCGAGTCATACCTCGGGCTAAGATGGCATGATAACAGCTTCCCGATAGGTGTTTTCAGGGAAAACAGAATGGCTGGGAGTGAACCAGTTTTCCCCTCGAAACAAGCAAGTTCAACCAGGTAAATGCCTAAAATAGCGTTCTGGAAACGAAGTGAGGGTTCTCAGAGAAGGGCGATTACGTGGACTCCCTTCCCAACGTCCCAACGCTTCGTTCCTTTAAACTGCAATACATTTTTCAATTGCAGTTTAAAGGTCCGACGCGTCGGATTGGTCCACATAATCGTCCTAATTTAAGAATCCGCAACATTGTTAAGCATTAAACGTTTCGCTTCCCTTCCAACAATTTTTTTCCTAGATGTAGCTAGTTTTAGTCTGCTAAATATATTGTAGTTTCCATCATTTGGATGAATATGGTACGAAAAGAGCGCCTGCTGGTATTCTGTGCATCGTTAAAGGGTCGTGGGAAAATGAAAGTAGTTGGGGGCACAAATATTTAGGAGGTTACCAGCAGCCGCACTCGCTAACTGCTTGGTCACCAGCAGCCGCACTATGGTCACCAGTAGCCGCACTTGTTAATTGGAGAGTCGTTTAGCGCCACCCTTGCAGTATAACTTTGAATGAGAATAACATTGCTAATATGTTTATGTCTCACCTCATGAGAACTCGAATCCACTAATATAAATGGGTAATTATGTCTGTCTGCACGAAGCAAATCTTCATTTCAGTCGAGAAATGGGGAAATTGATGCACTTTGTAGTTGGTTTTGGGAAAAACGACGTGAAATGCGTGCTTCTCAGAAGAGTTCACCAATTCCAAATATCAATTCAATTCCATGTTTTGGCTGTCCAAAAGTCAGTTCCATTCAATTGTGTGGAATTGTTTTTTTTTAAATACCAATTCAATTCAATTCAATTCCATATCCACAGCCACACTAGCTGCTTCTGCTGATTTTTATTCTAAAATTTACGGAAACTGGTTTTTGCTAGGAACCGAAATTGCTTATAGGAATAGAACTCTATTTTTGTAATTGCATGAAAGACCGTTCATTATCTACTGTACACATGCGTGGAAAAATTTATATGAACAAAGATTGGGGAGAGTTCATGTTGAAGAGAACTCACGTGCTTTACTATAAAGATAACACACATACTACACGCTAGTTCAAAGTGACGTGCTCTATAGAGTTATAGCTAACTATCGCGTTCTATGTTTATAGAGACTCTCGCGCTCTATGTTAGAGAAAAGATAACCCATGTTACGATAACGTTACGTTCTTTCACAAGCGCCTGATCTGTCTGTAAGTGTGGCTGCTGGTAACCGTCATCTAGCGAGATTTTTGGATGACCTTTCTCAATTTGCAAAGTGCGGCGACTGGTGACAAAAGAGTTAGCGAGTGCGGCTGCTGGTAACCGTAGTGCGGCTGCTGATGACCATCAATTAAGAGAGACAACCAAGGGTTACCAGCAGAGGTAGACCCAAAAAGGCGTCTCACCCCTTGACCATACAGTTTTCACCATTGACTACACATACGCGTCTTGACGGAAATCATATCAACGTGTGTACTGTACAGACGCGTTTCCCATGTCTGCACAATTAGTTTTAAATACTTCACAGGAAGAGGTAAGTATTATTGGTTCTTTGCTGCCGATGCCTGAAAATGTTGAGTCAGTGTCATTATGAAAAAAACTAGTCCGGTAGTTGCTTGTTTAACTATCTAATCAGAGTCAACATAAAACATTTTTCAGAGTTTTCAATGGCTACAAGCTGTCATAATGAAAACAAAACTAAATTTTACTAAGGCGTGAACTAACTTACTTGTGCATATTAAACATTTGCTCCCACCAAGTGGTAGAAAATAGATAGCACACCGTACAACAATATCTCCCTTAGTTCCAACTGAAACTAATCCTACAAACTTTAACTGAGTAGTCCAAAACATGCCTGGTGGTATTTGTGGTACACACATCCAATGGGATATTATCGTAGTGTGCAACTCTGCGCGATATAATTAGTTACACTTGCTTGATTTTTTTCGTAAACGCTGATAAACAAGAACATTCTACTATTTGAATGTGAGAAAACTGAAATCGCAAAATAATTGAGTACCGGACCGCTGAAACGAAGAAAAGTTGTCAACCAGGTTCAGAAACTGGAAGCTGTTTCAGCCAGTAGACATTTTCACTAAACACTTGTTTAGATGATGCGCCTACCTTTTAAGTGCGTGCAAACTAACACGACAAGTGCTGTTTTTTTTTTCAGAGTGGCTACCGTACTCTGTATCCGAGACACGAACTAAGTATTCTTTGCATATCAAACGTAACTATTTGAACGATTTATACGGATGTCCATGTTTTTCGTTCTAGAATCGATTACAAATAGAGAAAAATGAAAAGTTATGTTTAAGAAAAAGAAGGAGCTTTTCAAGAATCTCTAAATGGGCATAACTGATATGTTTGTTCTCCAACAAACTACCTAATTACATTTTGAGAATATGTTTTTGTCGAGGTCGCGGGCATTGATTCGATTGCAAATCCATCGACGCAATGTAATCTTGCGTCCTACTGGTTCTCTTAGATTGCTTTGCAACCAATTAGCCGGTGGCTGGATCTAGTACTGTTTGACCTCGTTCTTGGTCCCACTGTTTCACAAAGAAAACTATAGGATTTTCCCTTTTCTGAGCAAGCCTGGACAGTGTATGTGACCTTATCCCGCAATGTGTGTAGTTTGATCACAATCCTTTTTCACCGAAATGTCTCTATTTCGGCGTTTCTCGAGATCAAAATAAAACTCAGACATTGTCGCACAGAAAGACAACTGCATCACTGTAGTGATCGACTGTAGTAATCCACTGAAAACTGGGACTATGTCATGAAAAATATTGCAGAAGTCTGCGAATCATGTGATATTTCTTCAGAAATGGCTTACCTGAACAGATCTTCAGAGTAACGCACGTACTCTATACGGAATAATACTCGCGGGCAAAATACATATAATGTGTCTGTCTCTAAATCTATAATATTCCCCCGTACTTTATCATAATACGTTATTGTTGAAGTGATGTGATATTCAGAAACTGTGTGGCCAGTGAAACATGAAACTGCCGTGATTTTTCGTTCTGAAGAGTGAGCAGGGTTGGTGGCGACCTCCGAATCCAAATGAGTTGTGCACTGAACGTATCCGCGAGGCTCGCGGGAACTTCCCTCGACTATCCTCCCCTCCCACGCAATCAGAGCTTTCTCAATATTAACAACGATGTATTTCTAACGTATAGTGTCATCTGCGATGATGTAACATCTAGGCTGGCAGAACCCTTTATAGAATGTTTTCACGAAAAAAGGGACGAGCGAAGGAACAATTTATGGTCAGTCTGCTAGTTATGAAGTATAACTAGCTGGCTTATAACACATTACATTAAATTACTGATTGTCCCTAGATTTGAAAAAAATGACAGATTCTCGCACGTCGAGCGTCTATAAATTATGGAACGAAAAAAGACTAATTTGAACTTTTTGGTTTCGTCGTTGACATGGTTGATTGGAGTTTGACCGAACAAGAGAACTGGTTATGTTTATAATGTTTTGGCAACTGTATTCTTTTTTCAATTGTATTCAACTCTCAATAGCGACTTCATATCTGCGTTTCACGTAATCTTGTATAAATTTGGAAAAAAACAAGGCCATCTGATGGGACGAAAGGTATGATCTCCGTGAACATTTCATCAGCCCACTGGAAAGGTACATTACCAGCATCAATTATGAACATAGTATTAAAGCAACGAAATACTGGTATACTAAGATCCCTTGGGGGGGAGCATATTTTCCCTATCTCGTTGTTCTACTTCTTTGCACCGGCTAGATTCATATCTCTTGTGTTTCGGAGAGTCAAAAAACTAACAAATATGCCATAATATTTATATCTCCAGTGCAATTTCGCTGGAAACTATCTTTGAACGTGATCACATGTTCGTATCAAATGGCATCTCATAAAATACGGGATTTATTTCGTTATTCCTCTCCTTCTTCGTGATCCCTCGAATATCTTATTCTCTTCAATCTCTCAATATTTAATTTTTCAGAACATACATGGGTTTCGTGGTAGTTAAAATATGGTTCGCTGCAGCTTGCCTGGCGTGCTGCCAAGTTCACTCGATGAACCGAATCCCCCACTCTCGTGTGTATCCTCTCAGCCGTAAGTAGGTGTGACGGTTCCTCGACTCATTATACCCTTAGTCGAGCAAAACATTTCCGATGTTGAGGAACGAGTTCTGCCCCTGGCTGCTGGGGGCGTGGCGGGGGCGGAGCGGGCTGCACCTCCGCGGATCGGCCAACCAGCGTTCATTGCCGTCATGTACCTGCTACCGTTCCTCTCGCTCCTTCCCCTTCTCTATTCCAGAACCCTTCCCCAACAGTCGGACACCAAGACGGTGCCCTGCTCTTTTCAAGTCAGTCCACTTCTTTTTATTCTCACTCAGTTACCTACGTTTTGTGTTTTTGTCCAGATTCGTTCAAATCGTGCTAGAGAAAATACGACAAACTTGGGTATGTGTTACCGTGGGAATTGTTTCTCAAAGTATTCACCTGGTTTTGATATAAAGGCATGTCACTCTGTTTCTAGTCGGATAACTATTCGTTGTCCTGGCTCTACGATGAACTGAGTTCTGATGTCGTTTTCCGACTTACCGCCAGGTCGGATCTGGTCAACTTTTGGTCTGGCCTCTACATCGGAGATGATAAACCAGTGAGTCGAATAAATAGAGTTTTTCATGTTCCTCTGGCTCGTAAACGGTTCGCTTCTTCAACCCAAGAGATATGTAACTAACAACCACGGCGTACCGTTCCGATTGAAATCCCCACGCCTCGTAGCCACCTGAACATTATGTAAAATTGTATGTTCCAATATATATTATTTTATCTCTTTTCGATTGCATCCCATTAATCTAATACTATAATATCAAATACAGACGTCAAACTTCAAAACAGAGATAGGTTTGATTTATACTGCACGTTCATAGTGCAAGAATGCGTAGGAATTCCGTGTGTTGATGACTGGCCAAAGTTTGCAGCACGATGTAATTGGAGTGTTTGTCCGTTCCGGTCAAATCGGTCTTGTGGATGCACATGTTACTGAGGATGGAATAGAATCGGATAATCAGACAAATGTTCAAGCCCTCGCTTTGGACTTACAGGCATGTTATCTTCCACCCTTCACCACAAACTGTTTTTGAACAGTTTTCTCAGTTGATTCACAAAATCTTCGTTCTAATCTGATATTCTCTTAACTTGCAGGATGGTCTACTTTCTGCAGAATTCGCCCGCCCTCTCAGCACACAGGACTCGAACGACGCCGATTTAGCCAACTGCGTGGTAAGCAATGGGGCAAAACCTCATTTTCAACTTAAACAATGACACATAGTCATTGTTGAGTTGTGTTAACAAAATAGTATCGCACAAAACAATCATTCGAACTATAGAGCGTCTGAATGAATAACAAGTTGGCGGTTTTTGCCCCGTACGGTTTTTTTCGCAGACGTGTCATTACTGTGGTGATACCAGCTCGTAAACCAGTTAATCCTGGATCCCAATTGTTGGTTGAAACGCGTACGCCAACAATGGGTATTACAACGAAAAATAACAGAGGTATCTCGATAGTTAAAACATAAACAAACTATCTCGCTACAAGTCAACCACGCTTCGCAGCATAGGGCAACTTACTAATCACGTGGAACGTTAATAGAGTTCAGGAGAAGTAAGTTGCGTCAACATGTTAGGCTGCGTTCCAATTGGTTCATCGGACTTCCTGAACTGATTACGTGTTCAGCCATTTGTTTGCCTGTGGATGCTGCCAAGGTGTGAACGGGCTGCTTTTTAGCCCATCTCTACCGGTCCTTTCACTCAGTAGTGCAATAGAATACAGTTCTCTGACAAAAAGGGTCGATGCGCCGAATAGAAGCTGAATCAACGCACTGATAGCCATGTCCAAAAAGTATTCGGAAACCTTGCAACATATTGTTTGTTTTACAAACAACTTGTAAAGTATCTTAAATCGATACAAATGTTACCCTTCGCTCACAACCATTACATTACTAGAAGATCTAACGTAAATACACAAACCTAAAAATAAGTACCACGCACATAATGAAAGAAGCTCCCTAGTTCTAACGAGAAAACTTCGGAAGTTGTTGAAAGTTTATGGAAGTATCTAGCTGTTTGTTTTGGCTGCACCCAGACGTGGCCATATTGCTCGCTGGAGTAGTTTGATGATTGTGCTCTCTCTCAGACCTTCTTCCTGCCGGTAGTTGCTCCAGCTTTGGAAGCGGATGGACCGATCACCGTTCCATCTCAAATGGAGACGAAAAGAGTCTGCAACTTGGCAGAGAACTGTAAGAACATGAAGAGTGAAACAGGTAATACTGAACACCATTATACCAATAGCGATGTGATAAAATAGTGATCAGGCAAATTATGTTAATGATCAAGTACAGGGTCAATTCTCGCAATGTTTCTTCGGATCAATGTCAAATAGAAGAGTTTTTTTAGAGATGTTGTTTGTTCTTCCATAAGTGTTGTTTAGCTGCTCTTCAAATTGGGCAGAAGTCTGTTTGTCTTTTGAATCTCAAAACGGAGTTTCACTGAGCTGTTTTTCGGCTGCCTGGGGGGAAATTCTTCAAACATAGATCATATTTTCTTACTTGATTTTTCTCATGTATATAAAAAAAGTTGTTTATAGAAGTATTTGAACCAATATTTCTCCACAATTATTAGTTCATCGAAAACTTTGATCTGTTTGTGAATAACTCGATGATCCGTACAGTTAATTTCAAGAAACCAAATGATAAAAAAGTGTAATGAACAGTTTGCAATTGAGCAATATGTTGATGCTTACTGACTGTTACTACCCTCCCCTGAAGTGATAATATTATGACATTTAAAATAAACGAAGTTCAACCCCTATTTATTTCTTTGATTTTTGCAGAAATAAAAAAGAGAGAAGATGCTCCAGTCTGTGAGTACATGAACGAGGAGGAGAAGAGTTCGTTGAAGTGGAGGAAGGAGGGGGGGAACTACGTGTTCACCCTCGACCACCCCGCCAAGAAGGGCAAGTGGTGGAGTGCCGTCGGCGTCGGCCAGTCCATGCAGGTTCGGGCACTACAATCAACAGCTCTCCAACATTATAGCTATATATAAACTCTCTCCAAACTCTCACTCTCTCCCTCCCTTCCTCCCTCTCTCTCTTCCTCTCTCCCTCTCTCTAACTAACTTTTACCGCGAGATGATGTTTTTGCGGTTTACTTGAGCAAATCAGGAATTACGCTGGGAATGTGTTTACATTTAACCTTGAAATTGCCAACAAATGCGGGGCATTCAGCTAAGAGTTTCACGTGAACCACTCGACACCCTCAAACTACTACAAAACAGAAACACTTTCTCCTATTAAAAATTATGAATGAATCATCTTCAGCTTGCTGAACAAAATCGATTTCAAAAATTGACCCACAACCGAAATTTTACCCACCCCTGCTACATTATTCGGACTGCTTCAGGTTTCAGAGTGTTTTAGTAATATTGATGGCTATAACATCAGACTGCAACTAGGGGGAAACAACAGTTACAAAATGTCGTTTCTGTCTGCATTATCCGGTTGTGTTCCTTCTCTATCTCAATCCTCATTCCTCTTTTTTCCAGTTTTTCTCTCTCACCTCGTAAGATCGACCTTCGCTAGCGCTGGTTTATTGCTTGAAAACACAGCTCAAGGAAAACAGACCCTCACCTCTAAAAGAGGGAGAGAGAGAGAGAGAGAGAGAGAGAGAGAGAGAGAGAGAGAGAGATTGAGAGAGAGATTGAGAGAGAGAGAGAGAGGAAGAGAAAGAGAGAAAGAGTGAAACAAGTTTATTTGACTACCACCACTATCTTATGAGCCCTCTATTTGTACACAAGTTCATACAGGTCTGATATGTTTTTGCTAATGGAATATTGTTTTGTTTTAAATCTATACGAAACTCATTAGGTGAGCTGCCAGATCTGATAGAACTACCGCTAGAATCCAGCTAACACTTCACAATGAGTGGGTGACGATTAAGCTCAAAAGCATTAAGCTACAGCCTATAACTCAGGTTTACACATCAACAACAAGTTCAAGTTGTCACAATGAGTTTATGAGAATAAACTATCTTTGTGAAAGTTTGGATAGAAACAACCTATGCAGTTTTCACTAAGAGACATCCGCTCAAAGTGCTTAATCGTCACCCACTCTCACAACACCACTCTAAAGCCATCAGGAGAAATATGGTTCACTTATCGTCTGAAAGATGCTCGATCATTTAAATTCGCTACAATGTCATATTTCTGGATTGAAACAAAATAAAGAGGAGTGAATTATAAGTTTATGTTCGTTCACTTCTCATAAAAACTGCAAAAACTAGTTCCAAATTATTCAGATATTAACATCGGTACAGTTTACTTTGATCCTATGTTAATTTTCCAACGATAAATCCATATTTGAAAAAGTTGGCGCAAATGAGGTCGAATGCTGTAATCGGAAATAACCTCCGATAAGCGGATCAATCTAATCCACATCATATTATGGTGAAGAGTCTACATGGGTAATTCTCTGAAACGAGTCACTTTTATATTTACCAGAACTTCGGAAAAAAAATGTATTTGTCTTCTGGAATACATTTTATAAATTAAAACTTACACAGAGAACGATATTGACGATATAAGATGATGAGTCGTTTAGTATACCTGTAGCTGTTTTCAAGTAGCGTCTGATGATGAAACTGTATTCGTATAAACAAATTAGTTTTTACTTTGATAGGATCTGGATCTGTTGGTGTCCTTCACTGAGAACGGTAAATCGAAGTCGATGGGTGGATACCACAGCGACGGCTACGGACCACCAAAGAAGGATAAAACGATTGCTTCGGATGCGAAGAAACTGGTAGGACAACAGAGTTTGGAAATATAACGGAACACTTAATATGGAATGGGTTTGATCTAATAAAACGATCCAAAGGGAAACAAAGGGAAACATTTGAACGAAAACGCGTTCATCTATCATCTATTTATGAGAATTCGCTAATAGAAATGTAAAATTATGACTGTAAATCATGTCGAATTACCATAATTGATAATGAGCTCGATGATTTTTGTATTCACTCTCTTCCTAGCTGAACAAACCATTACAGTCGGCCTCGGTGAAAAACAGTCGAGCACATGTGGAGATATCGGTTCCTGCCGACTTCGTGGAACAAAAGATGGTAGGTCAAAAAAGCTGGTCGCTCTAGTAATCTACGGGTATCTCGGGTGTCAAACTCATGAGATACAAAAAGTATCCTTCACGTTCCTGCATGATCATTCCAGTTGGTTCTCGCAGATTTTTAGGAATATTTCATTATATAATATATGAGTTCGTGGGTTAGTTTCTAAATATGAAGAGGGGATAAAGAAGGTACTGTTGTATAATCAGAGACATATCACCACAGACTAGCGTCCTAATGTTTTTGGCATCTTGTTGATTCTATTGTTATGGTTCTAACACCTTATTCGAAATTGAGTCACTTACGCGAAATGACAGCTGGCTCGCTCTTTTCGAAGCCGTCATGTACTCCCTGTCCCACTGGGTTTGTAGTTTGATCCAGTATATTGAGATCAAACAAGACTGGAGATCTGATCACACCCTGTATGTTTGACGCTTATTGTAAGTTCAGGTGGATGGTTGCGTGACCCTCCAAGTCGCTTTGCTAGCAGGCAAATACGGAAAGGGACTGGCTATCCGTAAGCATGAGGTTCGTTTCGTTTACGTATGAAGGTGAATAAGTTGATGATACCCAGACAGAACGCCTAATTCTGTTCAGACTATCTGTCTATTGACTTTTTTCTTCTCCATTTCACTATGACTAATCAATAAGTTCAGTTTTGTATCGTGTTTACACTTTTGTGTGATAATACATCATTATTATTATTATTATTAGACTACTCCGGTAGCTGTGCCCGTGTGTGGTATGGATCAATGTGGGGTTGCGACATCAACTGGAGAACCAGCAGGTAACCAGAAGGGCAGGGGATAATTGAACTGTCACTCTGTCAATCGATAAATAGTTGGAAACTCCAATTTGCTGTCTTCGATGTTGTTGAGAGTTTCTGTGTATGTCTCCTCATTCCTATAGAAACTGGCGACATTCAAATGATATATACATGGATGTTTTCCAGAAAAGAATTGTTGTAACAAGGAAACCAACTGTGAAAAAGGCTAACGGGCTATATACAGTAAGCGGTGGTTTTATGTATAGGAAGAAAAAAGGCGTAGAATCACAGCCGCACGTTTTTGAGGAGAGGCTTGCACTGTTTGACCTCGCAAATGGAGATTTGGCATAAGATTTCATCAAGACATACGTGAAAAGTTAGTTATAAGCGTATTATACCTGGATACTTTACCAAGAATAAATCGTTCGTTCCAGAACAAGGCATGGAATCCATGACCAACGAAGAAGAAGAAAACGAAGAAACAAACGTAGAAGAGGAGAACGAGCCCGCAGAAGGTAATGTGAACAAAGGCATAACAATAGGACAATATCCGACTATGTTCTGGTTTATTATATAGAGGAGAACCTTTCGAATAAACATAGTGTACGGAACCCAACTGTTGTTTCGCAGTGGTACTCCGACGAGCGTATTACCAGAGAAAGAGCCTTAAATCCCAAACAGTATTCAACACTAAGTTGCCAGAACAGCCAGGATTTCCTTCAGTTCTTGAGCGTTGCCCGCGAGCAAGTTGATATCAAACGGATGAACGAGATTTTAGGCGAAGAAGCGACTGCTACCACCGAGCAGTCGGAAGCTGCCCAGGGAGGAATAGAGACCGAGATGGAGGGGGAAGCAGGTATACCGATAGTCTAAGACATACAAACTAACCTATGAAAGACGCCAGAATTGCAGAACATGCAACGGAAACTACATATATTAAGCTCTTTCACGTTGAAGGTGTTTTATCGTAATTAACCATAATTCACGCGCATTGTACAGTAACATCAAGAAAATAACCTTTTCTTGTCAATCAGTGGGGAGGGGTGAACAACTCTGTTTCTATCTTAGTTCTGTACCTAGATGTCCACCCACATCACAAACGTCGTGTTAGGTAGAAATGCAGTGGGATCTCTCCACAAACATAGCCTGATCGTGAAACCTAGTGAAATTTTTGCAGCGAACTCTAGAAATAATAAAAAAACACAACTTACTTTCCAGTGCCGGATAATGTTGCTAACATTACCGTGAGTACAACTGTGGGCACCGTGATGGAAGTGACCGAAAAGCTTCCAGAAAACGAAACGCAGGAAGGTGAGTCGATTTCGCGGGCTATGTCACATCACAAGAATTCCTGGCTCTAGTTCAGTGTCATTGTCGTGTAATACTGCTGCGCATCTCTAAGGTTTGAACGTTCGTTAGCTATTCAACCAAAACTGGTTTTCACTGAAAATCATGGAACCAGATCCTCTCGATTACTCTACTTTATTCCTATAATCACCATTTGCCTGAAATTAGATTCTAATCCTCAATGTCATTCATTTTCTCACGCTCACGTGCGTAATATAGTCAACCAAACTTGTATAAAACCAAAATTACAAACCAAAACTGATTATAAATTATGAGAACTTTGTCATTCTTCGATAAAACTGGAGACGCTCATGATTGATCGAAGAACGTGATAATCGAAATGAGATAAACCGTTCAGGCTCGGGCGAGGATGCTGTTAATATGACCAGTCAGGCACCCGAAGTTCCATCTGTGAGTTATATTGCTCTTGAAAGTGATTATGGAAACATGGACGCCAAATGGATGTATTTTTAACTTTAACCAACAAAAACTAATATGTAACTATATAACTAACCGTACTCGCTGGTTGCTATGTGCTGGGATTTGTGTGTAGTTTAATACGTAATTGTGCTTAGGAACAGTGCGTATAATATAATGTACAGCATTGCCAACCAGTTTTCATCGGGACTAAATCGACAGTCTCAAAGAGTTTTCTACGAGTGTTGAACGCGTATTCGCCTTCCTGATAACAGAAATTTCAGCAAACCACATCAATGGAGAACGATTCTGTAGTGGGAAGCAGCACTCCCAGCCCTCTGTCATTGGATGTCGGAAAAAGACCAGAGAACAATCAGGTATTCTTATTTTTCTACGCCTCTGGCAGCTTCTGCTGAGCAATACTCCAGTCATTTTTCAACTAGGTTAGAGCTTTGCGAACAGAACTGAAACTTATGTAAGAAGTTCTTTACATCATTTGAGCGAAATCACATTTCGAAAAACACGATTTTTCTAAGAAATACATGGTCACAAAACTGTACTGTGTCTGTGCCGTTCTAATGAGAATGAGCAGAGCGATAGCCTAGCTTGCTTGTTCTCAAACCATCTGAGCGTGGGTGACGGGGCAGCAGGTGTTTTTAGCCTAAAACATTGATGAGCAAAGCTATAGTACGCCAAAAGAAAAGTAGCGGGAGAAACATCGACAATTATGAATTATATTATCATTGCGTTTTGTATTCCGGATATGTTTAACACATTTTACGCTATACATTGTACTCGATTCATTGCAGTTGAACGAGAACGGTGGACTGGTTGAAACGGCAGTGGGACAAGAAAACGGAGAAGAAGAGAAAATGGAGGAAAATGGAGAGATGAAGAACGGCGAAAACGGTATAGAAAACCATATGAAACAATATTAGTGAATTTATAAGAATTTGATGATTGTTTATGTTCTGTTTCTTCTTCATTCAACCGGTGAGATCTGTATCCAAAGTCAACTTATGGTGATACATTTGAATGATTTCAGTTCCGTCATCCTCTCCAGCTTCGAACGGAGAAATCGACAATGTGGAGGAAGGTACTGATTGATTCCGGATTTTCAAATGGTGAAACTCGTGTGAGCACACCGGAAAAATAACAAAGATTTGATGGCATTGTTTGAATAGATTGTACGACTTCCCTTCAATGAGTGTTTGTGCAATCAGGCGATATTTTATTGCGGTGAACTACGCTCATAGCCCAGTCGTTGCCGTAGAAAGTAAAAAGCAAAACTGGCTCCAATTTTCTTCCGGGAAAAAATATAATTATATTAGAAAATATGTTGTTTTGCAGCAAAATCGAGTTCTGTCTCGATTGCCCTGGAAGACGGAGAAAGTCTGACCTCCACAACAGCAGTGAATGGAGTAGAGGAAATCCAAGGCAGTGGTGCGTTGCGGAACAAACTAGAAAAGTGACGGACAAGAGTCTGTATTTTGATCTCGAGACACACAACAAGATTCGACAGACAAGCAAAGGGATCGAACTATAAACACAGCGGGATAGGGCAACACACTCCTTATAGGCTTACTTTCGAGACCGAACCCGATATCAATGGTACCGCACTTCTGCTGCGAAACCATTGATGTAAGATTCATTCAGTCAGCTTCAACCTTCCAAATAAGTCACATTAGGAGAAAAAGTCGAATGAGACATGTAAAAATAATTTAAATTGTAAAGTGGATAATTTGTTGTAATAGTATGGAATATGAATTTCCGTCAGAAAACCAGATAGAACACATTATCATTTCATTGAAGTAGCCCACTTTGTTTACATACTACTCGTACTCCTATTCTGGACTGTGAAACTCGCGAACTATCAGGAGTATTGGGTGAAAATGGGGGGAGAATAAACACAAGCTCTCACACTAGAATAAAAAGCGCAGGAGAAGTATTTGAGAATAAGTCTCCGTTGCTCCTCCTTGTTGTTTTGAACTTGATCACTTCAGGGGAACTCGTCGAAGAGAACGAGAATAGTGTGTCTCTATCAACAGCCGCCGCAGCACAAGGTTTGATATTATAAAGTTTCGGGAAAACGCATATAATGGAGGTAAATAGAATACTCAAGCGAAGAGTAAAACTAAATCTTCGCAATATTATACATTTAAGTACTCTCAAGTGTGTTATGGATTTCAGGTGAAAGGTTTGACTAGGAGTAATTTTGAAATTCAATCTTTTGAATTCAGAATGTGAACAAGACGATTTGGATGTCTGTGAGGGCTACTTCAACGAATATATCGGGAAGGTGGAGGAATGGTCAATGAAGCACAACCATACTTTGGATTCGCAGATGTGGAAGGTAATTTGGAGTTCTATCCCCCCCCCCCCCGCCCTCGTACAACGTTTGTCTTGCAAAGTGGATGTATTGAACAGTAATATATGCTCACTTATCTGGCTGCAGAGCTAGCTGGTTCAACCAGAAACTGTGGGTTTGGAATAGTACCTAGAAACCTGGAAACACTGGCAAACTGAGAAAATATAGTAATAGGTTTTGGATCGATACGGGATATACACCGTCGTCACATATGTATTGTTATGTTGAGCCGTCTACTATGCTTTTCATGGGCCTCGGAGACTTTGTTTCCGAAGCGTCAGAAGAACAATGCAAATGCAACACAGTACAACTTTCAGTTGAGTACATCTCTATTGTAGGCTTGCAAACTGCTGCGAGAAGTGAAGAATGTATCGTCGATGTGCTGTCACAGATTCACCAAGGAATGCCAGAACACCACCGAACCGAGTCTCGTCTGATCGAAATCTTTTTCCTCTCTTACCATCCCCCTCCCTCTTCTACCCATTCATCTCAGTTGTCTCCATAACAGAGATTCCGAAAACGACATTCTCAATTACATCCTCTGCCCACGCTTCTTTTCAATGTCTTAGCCTTTATTCGAACCGGTTTCTGTACTTACAGATACATTGTACTTATATTTATTTCTCGAAATGCCTTTATTGAGTGTGATACAAATGTGATCCCAAACTTGATTGACTACGAGAATGAACATGATTAGAATTGTTGTTGTTTATGTGACTGTTCTTCTCCAACTCTGGCGCTTGGCTCAGCAACTTGTGCTGAAAAATGAGACATACATTAAACACAAAATTTGTACGCAATTTATTGCACAGATCGAAGTGGGTAAGGAATCTGGTCAAAATAGAATGGATTTTTGGGTTGCTTCGTACAAGAAATTCTCCGATGATGAAACAGATGTTTACGGGAACTATCCCATGAAAAACACACCAATCAAAGACACCGCATCAAAATGAGAAGCGGGCTTATACTGCCTGAAACGGGAGACATTTCTAAACTGGCACGTGTGAGAAAAGTTCCACCGCGAATATAGCCCACCAGGACACACTTATCTGATTTCCCTCTTACTCTCAACGTTTTCAAATAAAATAAAAATCAGATAAAATATAATAACTAGTCCATTTCATGGGTGAAGCGTTTTCTCAAGTCGTAAACTGTCGGCGACCAACCTTCAAAAAATTGGAGTACGACGTGAATACTTGCATGAAGCACATATTGAGTGCGACGGTGATATGGAGGGAGAATGCTCCGAGGTACATCCAGAAGGGCCCGAGAATTCCGTAGAACTTTTTCGCGTCTACGAAGAAGTGCGGAATCGACTCGATGAAAGCGTTGCGGTTTCCTGAGTATCTTCAGATTTACAAACCTAATAATTTGATAATGACCTACATACTATGTTTTCATGCATGATGATCACCGCCTCGTAACGAAGTTACACATTCCTATATCAGATACATTGTTTCACTTTGCTCTACGGGGAGTGAACAACATAAAAATGAGACCCGGAACGAAAAAATATAAATGTTTTTTCAACGATCAGGTGTTCAGTCCGTAATCTAAAACGCAGTGGGGACACCTACATGAGTTACTTGATTGTCTTTTTGAGAGAAGCAGACTGACCGACTGCCATTATGAGTACGATTCCGACGGCAATCATATCGGTGAGCACCATGAGGGAGGTGATGACCGTAGTATGAGCATGAACCAACGCTCGCTGCTCCGAAGCCACGCCCACCAACTACAAACAGACATTAATGAGAAGACCATAGGCCGTAGGCAAAAACATCCCAACACTTTTATCTCAACTTGCGTTTTCTCATACGGTATTTCTCTGATCTCACAACGTACCCGTTTGCTTACTCTCTCAAAAGAAGGCGCCAAGCAAGAGACGCAGATGAGAGAAAGGGCGCCGGGATATTCCAGCTCAGGTACTCACTGAGTATATAACACATTTGGGGCAATTGCCGACATTGAATTATATTAAAGTGCACAACTGCTATTTTACCTATGTTTTACATGGAAATTCCGTCTACCTCTAGTATAACTTGTGGAATAGTATCCCATCTAATACTGAAGTGTACAGAGTTTTCGTTCTCGTGCTCTATCAATTTCAGAACGGACCGTCCCAATTACTTAAAAAAGAACTGACCGCTGTCAGGGTTCCGCCCGCGTATAATAAACAAAGGGCAGAAACAACAGATCGAGAATACTCAATATTTAGAAGAAAATCATTTCTCTCCAAATAGAAATAAATAAAAACCACGGCTACAGTGAGAATCAACTGAAATAATCAAACTGAGTAGAAGCATGAAATAGAGTCACATAGTATCTGGACAGTTCGGAGGTTACTTTGTGCACACCTCACTAAGATGCCATACAAGTGGGCATTCTCCTGAACAATGAACTGGTTTTTCAATCGAGAATTCAGATAATAACATCAACCGTAGTTCTTCTCTCGCAAATGTTGGCGGTACGAAAGGTTCTCCATAGTCGATCAATATTGACAAAGCTAGCTTCTATATCAGAGTATGTTACTCAATTCATGAACATTGTCGTTCACTACTGGTGGTCATGCATATAAATGTATGTTTTTGTTAAATACCTGTACAGTGGCCACAAGATAAGATGCGGTGCTTGCATGGAATAGTTCGAAGCAGGCTGTTGGGTAAAAGGGACGACATCGGCTCGTAGTCTGTAACCATGTGTTTCCCCAATCTAGTTAGTATTCAAACAAACTCGTTCATTTCAAGAAGTCGGCTCTAAAGTGAACTACTTTTAGTCATTTAGTTGTTATCAAATCAACGCTTATTTTTAGTATTGTACCAGTTGTTATTCTTCATCTACACATATATTTGTTTATTTACTCTCTATGAGAAAATTATGATGTTTGAAAAAAATATTTTACCCCTAAACCCACCGGTTTCTTCGATTCATTTTTCAACATCCCTGATAGATTAGGTAAATTATTCCTCGATTGAATTTAAGAGCAGTATAAGTCCAACAAGGTATATCAGGACAAGGAAATTATACACATAAGTCCGCTGAATTGGTTCTTTTTTTTTCAAGATAATCAGAGTGCTTATTCACTTTTTACAGGAGAGAAGTTACATTCACAAAAGATGACTTGGGTTGCGAGACTGACGTGGAAAAGTTTTCGATAATTGGTTTTTTTACGACGCGATAAAACAATTTTTTGATATGAATTCTATAAAATAGACAAAAAATAAACAGTTCAAGGGGAAATCACAGTGAGGGTTTAGTAGTGGGTAAGAATGAGGAAAGTTCACTTCCGCGTGTGTACTGTGCAGAAAAAGGTCACGTGAATATGATGGAGAAGTGTGCATTGCACATGTGAAGAAAATGTATATTTCATGATCGAGAAGGACTGGAGGGAAGTTTAAAGTTGGAATATGGGTGCAATTGAATGAGTGACCCCGATTGGGGAGAATCGATGAGAGTGAAAACAGGATCGAGAGAGAAACAAGAAAGACGAGAGAGAGAGAAAGAGAGAGAGAAAGCGAGAGAGAGAGAGAGAGAGAGAGAGAGAGAGAGAGAGAGAGAAGAGAGACAGAGAGACAGAGAGAGAGAGAGAGAGAGAGAGAGAGAGAGAGAGAGAGAGAGAGAGAGAGAGAGAGAGAGAGAGAGAGAGAGAGAGAGAGAGAGAGAGAGAGAGGTCGGAGTGGAAGACATATTGAAAGAGGGATGAAAAATACAAAATAAATGAGAAAATTATCAGTGGAAAAGAAGTAGGAAGGAATATTCATAAAACAATGAACAAAAGAGGGGGGAGCGAATTATATAGAGATTGGTGGTTTTTCGATAGTTTTAATTTCCAGAAGAAGACTGGTTGTTAAAACTTTCAATGAAAAGAATAGAACACAACTGCGTCGAAATTGGAAATCATGAACATGAATAATGACATAAATCGGAATCAGAGCACCCTCAGAACACAAACCAAACCATAGTTGAACATAATGCTTTCGTTCGCTGAACTATCACATCATTCTCATCTTTTTCACTGTTTTCGGCGATGCGGCCGTAATGGAAGTGATAACTCTCTTACAGCAGGTAATGGGAATCGCGTGAACGAAGGAGAGAGAGAAGAGAAAAGCGAACTGCGAGTCATTCGCCGTCCATTTTGACTGTTTCGCACGCGTTGTTCCCATAAACACAGCCAACTGTTCTTCAAACTCATCTGTTTCTGGAATTCCAATGCACAGATAGCCTGTTTAACATTCACTTCGTTGCTTATTACATGAGAGAAATCGCAGCTATTTCTGAGCGTATTCTTTCATCCCGGTCATGACCTTTCATGTCGAGGTCATTTTGTATTTACTGATGCTTATGATGGTGCGGTCAAAACGAATAGAAGTCCGGGTCTGGCAGCCGCAGATCGATACGACCGAGATGAAGGAGCCGGTCAGATTCTGGGAACTGGTCGAATGGCGACCCGTGAACGAGACGTCGACCAAAGTGCCCTCGACGACTGCCACCACAACCACCACCACCACTACCCCTCCGCCGCCCACCACTCCCTATGTTCCTCAAACAACCCTACCGCAATGCGATGAATCCGATCCTGAGGTGTGTTTTCCGGTAGTTCTCACGATTTCAGCTACATTTCTACATTTACTAGTGATGTGAATTCTCATCTACTATAGTGCTTTGGCTGAGAAATTGAACTCAATTCCACCCCGTAGTTTCTCATTCTTTCTGATGAACACTTTTTTGTGTTATACAAACCAGTGTATGTACCACTTCAATCGTAATCCGATTCTCGATCCAGAATTTTACCACAAAACAGAATGTAAACTCATAATACACTCATTAAAAAAGTTCAGCTACACTCTGTGAATGTGAATTACTAGGCTAAAACGGAATGCATTTTTCATGTCAACCTTCTTTTTATTTCGCAGGCACTGGTAATGAGAATGAAGGATTCGGGTGTGTACAACGAGATATATATGGCGCCCGACTTCGTGACGGCTAGTCAGAAGTTTCCCAACCTGGCCGGTAGCAGGTTCATGAGGGGAAAGGCCGAATATAAATGCGATAAACACTGCGAAAGGTTCGTTCCTACCCAATAATTTCATCAAAAGTTGACTCAATGGTCATTGTCGTTGTGAGTCTGGTATTTCCAGATGAAATAGCTTTCCTAGTAGATGGTTAGTGTATTACCAGAGAATACACAATTTTCAGATTGATATGTTTCTCATTATTCATGCATCTATTACTTTTTTGTGGATCTTTCGGACAGTAATCTGCGATCAACATGCAGCCTAAATTAACAGGAAATCTGGCCAAAACACATCCCTAACGCAAATTCGCTTTTCAAACCATACGATGCAGGTAACTCAAAAACACGTTTCGAATACTGCAAAATGGTAACAAAATCTCTAATTAATTACATATAGTTACAATGCAAAAAAAGTTGAGAAAACGATTAATAAAGTGGTAAGTTTCGCCTTACCCCAAGCCTATTCGGTGTACCTCTCCATACCCAGTGTGTTTGTAGTTTGACCCCGTAGCTTCTCCGTCGAATATCGTCAGTCATGGTGCCTCGAGATCAAATCACCACCAAGAATTGACTAATTACTATAACTGCTACAATGAAAGAGCAAACTATTCTTCCCAGATCTTCCCGCCTAGTTCGACTTGTAATGACGGGTGATGAGGCCAACCAAGTACCCGAAGACACCCCTCGCACATGGTGGGATCAGTCGAAATGGGAACGTCCCCAACAAAGAGGAAAGAGGTGAGCATACGGTGACATCTATTCGTAGTTTGGTCTAGGTGAGATTTAAGGGGATTACGTTATATGTAACCCTCAACACCGTGATGAGCAAACTCCCAGGCGGATGTTGCTCACGTGAACATTTCACGAAAATGTCCCAATTTAGTAGCTTGTGCTCTTCTATTATAAGCTATCGGAACTATTCCTGCCCATACCTTCAGAAAAGTTCTCATTTAAAAACGGTCAATCGTATATTTGACTTACTAAAACAATCAATCGTATACTGTAGGGGTTCAGGGATTGGGGAAACAGAGATCACGAGTCGCGAATATGGATTTTATTCTTCTGTCAGACTTGATTGATTTTCAGATCGATTCGTGAACCTCATGATCAGTCAAATCGTCGTAGAGAACTGGAAAATAGGATCAAAAGTGCGATGAGAGAACTGTCTGAGATGGATGATGCGGATATGGATTCCCATTCAGAAGAGGACGAGACGGGAGAAAACAAGCGGTTGGTCCGATCCTGTACCACCAAATTATCTTAATCAAAACGTGCCCACCAAATAATTGATCATCCGGTAGTTCGCGAGTTGTAAAACCAGATGTAACTTGAAGTACCCAAAACTTTCTCGTACAAACAAATATGCAGGCTAAAATACCGCAATTCATCAAGCGTTAGCAACGGCAATTCCGAATGGAACCCATGCCAAATCGTCAAGTTTGAAACTGAACCTTTATCATAGCGGGACTAGGGACACTAACACTATTATTGTACTCGCAAATTCAACGTGCTAAAAGTTCTCAAGTTTCACCATCTATCTTTCAGTTTAGTGCATGCTTTCACAGGACTGACCATTCTATGCTTTGCTACGGCAGCTCAGTTTTAGTATCCACTACTGCTTTTTTGAATTGGTAGACCTAATCTGAAGATAGAATTCCTCAATTAATGTGTTCAAGCGCAAGAACCGGTTGTTAAAGTAATAGCCATTCATTCAAAGATTCCTTCGACAAAGTGATCTTCAGCAAAATGAATGAATTTATTGAAAAAAAAAAAACATCAAAAATTAACGTCGTGGGGATAATAAGTCGGACTGAATCTGAATTTCGATTGGAAAGATGTTGGTTTGTTCAGGAGTGCGTACGATTCGTTTTTCGCCAGTCAGTTGTCCAGTCACCGCCGGGCGGTTCGCTCTACTCCCACTGGTAGGAACATCCTCGTGGAAAACTCCGGAACTTCCAGAGACATACTCGGTCAGAGATCCTCGTCTTCTGGCACTTTTACCGTGCTATGTACTTAGTTTGTTTTCTGCTTGAAGAGCGAACCCTGACATACTGTCGCATGTGTTATGTCGATAATAGACTCACGTGTAGGAGACGAATAATATACAATACATGGCTTCGATTGTTTTCAATTGTTCTTCTTGCAGGTACCACAATAGCACTGGAATGTCAAGAGAAACGCGGCACTACGGGAGTACCTAAAACAGGGTTAGTGTCATCTCAAAAAAGATATGAAGAAACATTTGTTCTTATTCTGATAGAAGCACAGCACTGTACTCAATCGAGCGTTGTGACAATTCAACAACTCTACAGCCTAACGCTGAGAACAGCAAGAGCAGTTTTGACACCGACAAATATTGAGTGTCATACACAGCATTGTTATATGCAACCTTGTGTTTCGTTTATGAAGTTTGCCCGATGTATTACAAAAATAGCCAACCAGTTGGCTGGAATTGTTTCTCTGCGGCAATGATTGACATCTGAATTTCCTTTTCTCTAACTTCAAACCATACAATGCAGGTAACTCAAAAACACGTTTCGAATACTGCAAAATCGGACCAACCGAATTGGAAGAGCAACTATTACGTAATACACGAAGATACAAATGTAGTCGTGTTGTTTTCAGATACCACTTTTGTTCCACGTGTAGGGCCGTTCGTCATCTACCTCGGTCGTATTTCCCCAGGATAATCAATGAAGTGATATGTGGGGATGAGACGTGTGTGAGAGGAGACGGAAGATGTGCACAACGTTTTCTGCCCTTCAAAGTGGGTTGTGTATAGCTGGTCGTAGGCGAAACAGTTATATTGCGTACAAAACAAATGGCCTACTTGACGTCAATATACTCTTGTCTTCATTACTGAGTGCTTGAGCGAATGTGAGAAGCTACATGCAAAAGTATTATGGAAAACCTCCATCTCTTATAAAATATATGCTTTTCAACCGTCAGCGATACTATTCTTGCTCGTGAAATATTACGTTCTAGAAAAACGTAAGAACATTCTAGGTTCTTCACAACCAAGGCACATCGGACTGCCCTAAGTGGAGATTGGTTTCAATCGATATACGAACGTGCTGCGATTGCGTTCTACATCCACTCTCTCCGTTTGTCAGATATCTTCAGAACTGAACAAATGACGACAATGTTTCATCAGTTGCCGTGTGCAGAAACTCGAAAGCATTCCGTTGCCCTCAATCCTGCTCCATGTTACATTCAGAGTATTCTTTTGAATGGTCTTCAAAATAACCCCTTTTCCCAGCTATTTTGTACAGGAACATCCCATTTACCTGAGATTCTAATACATTCTAAATGCGCAGATAATTACGGAGGAGTCAGGCATATGGTTTGATTTCATAAACCATTTTCTAGAATTCCAAAGTGTAATTGTGTCCCAACCAAAATGCAAAGGAACTTGTGTGAAAGGAGCCCGAAAAGGCGCTCTACCCAAGCTAGCAAAACTCTGACGTTCAATGAAGAATCCTCTCACCTATCCGAACTGTCGCCCGTACATTTCATGTTCACTTCTTAACTTCAACAACACCTCCAGATCAATATTACAAAGTTCTCTAGTAGTTGGAACTCCTAAACGCCAACTAACAGCAATTAAACTAGTTCATATCGAGCGTTACGGTGGTCGTGGTATGGTTTAACCCGTCCGATTCGCTTAAAAATATATTAAACCTAAGCTGATATTATTTTGTTAAGAAATATTCCGTGTGCATATAATAATAAATGTATATATTGTGCATTAATAATAAATATCTTGTCTCATAACAAGTTTATACGGAGTCAAAAAGCGCTGCACTTTACATAACCAAAAAGTTTCACCGTTGTAGACAAATTTGGTTGCATTTGAAATGCAACCATTAGTTTTGTACACATGCAACCTGTGCGTGGGTTGCGTGCAATGAAAACAACCTGGCCCCATGTGTACAAAACTATCGGTTGCTTCCGTAGGAAGTTTAGCTGGCATCTACTGAATATCAAGTATTTTCCAAAAGAATTCGGTTTGTTCCATGGAAAACAACAATCATTCTGATAATTAATTGCGCACTGTGAGGTGTTATTCAAGTACGTAAATAAATCATTAGATTCTCACACTCGCTAATAATTCTCTCCGTGGCCTGGCGACGCAATTGAAAACACATCTGATAAATTGAGTAAGAATTGATTGAGTAAAACTACTGTTCTTCTCAATCATAATGAAGTCTTTTAGATCAGAATTCTCCAGCAAATTAGGCTTACTCACAACTGAATCGCTCTTACCTTCATTTAATGTCTCTGTTCATTGAAGACGTTTGAATCATCTTAAAGGGAGGTAATTTATCAATGGAGCGCGGATTGCAATGTTATGAAAATAGCACGTAACCGGTTAGCTTGTAATTAATAAGTGTGAAAAGAAGTTGTTTTAGTTATAATATTGTATAATTATGTTTGTGTAGGTGTTGTTTGTTTCTTATTATTGTCAGCAGACGTTTTGACTTGTTGAATTACATTAGATTGTTTCACAAATGCATCAATGAGTTCATTGAACACTATCCGCTTCATGTTCCCATGTAATTGAAATGTGTTCTATTTATAGCGT
Organism: Litoditis marina; assembly: GCA_964036275.1. Classification (NCBI taxonomy): domain Eukaryota; kingdom Metazoa; phylum Nematoda; class Chromadorea; order Rhabditida; family Rhabditidae; genus Litoditis; species Litoditis marina. The sequence continues at coordinate 10,152,163 of OZ038438.1, read as the reverse complement.
ATGCTGATTCATTAATAATCTGTGCTCGTGCCATGGAAGTCGCACGTGAACCGTCAAAAGCAATCTGCGAGGAGGTTTGTAACTTCCGCATTCCATTAATCAAATACTATTTGAATGAATCTGATCAATAACTATATGTGATATGATGTATTCAAAATAATAAAGAAGGAACCTTTAAAGCTCCTCCGAGATTTGAATAAACATAATATGATCGCAAGATTCCTCTGCCTATTCGAATAGCTGGTGTAATGCTGAAAATTTGTTGCAGACGAATAATACGAAGCTACTTTTTGAGCTGTATGAGGGTGCTCTAGATTTTCAACAACTTGGCGCTTATCCGGCAGCTTTCCGGATCTACAAACAGCTCATTCCCTACTTGGCCAGCGAGCCTTCGTTGTGGTTACGCCTCACAGAATGTTGTCTTCAGATCATCAATCAGGTATGATTCTTCTTTAGATACAATGTGGATAAGACCAACTGCCTGCCTACGCCTTACAAACATTATGTGAGAAGGGATTACCTTAGAGGGGAGTGGTGCTCCGGGTCCGCATAATGGTTGTCTCTCATTCACGTCTGCTGGCTCATTCTCCCTTTTTGACATGAATAATAAGCAAAACTTGTAATACTAGTTTTCCATTAACACGAATGAATGCTCATGTTACCGTCATTATCTAAAATTCGAGAATGAGACTGTGAAAGAGTCGTGTTCTTTGAAAATAAACGTTGACAAGTAAATACAGTCGCTGCCTAATATTTTAATCATCAAAAAAGTGGAATTATGGTCAACCAAAACAGTCGCTCATGGGGGGAAACCTTTGTTTCGGACGGTATTCATCACGTTTGCTTTTGTTTGAGACGTATAGCATAAAGCTCGCCCAAAATGAGAAACTACCTAAATCTCGCATATGTCTGACTTGGAATCTTTCTTTCTGTTCAAGGTTAGGTTATCATGTTGTGTGACGAGAGGCCACCCATCCCAATAGGCATAAGTCATTATCAATAAATGTGAACATTAATTTTTCCAGCGTCAAAATATTTCTGATATATCAGTTCTATTCTCTCCGGTGGTCGGATTAGAAGACTCGCCCATTATTAAGCCATGTAATCGAAATGTTGCGAATAGTACTTCAGAGGAGAGAAACAAGTGGGTTGTTTGTGGTTATGGTTTTCCTTACGTTTAAGAAGATTATTCCATATTATTTATTTAAATTCGTGCATTCTCCAGTTCTTTTAATGTACACATGAAAAATCGAAACCCACATATTTATGATTTTCATAATTTTTTATTTAGGAAAAATTACGGAACTGATAGATCTAAAAGACGAGAATTAGATGAAAACTCGGACTCGTATTTTCTGTTACAATTCGCCGATCAATGCATTTCAATATGCAATGTTCTACAGAAGGATACCACTGATAAAAAATCAGTCGCGTCAGCTTTATTGCTAACTGCTTTCATTGCCTGTAAGCGAGGCTTACCCACGTGAGTTGTAGCATTTTATCACCGATCCTCGAAATCAAAACCAGACCAGCATAACGCAACTTACTACACAGTTACGAATGTGACTGTACTTGGGCCACTAGATACTCCACTAGATAGTTTTTCGGTTTGTATGTAAATGTAAGCAGGTGGACCGAAGGTGTACAGAATCTAATGTTGACATAAGATTCACGATCTGTTTCAATAATTTCTTTAACTTACCAACATATGTGGAAAAAACTCTTCAACGTTAAGCACTAGAACATATATGGAAAATAATCTACAACATTAAGCACTTGCAGACTCTCGCTCTTGGAAAAATTATCCGTGCTTAGTTTCCAGTTCGACTGGATTTTTGCTAAGTTTCAAATATGATTTTATGGAGTTCAATATTAAGAGTGATATTTTGCTCAGGAAAGCCAAGCAGTACGCCAAGAAGGCCATTTTGGCGGGGAAAGATTTTCTATTTCTTGATCTGTTAACTCTTCGTTCATCCGCCATTCTAGTAAGTTGAAAAGTAGTTATGCAGGTACTAAATGTTATTTACCAATTTTAATGACCCCTTTCTCCTTTGATTAATGTATTTGTTATGCATGTAAATCATGAAAAAAATGTAATCATTAATGGAAGAAGAAGTTGAAACAGAGTGAAACGCATAGTATAGTTACAGAGTGTAGTAAGGCATGAGCACAGCACAACAACGAGCACAGTGACGAAGTATATCTCAAAATAGCGGTAGTTCACACTATAATGCAACCAGAAATTGAACAAGGAGATCCACATAAAACTACAAAAACTGATTTGGTTCACTTACGCGTTCACGTCAAAAAATAAGTTAGTTTTGCGTCAGTATGTTTTCATACCGTTCATTCCGAGTGGAAATAAACAGAGGCATTGCCATTATGAAATTTTTTTTTACACACATTTTTTATTTGGTAGCCAAACTTTTTCAACTCAAGATCGATGATCCTCACTTCTGCGTCTATTTTTAAACATCCGACTCCAATTAGAAGGGAGACAAATTACCCGTGTGTTTTCAAAATCATTCCAATTCGGTGTTGTTGATCATCCTTTTTCCAGAGAATGTGCGATATTCACGGGGGCTTATCACGCGACAACGAATGTACTCCTTACCTCAAACATTTCTCTGAAGTTATGCCTACTGGTTCGTTCGGTCTATGGCTTTTATGAAGGTAGTCATGATAGCCAGATATTCAGTGAGCGTTTTATTTTCAGATTTTAATTTGTACGCCGAATTCCTCGTCGTTATCAATATGGAATGGATAGCTGTCTGCCTTCGGGAGTTGTTTGGTGGTCGTATCGATAATGCCATTCAGATGTATGAGGTATGAACGTAGAAGTAAGAAGAGAAGGGGAGAGGGAATTCAACTTTGTTTTCATGCCTCGAGACGTAACACACTCTTTTCCTCGTAACCCATGGTTGATTTTGTATCGACACTAATTTAGAAGCTCGTACAAAGAACTATAACGAATTCGCCATTTGAAGTCATGTGTCATGTGAGTAAAACATTTGTGCTAGTTTGATCGCGAGTTTCATCTCTGAGGGCTTATAATCTGATAGATTTCATATGTTTGTTTCTGAAAGTGTTTCCGAATTAATCAAATGGTAAAGTATATAGATAGAAGAAGCAACGGAAGTTCCCAATATGTGGTTACGTTCGAATGTAAATCAACCAATTGTTTATCAAATTACAGGATCATTTCATGGAGGTGAAGTTGCATACCTGGAGGTATGCCGCTCTAGGTTTTTGTATCTACTCAAAGGCAGACCGACTGGATCAGTTTTCCAGCCTTTTCAAGTCGCATTGGCGTGTTTCATAGATTGAACTTAACTTTTTTCATACAGGTAGAGTGCGGGTGTCGTACACATTTTTTGGTACTCTTATTTCTCCAATGTTTTGCATAGCCTTTTCATTTCATATATTGTTTATGTTGCAGAATATTGTTAAATTAAGTTGTGCAGAACTACGGTTTTTAGTCTCGCTTAGTTGTTACGGTTTTTTCTCAGTTATTTTATTTTCCCCTGTTGACCTATATACTGTTATCAGCACTCTCGTGCAATTCTCTCCTAAATAAAACTTTGTTTATATTGGGCATCTCTTGGCATACTCGTTTGCGACGGGGAATTACTATCTGTTCTTCGCTTCTTCAACACGGTTTCATCAAGTGCATACAGTGTCCACTTCCTCCATGTGATCAAGGTTCTATGTCAGTGTTGTAGCTCCAAGCCGATGTGATGCGCCGTGTCCTCTACACATACGTGCGCTCCACGGGATCGCGAGTTTTCAGAAGAAATTACTCTGCTGCGTGAGTTCTATTTTCTGCCATTGGCCCATTAAGCCCATTAATTCTACAGTTCAGCTCTGAACTTTCTCACTCAAGTGGTTTGTATGATTGTTGTACGAAGCATAGTTTACAAAACGTCCAATTTACAGTTACACGTGTTACAGAAAAACGGCTGTCCTCAATTCCCCCGAAAACGTAAAACTAAAACATCAATTCAAAATGTCGGGATGTGAAACGAATGTACCAATTTACCCGAAACGGTTTCGAGAATCGTATATGTTCATATTGGCAAGTATACAATAATGTTTCCAGAAATTTATCAACTCGGGCAGATGTGGTTGTGTGCGGCGGCGGCATATCTGGAACTTCTGTAGCCTATCATCTAGCCCGACGAGGAAAGAAAGTCTGCCTATTCGAGAAGGATGCGTAAGTACAAGTTACGATTCAGACTCTCCGCTTCAGATGAAGCATCACAATACATAGTTTGGCTTGTTCATGGCTTGACATCGTTGAACTTGCTGAAATTTTATGTCCATTTGAACTTGCCTTCCTTCATCAATGTTTCATCTTTGCAACCATCGAAAATGAGATTCGGTTGCAGCGTGGGTTGTGGCGGAGCAACTGGAGTGAACGCAGGTCTCATGACCGCTCCCATATTCTGGCAAGATCCCACCAATCAGCAACTGGCCGACATCTCACTTCGACTGTACACTGAGCTCGCGGAGTCTGGACGCTTCCGTATGTACTAGTCTGTTCTACGGAATGGTCAATTAGAATGCCTTCAATACTTCATTAGTTCCGTTCGCGATTATGGTTTACACTATAGTGCTTAATATGAGATTCAAGTACAACACCCGGAAATATTATATTTGTATATATATATATATATATATATATGTATGAAATTACAACATGTATTAACAGTATGAGTATCGCCTTCTACTTTTTTGTATATTTATACCGTAGCAGGTTTCGTCAAGTGCGGACGTGTTTATCTGGCGTCGACTATTCAAAGTGAAGTTCTTCTGAGACGAATGTATTCACGAGGTGTGTTGAATGGTGCATTCTTCCCAAAACACTGTGGTCGGGTCACTCAGTCAGTTGCACATCATATTTATGCGGGTTGTTCATGCTTTTACGCAGCGTAAAGTGGCAGCTGCATCTGGCTACAGCGGCACTTTGCAACAACTGCAAAAATGCTGCGAAACGACTGAACTTGCAGCGTAAAAAAGTATGAACCTAGCCTTACGTTTAAATACATTTCTCAAAATTCAGTTATACATAGTTCATATTTTGTGTGTCAGGAGTGCTTCATAATGATGAAGTCGAGCTAATCGATTGTCAGAACGAAATGCTTCAACGCTGGCCCTTTTTGATGTCCGAAGATGTACAGGTTGTTTATCACTCATCATATTTGTAGAGGAATTTATTAAGTAGTCATTTCATCTCGTTCCATCAGTCAAGGCTCATTTCCTACGTGAGGTAACTTTGTCGTTCGCTGAAATTTAATTAAAATAAGGTTCTTATCCAGATAACCTATCTAGAAAACCGGGTGCGAGCTCAGGTTTTCACAAGTAAAGTGCGACCATTGTTGAAAGTATAGTAGTTCAAAGTCCCGATTGTAAGGAAAACGCGTGATTCAATGGAGCATTCAACACGGTCGCCCTAGGTTGGCTTCATCTTCAGTTTTGTTTTTTGCAGTTAGCACTTTATTCACCAGAAGATGTGGCTTTAGACCCTGTGGCTCTCTGTCAGGAGTTAGCTAGGAAAGCTAAGGAATATGGTAGGTCTAGCTTTTGGTTTTTGTGCTCTATAACTTACATTTTTGTCTGTAATTCAAAATTGTTTTTATATACATTGCAGAACTGTTTGGATCAGTCATTATACGATGGAGGTTTCAGGAGCTGAAGTTTTCGAGGGTTGTGAGGTGAAAGAGGTTCTTCTGGGAGACGAGCATCAGGTGTATGGCGTGGATACGAGTTGCGGCCTGGTCGACACACCACGCTTCGTCGATTGCAGCGGAATCGTTAGTAACCCTTTTTCACTTATGTTCCGGATGGTACTTATAGTGACGACTCAACTGATAGAGTATATTTCAGTGGACTGGGACGGTGTTAGTGAAGGACTTGCCTCATCAACACGTGCAGACATCAGCGTATCCATGCACATACACATATGTTCATACGACCAAGTTACCGACTGGAATGGTTTCAGAGAATACACCAGGTGAATTAATAGATTCCACGTCCCCACTTGGAGTAGTTTTATTTACTGAAACAAACATAATTTCGTCAACATGTATGAGCATCGCAATATGCATGTTTTACTCACGTGGTATTTTGTTCTGCCAGTTTAATGGAGAATGTAGCTAGCAGCTGGTTCTAATACTTTCCATGCAGTCCACCTTTTGAGTTGAAGCTTCTCACATGTACCAGTCGACGGCCTTTTAGATGGTCTTTGGTGACATAACGCGTTACAGCTGGGCGTAGTGGTGGTGGCCTCCTGTCGCGTAACCTATCTTTTCAGTGTTCAATGATCTTGATGGTAATGTCATGATGCGAGCTACCGGATTCAAGACACTTTGTGCCGGTTTTCGAGAAGACACGATTCGTCCTCTATCCCGACAGGGCAACGAATTGGGAAAATGGCAACATCCTGTGGCTGATTGGGACAATTTCGGTCAGTTTCCCACTTCTTCAGACGAGAGTCTGCGTTCTATTCCATAGCAACACTTTCGCCATCTTCATGTCCAATGATTTTTATAATGTACAGAAACGTGTCTGGAAAGTCTTCTGCATCGTTGTCCCATGCTGGGAAATGTGGATCACGGAGATCTCATTTGTGGAACTGAGTCCTATACCCCCGACAAAGCACCGTGTGTCGGAGAGACTAGTCAGGTGATTACTCATTCATTCTCTCTTCTAATTTGTTTCACTCCGCTCCGCAACTGTCTTCCTGTCTGGTTGTTTTCCTTTCCTGACGCGTTCTGGCTGTCTGTTGAACATGTTATTGTTTCTTTGTCCTGATAACACTGCTATCGTGTTCTCTACGAATCTTGAAGTTGTACGTGTTCCAATTAAACGGTGGAAAATTGATAAATGTATCTTCTCCTTAGCGTTATCTAGTATTTCAGGCTAAAGGTTACTATGTGCTGAATGGTTTGAGCGGTCAAGGATTATCATTGGCCGGCGGTTTGGGAGAGGTATGTGACGGTCCTATCTTATACCTTATGTCGATTGTAGGGTATATATTGGATAGATGTTTATGAGGGCATTTTCGAGCTTTGATCCTTACCAGAGTTATGAAGCAGCGAGATTTCACCGAATGTTGGGTGAATCTGAAGAATTTATATCTGTCAATTCGGAGGTTTTCTCGGCATGCTTTTTCGCGACTTAATTTGCTTGTTCTCATGTAGGTTCTATCCGACATGATTTGCGATGGAGTTCCGAAGTTGGACGTTGCGCGGGTAGATATCGGTCGTTTCCTGCGACACCATGCCAATCCACAGTATCTAGCCGAGAGGGTGCCCGAGATAGCAGGTACTCATATCAGCGTTCCTATTCCCAATTGGTTTCAGTTTTTAGATGCATGTTGGTACACAGTGAGACTGTTTCACTGGACAAATGTTATCTATATACTTATCTACTTAGTCTGTTAGTTGTCGTGTGCGTGTGCCAACAAGTGGACCACCGCGGGGAGACGTTGACAGTCAGTCGTCCAATAGTTGTATTTCAGCCATGACGTATTCCAACATGTACCATTCGCACCAATGTCATACTGCTAGGAACCTGCGAATGTCCCCCATTTACCATCAACTCAGAGATGCAGGTGCCGTATTTGGAGAAATCATGGGGTGAGTGTCCGTCTACCTCGCCGCTTCCTCATCGTAGGCGAATGTGTTTTTCTGTCACGTTGCCTCTCCCTCTTTGCGTTGTTCGGGCATTTCAACATAAGGAACGAAGTGATGTTACACTAGGAAATTACACATCATTTCTGCTTTAAAATTGACATTTCAGTTGAAGGACTTGCAACTGTTTGAATGTGCCCATCTGTTCCTTGTTGGGATAATAAACTCTTTTACCAGGTATGAGCGTCCTCTTTGGTTTGAAGCGAACGCAAAACAGGAACGCAACGCTCTGCAACAAGGCCAGGATGTTTTGATAGGGAAGCCGGTGTGGTACGATAGGTTAGTGATTTTGTATATTGCCTATTCCTTTGCTCTTGCCAAACTGCCCATGGTGTATGTGTACCAGTTCGGAATTTGATTTTCCATACAAAACTTTTATGTCATCGTCTAGTTCCATTTCGAACGGACCCACACCCTTCATTTTGTGATATTCTTTAGAATGTCTCAAGAAACACTTTCTTTTCTCCTGTTTTGTTCCACATTTTTCGTTTAAATCTGCCAGTTCAGAGTGGCAGCTGAGTATGAAGCGTGTCGAGAACGTGTGGGGCTAATTGACATGAGCAGCTTCAGCAAGTTCGATATCACGGTATGTTTCGCTCTGCACCTATTTTGCTATCTTTGCCTAATTTGGCTAATTGTACTCCCTGTTGCAATAATTGATTGGGTTGTCGCATCCGCGACTCGTTTGCTTGCCATGAGATTGATTGTTCCATATCAGGGACCAGATGCGGTTAAATTTCTACAATATGTCTGCTCGGCCAATATTGATCGTCAAATCGGTACGACAGTTTATACGGGAATGCAACACGAACAGGGTGGATACGTGACCGATTGTACGCTAAGTCGGCTCTCGGAGACAAGGTGTGACACTATTTCTGTTGTTGCTAATGCATATTTGTCTTTGAGTAGGGCGGTTGACCGAAATCTAAATGTTCAGCATATTGTTCGAGAGAGAGATCGGCGAGATTCGGAATATCTTGTTCATTTTGGGGTTTCTTTTTCAGTTTTTTCATGGTGGCGCCAACGATACAACAAGAACGATGTCTCACTTGGATGAAGAAATGGGCGCGAGAGCTTCAGTCAAACGTCCATATTCAAGTTGGTATTTATATGTACAAGAGTACAAGACTGCAAGGGGATAGAGACTTTTTATAGATTTTTTTGATTCATTGATTATTGCTCAGGATGTTACCGGTCTATACACTGCCCTCGATGTAGTCGGGCCGTCCTCTCGTTATTTGATGGCTGATGTCACCGGTTTGTCTATGTCTAGCCAGGATTTCCCCACCTTCACCTGCCAGGTTCGTTCAAGCCTCAATTTGTAGAGTACCATTTGATTGTTTTTACTTTCCCGTGCTTATCGTTTCTTTTCGTTCACGCATGTTTGTATTCAGAAGATCAACATAGGCATGGCCACCGGTATTCGAGCAATAAGCGTGACTCATTGTGGAGAGTTGGGATGGGTCGTCTATATCCCCAATGAAGTAAGCCAACAGTTTGTCAATTCAGTCTTGATATTCACTAGCTAAGCTGGTGGGATTGTTTCACGTGGGTGCTCTGTGCAGTCCTACTCACTTATGTTACTGTGATTCTGAGGAAAATAACCATTATTCTGACAGTGTCCTCTGGTAAGACTGTTGATGTTTTCAAAATCAGACACCTCTTCTTCCCATATGTGCTCTTTGGCTGTTTTACCTCGCTTTTCTTAGATATTGCTCATAAATGTATTTAAACAGGTGGCTCAAAATGTTTACGAACGCATAGTGGAGGCTGGAGAAGAGTATAGTATGCTACATGCTGGCTACTACACTCTGAGACAACTTCGCATTGAGAAGTTCTACGTGTATTGGGGTCAAGATATCAATGCCACCGTCACTCCAGTCGAGTGTGGAAGAGCGTTCCGAGTGGATTTCGAGGTAAATATTCATGCCTTTTGTCTGTTCCATTTCAGTTCAAATACAGGAAGTAAGATATGGAAAATCGGGAGAAAGTCTAAGTTGTTGTGATACAGTATTGTTTGATAGCAATACAATGTATTTTACCTATGAACTGAACGTTACAGCACTTGTGGGTGTTTCATTGTTGTGTTCTCTTACAGAGAGGAGGCTACGACGCCTTACGACAAGCCTTCAGGGTTGACTTTGAAGTATGTACAATACTGATTAGGCGGTCCCGGTCAGCTGTACCCCTAGTAAACCAAATAGCCAAAACGTTCCTGTCTATCTTTCATTACTAGACTCGTCTAGTTTCAATCTTCTCTCACAACATGATTTGGTTAACTGGGGGACATTCAAGCTTTCAGTATCAGAATATATAATGTAGAAAATCTAGCTCTCTAACGCACAGAAATCAGTCTAGTTCTGTTTGCTGTAGTGTTTGCTTTTTACGCACTGTTTTATACCCTCTCTTCTCACATTATTCTCCATATATTAAGATGTTTCTATATTGTTCGTTACAAATTCAACTTCATCGCCGTACCGACCATGTAGTTCCGAATTAGTCGCGTGTTCATCTCATGACTTCTTATTGGGAATTATTGACTCACGCCTTTAATCCCATATCGTTCAGCGGCTCAGCTTAAAACATGACGATTATGTGAACCAAACCCGGCGCATCGGTCCTTCAAACTGCTGAAAAAAATGAAAAATGTATTGCAGTTTAAAGGACTGAAACGTCGGTATTGGACCACATAATCGTCCTTCTTTAAGGCATTATAGAAATGAAAGGGAATATGGGATTGTATGGTCATACGAGCTTCTGGTCACAAAGGGCATTCAAGCTTTTAGTGTTAGAATCTAATGTAGAAAACTAACATAGCATTTGTCGAACATTTTACCCACCAAGGCAGTCGATTCAGTGTTACATAGTAGTTGCTACAATAATCCCACCTTTTGGTATTGGATAAGATTCCGCTTTGAATTACATCCTATAAATAGTGTGATCTATAATTCAATTGTTCATTTCAGAAGGATTTTGTTGGCAAAAATGCCTTAGAGAAGCAGTTGGAGAAGGGGGTGACAAAAAGATTCGTGCAACTGATGGTAGATAAGCACGACAAGGATACTGACCCGTGGCCACAGGGCGGAGAAACGCTGTTCCGGTTCGTGTCACATCGAAATTGGAAATTAAAATATGTGGAAAACGAAAATGTTCGCCCTCAACATGCCATCGTCATGTGCTCAGAATTACAAGCAACCTCTAATTCCGTGAAATTCCGTCAGGGGGGTCAATTTGTGTTTCCTGAATAAATTTGTGTCGTTTTTTGCGAATGTATGATGTATTTTGCGTAGTAGCTCTGTAATGAATGCTTCAACGCAAAACGCAATGTAATTGGCTATACGAATAACCCATATTTAAACATTCGATGTAGGACATTAAGAGCGAGACATTCTAGAACTGGCATCTTGAACATGAAGTACATAAAGTACGTATTTCTTTCTCCTTCAATAATAGTAAAAATGTATTCTAGAGATGGAAAAGCGGTTGGTCTGACAACATCGGCTGCCTACGGTTTCACACTAGGTTGCCAGGTGAGTACAGTATACCGGATTGTTCCGGCTGTCTCCTAAACTTTATTAGATCGAGTCAATTTATATTTTTCTCTTATTACGGTCTCCTAGAAATCACAAATCTTTTTTTCCATAGGCAACTAATTTCCAACTAAGGTTTGCGGATTCAGAGCTAATATTGTATAAAAACACATAGCGTAAAACGAGTTTTCTAGTGAGCATAGTTGTAAAAAGCGAGTATTTTCGGTTTTACTCGCCAATTGGTAATACACAAGTTTTCGAGAAGAAAAACACTCTTTTGTGCGGTTTCAAGAAGAAACGGTGCAGAGTAGCTTGCCTCTCCCCGTTTGAAGGCTGCTGTCTAATTTTATTTCATTACTGTTTGAGGTTTGCATCGCATTTGTGGAAAACAAGGAGTTCGGTGTTTCCACGGAGTTCCTCCAACGCGGCGTATATGAACTGGACATAGCTGGCAAACGGTTTCCTGTGCGAATAAACCTACACTCGCCGTCACTGCCCATGATTTCGTCTGAACACCCATTGCATTACAGACCAACACAGTAGGATGCTGTCGCTCTCATTTGAGTTCTATCGTATTCTTTCTCTACAAGTTCCTATTGTTATTCATCCTCGTTTGTTGTGGTGTTTAGATAGATGTTTTGACTGTATATAGAATTCATAGGATCTTGGAGCCAAGAGTTCTCCAATCAGATTGTAGCTTCAGCAAATAGATAGCATGCTCGTAGAGTTAATTTATTTTTAATATTCGATTCATAGCATATTAGAATATTACAAATAACGCATTGCATATAAAATCAGCGACCCGGAGATTTTCGTATTTAAATACAGGTATACCTATTTTCTAGCCAATAGCGATATGAGCAACTAGTGCTTTCTCGAGCATTATAATGCGGCTTTTGTGCTAACTGTTTGAAACACCAATGTTACGAGTTTATGTAATATATAATAAATATTGTAGTGCGAGAGTGTCTATTTGAGTGCAATAAATACTAGGTGAAACATCTACCGTTCTCAGTGATGTATAATTGACAAAAAATGGGCGAATTCAACCGAGTTTTTTGTTAACCGCGCCAGTTAACCGTTAATCAAAAAAATGGTTAACACTTTTGTTAACCACTTGGTAACCGCGAATTTTGCCCAAAAGACGTTAGAAAAAAGGGTTACCAAAGGGTTACCAAAAAATGGTTAACGGTGAAAAATGGTTAACGGTTAACTTGCAGGGTTAACGAAATTTGCGGTTCCTTGTGGAATTTGCCCAAAAAATGAACGTCTCTCTAATAGAGACTATCTATCGAAATTCAGTTTTGTAGCAAAAGAGGCCGAGTTATCCTAAAGGAGAGTTGTCAGAGTTTTGAGCAGGGAGTTTTGCACTCATCTCAACAAGTGGGGGCACGCGCGAAACCAAATTTCAATGGCAACTTATTGTCAGGGCACGTATTATACCGACAGTCCATGTTTCAATACGGTGGCTGCAGGACCGCGCCGCCTCACGCGACGCATCGAGCCCGCTCGCGTCGATAAACAGCCGCGCGCGTCCTCTTCTCATCGCCCTGGTGGTCGCTTTGCGGAGACATGATGATGGAGGTTCGTTCTTTATTTTTAACCCAATTATTGCATGGAGAGGTATGTTTTCCGAAGTTTCCTACAAAACTTGTACCGAACTTTACATTAGATTTTTAGTACGCTCTTTTTTCAGAATTTGGACAATAAGAGCTTGCACAGCATGCATCATCAATCTGATTGGGGTCATACTCAGTTGGTTGTTCAACAGCAAGTAATTCCGGTGAGTCTGCCTGTTTTCCTGTTGTAGTGATTTCGGATTTGATTGCATTTTGGTGTAAAGGTGTAGTCCACAAAAAACGATGTTCTAAACAACAGTATTGGGTGATATTCCCTCTCTCTTATTCGCTATCGTGTTGCAGAATCACCATTGCCCAATAACTGACGACATACGGTTCAGCATCATTACTGCTATTTCACAGAAGCCAGGCATCTGGGACAGTCAGAGGTACCTTTTCCCCAGCTATTTGTTTTGCCGTATTTATCTCTATCTATTGTACTTGTATGTGGGTGTGAACAATTTTTGAAAATCGAAGAAAATGGTTACCCTGTTTCGCTTATCAAATGGTCGGATTATCTGTCCGTGCACACAACCGTTTTGAAGCCAATAACAAAAGTACTATAGAAGAGCACTACTCGAGTTCAGCGAGCGATTATCCCTCCAATTCTGATTAGGATTGCACATTTCTCAAAATGCAGATATTTCTTGACAACTTCCGTAGAATAGAAGAACGTGATGCAAGTGCCAGCCGCCACCCGTCTTGCCCTCAACTCGCATGTGTAGATCGCACCGAAGACGGTGGTAACTATGGTTGTGCAACTGTAACAGTTTCAGAAACTGCCTTCATAAACTATCTTTATGAGATAACGAAATGAAATTGTAGAGAGAAAACTGCCGGCTCCTCCCGCAAAGAACTGTTCAGTGATGTTACCCGGGAAATCAATCAGCAGCATCGTGTGGAGCCACCTCTCATGCGTAGGTTTTTAATATAGAAACAATGCATATACCAGCGAATCTTTAAAGTTGCCATGAGTTCCTCTAGCAGATTTGACAGCAAAAAAAGTTGAGATTCATAATGGTTTTATTGTGATTCGACCAATTGATAACTTCATTGTTTGCAGCGGACGAAGTGGAAAAGCAATGGAAAAATCTCAAGGATACATATATCAAGACGAGGAAGAAGGTGATCAATTTTTGCGTCCTTTATGCAATTTTATTACCACGTGTTTAGTGAATGATATACAAGTTATTGTGCGCAATCTTTTTATGGCAACAAACGTTCATATGCATCCGTAGTCGCCTTTATCCAAGTACGCTGGGTGGTCGTTTCCTTTCATGGTGTGTGAATGGCAGTATTGACGGTTTGTTTCTCTTTCAGTTAACGTGCAATACAGATGGGGCTATCATTGCACCCAAATGGAAGTTTTACTCTTCGCTCACTTTTTTGGAGAACCTGTTCAGACCGATCAAACGTCGCTACGATGATGAGGAGTGCAGCATGCCCATGGTATGTGGAAGTGCATATGTTTCGTTATGCTGTCATTGAAATGGAATAGCCTTGTAGATATATTCAAATCTCATATTATATCTCAGTTTACGTCCAGTATTTTTTCGTCTGAATTCTGTTCATGAATGGATTCAATTTCGAGCTGTGGCCGTATTTAGATAGAAAACATACGTACATGAAGATATAGATGTAGCTCGCGCTTAATAACTATGCTTGCATTCGATAAACTCAATAGGAACTGCGGCGTTTATATCGCGTTGTTCCAGCAAAGTAATGGAGGAATGCCTCTTGGAAAACGAATTCGAGAGGAAGAAGTTACAGAGGAAGAGGATGAATACATGGGATTCTGTGAGTAATTTCTATAATAAAGCGGTCGTCAAGTAGTCTAGTAAAACACCAAATGACAGTTGACGGGCTAGAAGAGTCAGATATACTCAGTATAGTGTTTCGTGCATTGCAGCAAAACAGTTTATTTATTTTTGTATTAGGTCGTTCGCTCGTTTATCCTATGCGGGAAATCGGATTCAAGGATAGGATCCAGTACCTGAAGCTGCAAAAATCTATCAGGGATCTAATTCATGAGACCCAAATGGACATGCTCTTGGGACAGATGCGATGATGCTCACAACCAGTTCTGGCTACAAATTTGTTGAGAATATCATTACTCGTTCGAAATAACGGATATCATTATTCGGGTGAATCAGTACTTTTCTGTATTTTCGCAATCTTTGACTTGTGTTCATTTAGATATAAGCTGTCTGAAATATTTATCTGTTTTTCATTTCCAGTTCAGGTTGTATTTAGGAATAGGTATCGTAAATGGATATGATTCATAGTCGTTATGTCTCAAAATGTAATATCCTCTTTTGATGCGGGTTACATTTTCTACTATCCAATCTTCTATTGTTTTTTCTCCTTTGCCAATTCTTCTTCCACTTTCTTCAGTGCATAGCGAGCATCTTTTATGGTCATCTCTGCTATTCCCGAACTCACCACCTGAAGTTTTGTTTTTAACCACACACTTATCAATGTTCTTGTCACTTTGTCACTTTTCTAAATTTTATTGCAAATGAATGATTTTGTATTGCCTTGTTCATAACTTGTTTTAGTGTGTTTGCCTATTACAAATGTGTGACGGGCATGATACACTTTGAACTAACTGTTTTGGGTAACAGCTTGTCTCTGAAGTCGACTGATACCAGGTAGGTGACAATAGTTCTGTTAGCGTCAGTCGGGTGGCCCTCGAATCTGCCAGCGCACAGATTGACCCAGCCACTGCAATACGCTCAATGCATTCGTGATCGTCAACATGAATTGTCTGTATCTCACTTCAATTGCAGCTATTTTCCAACGAACCTTTCACCAACTGTCAACTTCTGCCCGTGCGGCGGGAAAGAATCAAGAGAGATACATAGTTCAGTTTCACGTCGAGACAGCACTTAAACCTAATTGTTATGGTCGGAGACAACACTATAGCGGTCGTTTTAGAAAGTTCAGGAATACAGTCATTGTATCACCTGCTGCTCTATCTGTAGTTCGATTGTGGGTGATTTTGCATTGAACTATGTATAAATACTATACTGACTATATCCAATCCAGCAACTTAATAATGTGTGTTGTCCGTCGTCTAGTGTCGGATTCCTGTTCCGAAAACTGACCGTTTCTTCTTTGGCACAACGGGAACGTTGTTTTGGAAGGAGCTGGCTGCGACTATGATGTGATCTCCATGCCTCCTCCACATGCGACAGACAACGAAGTCTCGTCCCTTGACGACGACCACATCTGAGGTGGCATACTGGAACAGCACCGAGCTTAATATGATCGGCAAGGATGAAAAATACATTCAACGTAAAATAGGGAAAACCAAATTGCAAGAAATGAACCAAATTAGGACTATTTAAGGCTTGTCGACATCTACTTTAGTCTTGTAGACACCTGGTTTTAGGCTTGTAATTTTAACCTGAGATCTTATTTTGCTGCAGGTCAACTAGGCTGTAGTGACGGATACTATGTCGATAATTGTGAAAAGTTTGAGCACTAATAGCGGTCCACACACTCATAGGGATAATCAGAGGTTCCTGCTCACGTTGCGCGACTTTACCATCAGGGAAAAGGTTCGCTGCCCTGACCGCTCTGTACTGTGCGCAACATACAGTTCGTTATTGCTGGCCGAATTCTAAATCCTACCATTGTATTTATTCCCCCCCCCTTGTTTCACAGATACTTTGTATTATGTACACTCCCACTTACGTGTAGTATATCCGCTTGTTCAGATATAACGCACTCTCTCTTCACAGATTGTACGTTTGGGTTCCACTCGGGAGTCTTTTCAATCTAAATTGTTTGGTCTCTCAATTGCAAAGAATGAGAAATATACTAGAAGTAAATTGAATAGTCACGTAAAGTTAGCATTCTAATGAGAGGCATCGTGCTCTTTGTCATTGCACGTTTCTGAGTTCTGTGTTTCTTTCAGGTGACTGTGCAATTGACTAGCAATATATACCTTCTACAATAAGAAGTTGAGCTGTGTACAGCGAAGCTCATGAACAGTTGTATTCTACAAGACAATAAGTATTGTTATAAATAAATAGTTTTCCGTAAAATGTGTTTACTCATGGTTACCTCATCCCAATGCTGCTGGAATAGAACCTGGGGTGTCAGTGGATACTCTTTCTGTAAAAAATATGTTGAAAATGTTTCATTCCAGTGGAGCATGAACAGAACAGAACGTCCGTTGTTGATACCGGTTCAGAAGTAACCCCTAGAAGAGTAGTTCTACCTAATCAGAACTTGGCTACTTGGTTTCACCATTGAGAAACCAGTGCGTCTGTGGAATAGGCTTTATATGGTAGTAAGCATTACAAACGAAACTCCTTTCGTGTACGAGTTATGGCAATTGCCCGACATACCTTCAAAGTGTATACTTTCCCAATGGAGAAGTGTTTGTTATAACACTTGTCTCCTTTTATTTCTGTTTTGAGCTTCCAGTCTTTTCTGTCCATTTTGCCTGCATCTTCGAATACATTCAAAGCCTCCATGAATGCTGAGGCGGTCGCTCGAAGTGCAACTCCATACTGAAATATTCATTGGTTTCAAACTGCTATGAAACTGATCTAAATCCGGGAGCGTTTTTGATAGATGTGATGGGCATATCAGAGTTGTAGTTCTAACTCGACACACAAATAGTAATCAACGAATTTCGAAAGAAAACAACGGGATAAGACTACAAACTACAAACACAGCGTGATCGAACAAATCAGCTTGTTTTGAAAATAGTCAACCTTATATCGAGATGTATGAGTTATAGTCTACATTACATACCGACTAGAAATATAAAACGAAAGAGACATATATCTCGAATGTATGCGGACAGCAAGAAACAAATAATTATACGCACCACTTCCCAACTAAAGTGAATGATAACAGAGATGTCAGCAATCGTCACCGAAAAAGCAAGAAAACAAAACACAAGATGTATGGAGTTAGCACTTTTTAGAGCAAGCCCACACGGTGTACCTTGTGCAATCCCGAAGTGTTTGTAGTTTGATCCCGTTGCATTCGATTGACATTCGCAAATCGTGGCATGTATCATGCTCAAACTACATTTCTGATGCGCTCATCCCATATGCGTGTGTTTTTTGATAGAAAGTGGTTCACCGTTGGATCAGAGGTAGAGTCTGTAACTCCCAGTAGCTGAACACTCGTCGATGTTGACATAGTACCTGGCCTGTTCTCTGAAACCAGTCGTAGTGACGGATATCAAACTCTTTATCTATATGTTGCACAACCTAGAATACCGTATGCATTACTACATCAAATGTAAAACATTCGAGTGACGGAATTGAAGTCCACATAACCCTTTTTATTCCTACGTGCTTCGGTGTATTAGTTATGCATTCTGAGGATTGTTCTCCTATAAGAAACTCAGATTTGTACGATTATTTTTTGATTATAAATTCCATATGGGGACAGAACCAAAAACCAGAATTTGAGAGGTTTTTGATAACTTTGTCAAAGTTCGATTTGTACAAGTTTACTTTTGCCGATGATGACATCAACGCTTTAACAGAAAAAGGCGAATCTTCGAAGAAAAATCCAAATGAAAATTTGGGCCAAAACTTTCAATTTCGTGCAAACGGAATTATCGGAAAACATGACAGATAGAAAAAGAACTGCAAATTGACTAGGTAACCTTGTAATGTTGCCGATCGACCAGCTTGGCTTGTTTGAACCTGTTTGGGGAAACAGGAAAGTCGAAAAGCATTTCTTTGACAGTAGAATGGTCTGTAAAAGGTCTCCCTCGGAAAGGGAAGAGCTCCAGGCAAAATAGGCAAGTAGCTCCCGACAATATCTGGGAGATGTCTTTTTGAAGGATTTCGTCAAGGCCAATTTCTTCCCGAATCGATTTTTACGAACCAAAACGCAACCTATTTCTCCCGAACCAGTTGGTTCGGTAAGAAACCGAAGCACTTGTGTACTCAAATCGACACGAAACCGAACCAAACGCTAATAAAGGTTACGTCGATTTTGGTTCGAGAAGAGCGAGTCGGTTCGGGAAGAAATTCAACTGTCGTAAATTCAGTGGAGACCGGCCCAAACCCCTTTTTTAACCCTTATTATGTCATTTGGGAGGAATTCGGTGTGGCCAAGTAGTTAGCAAAATGATTTCCAGGTAACACGGTTAATGGTTACCTGGTAGGCTTTACGAATACCGGGTTAAAAAGAATTTGCCGTGTGGAGGACTGCATAGGTCATTTTCTCAAAGATCAAAACAGTTTGGGAATATGCTGTTCACTTGAAAATATTCTCGGCAAGAGACCTAGTATCTTTGGATAGAGATCTAATTTCCTTTCCTCCAACACGAGGCTTGGGTCATTTTCCATTAACTTCAAGAAGAGATATAGTGTTCTTTGAAGATTAACCAGTTCCACTAAATAACTAGCACAGTCTCGGGTATCCTAGATTCGATATGCTATAGCATTCCTTATCTGATTCGTCTGATATTAGCTTCGATTTGCTCGCTATAACATAGTGTACGTACACCCTTATCCACGTTGCATGCAGAACTTTGTGTTGTTCAATAATTCATAGCGCATGGTGTACGGTAGTCACTGAGCGTTGCCTTAAAAATGGGGCGACATGCACGGCGGCAAACATTCACGTTTGAAATCCAATTTCAAGAAAAGAGCCAAAATTATAGAGTCAAAATTTCGCTCGCTTGAAAGTTAATTCACTCATCCGCCTTTCTTCGTATGCGTTGGTTGAATAATAAACGCTAGCATTAAGGACTTGGGCAGTCTAGCCTGTTGCCTTGATTCGATTGAAAGGGCAACTAGGAATCAGAAGGAAGAATATGTGTGAGATGGTGGAAAGGATTATCGATGATGGGAGTTCTATTCAAAGCGAAGAGAAGGGGTCTTCTGTGCGCACCAAGCGGAGACGAACCAGCTCTAGTGATCTGAAGCAGTCAATTCAGGTTTCATATTTTTCTGTTGCTCAAAAACTACTACCAACTGTTGTAGCTAGTACGCACTTGCTAGTATGTACTCAATATATTTCTACTACGTAACTGAGGGGAGGGGGGGGGGGTTGTATCGTAAATATGATATCTCTGTTATGGTATATTCGAAAAATATGCGGTCTGAGTTATGATCTTCGTACCTTCACATTTTAGTTGGCCTACGAACAGTCAGAGCATGGCAGACTGAGCTCATCGGAAAATTATCTATCGTAAATATGATATCTCTGTTATGGTATATTCGAAAAATATGCGGTCTGAGTTATGATCTTCGTACCTTCACATTTTAGTTGGCCTACGAACAGTCAGAGCATGGCAGACTGAGCTCATCGGAAAAGGAGACACTGGCTTCTGCCTTTCACCTTTCACCGCAGGACGTAAACAAGATGTTCGAGAATCGAAGAAGTTTCGTAGAGAGAAAGATAAGGGTAAGATTGTATTATTGTATGCGTTATATGTTTATTCGAATGCCACTTTCTTAACTTGGATGTCTGAATATGACTTATAACACTTAACAGTCAAAACACTTAGCAGTTAAAGTTATCAAGATGTACAAAGTATCACAGTTTCTTAGTAGTTGATTGATGGTTCAGTCATTCAATTGAGATTCATACTGCCTCCGTATTGCTCATACTGACAAACTGAGGGAAAATTGTACAATTGCCCCCCCCCCCTCACCTTAAGTCCCCCCCCGTAGTACTATCACCCCCCTCCCAATACGATTCCCTATAGAGAGGGGGGTGATTGTAAATGGGGGGTGATTGTAAATGGGGGGTAATTGTACAATGTCGACGTTTAACAATCACCCCCCACAATACAAAATGGGGGGTAATAGTACAACCCCGGACCTGTTTAACAATCGCCCCCCACTCAATCCAAACCTACAGTAAAGAAGGATGTTGTACAATCACCCCCCTCGGGGTGGGGGGTGATTGTACTACGGCTCGGATTTCAACCTATTTCGGCTCAAGGGGGGGGGGGACGATTGTACAATAAACCCCAAACTGACATGGAATTGATTTGGATTGTGTAAAAACCCGTGGGATATCGGCCATTCTGCACCGATTCAATCGCTCTAACATACATTCTTTCGGAGTTGAAGACAGTACAACCACTTTCAACAAGCGGACGGATATGTTTTGTAAACCTTAATCCATGTTAAGGTATTTTTCAATCTCAAACACTTGAACATATTAAATGTTCTTCTCTTTGCAGCAGCTACTATTTGATTGCAATGATCAGCAAAGGGTATACTACTTGTAATGGTGAAACCTAAGTCACGTACAGTTTCACAACCACCTATCATAGTTCCATTTACGGTGTACACATTCTTAGGGTTCCTACTACCAATGTGAAGCACTTTGAATTTTTCCACTGAGAAAGGTAATTCCCACTGAACCTGACCAAGAATACATAGTGTCAATGGACTCTTGCAAATGTACTCTACTTTCATTTTCTGAGAAGTTTTGGCGAATTTTGGTATCATCTGCAAAAACCTTGTAACTTACTAAACCCGGTTTGAGAAGTAAACTGGGTACTTCGCGAGTGTAAGCACTGAATAGCAGTGGGGAGAGAGCCCACCTTGAGGTACACCATTAGTTATTGTGAACACGTCAGATAAACTAATATCAGTTACTTCATTTCAGAATTTTCTCATTTCATCAGAAGTGTTGGATATATATTCACCGCAGATAGAGCATGTAAGTGCATATGTGACACTGTTCTTTGTTTGGGTGCGGTTTCATTTATCTATTAAAGGTTAGACAACTTGTAAATTAGGGTAAGCACATGTTATGCGTATTCATAATTTCAGGTAGCAGTATTGGCACGCTGTAGTGCAAGGCGTGTTCGAGAGTGTTTCATGAAGTACTCAGCACAGATAATACGAGATGTGCAATTGAAGTGCGCTTCTTGTGGTAACAGGAGTAACACGAGTCCCCCTGCAACGCGAAAACTCAAATGGGTTGCTCCAGTTCCTTCTGTGCGGGACATAATCTATCAAATTAACTAAAGGTGAGTGAGAAGCATGGTTTGAAATTTTTTTATGAACAATGGTGTTATCGCATTATGCTGCTATCACGGCGTACTCCACTTTTTATTGTTTTTTGAATGAAATGAGGTGATTGCAGGTACTTCGTGGAAGAAATTCTTCTCAATTGCATGGAAGATGAGCTTAATTTTTCAAACAAAAAACGTCTTCTCCAAACAAGTTCAATTATATTTAAACTCTTTTCTTCTAACAATAATCAATGTTTTCTGCGACATTCACCTGGAGATAGAAAGTGTATGTAATGGGATATAATATACTTTGTATTTCAAAGTAAATCCAGGAAATGAGGCCGATGTTTCGGTGCACTTCAACTCACAACTCTAACCATGCTAGGCCATTCAGAGGTGAACTTCTTCTCGAACCGACTCTTCCCGAACCAAAACCGAACCGATTCTTCCCGAACCAGTTGGTTCGTTCTAGGACCGAACCAAATTTAAGCCAAACAAGGTGGAACCGAACAAATTCGGGTAATTAATGTTGAAATTGACGGACTGTGTATAACGTTTATTAGGGTTTGGTTTGGTTCATGTCTAACCGTTTGATTACGCAAATGGATCGGTTTTTTACCGAACCAACTGGTTCGGGAAGAATAGGTTCGGTTTTGGTTCGTGAAGAGTCGGTTCGGGAATAAATTTCCCTCTAGACGGTCACATCTCTTCACACCGCAGTTCTCTGAATATTTTCGAACCAGCCTGCAAGCTTGGATTGGTACTGAACAATTTTTTTTCCGAAATCGTCCCATTCTTGCCAATGAATGGTTCGAATCGAACCGCATTTATTGTGATAACCGCAGTCATTATTCACTTCTTCCATATTTCTTTCATCACACTTTGGTACTGTTTTTTGTTTCAAACTTAATTGTCATGTTTCGGCTGTTACTGAACCTTTTAGGTGTTGATTTTCTGTGTTATTGTCTGCCAAATGTATATATGTATAAAAATATTCACTTCTTATCTTTTGTTTGCGTTTTATTTCTTACGTTCGTCGTACCGTTCGCTATTTATTTATTACACTATCGTTCTCACAACGGTGTCCTTCCCTGAGATTTACGCTACGCGATGGGTAATTAGTGGTGTGCGTTGGTGGTTATATTTGAAATTTGCCGAAATTTGGAAATATTGCATTTTCTTACTTTTCTTTTTTTCTTTCTTTACTCACCTAACCTAACAGACATAACCAGAGTATTTTATATCTGCTTTTACGAAATGCGTTTCCAATATAAGGAACTTTCTCTATGATGCTGAAATTCCCAATATACCTCGTTATTTTCGTGATGGTTACCTGACGTTTTGAAAATAACAGTTTTTTTTCGAATGATAACTATTCAGTTTAGCTAACATGCGAAGTCTTGTAACATTTTTTTAGGGATGATATGAATATATGTATTTCTAGAAAGTCAATATAATGCATGTAAACAACTTTAATAATATATGTCAAATCGAACTTCACTCTCTTTACATTTTAGTTAAATTAAGCTTCTTACTCAGCGTCTTCCCACAACCATTATTGTATAATACGTACTAAATACCCTATTGCGCATTGGTCATTTATAATGATCGGTGTAGATTCATTGATAAACATTGGCCTCATTTGTATAATTGTAGAAAATGAAAGAGATTGAAGCTCTTTCCGATGTTGAACTCCGAGACGCACTGAAGCAGTTCAATGTCAATGTGGGGCCGATAACTGGAACCACCCGAACGATCTATGAGAAGCGCCTTGCTAAACTAACCAAAGGAAACGTCAAACAGCCGGTGACTGGGCCGGTTCGTTCATTTCGTCTGTTCTCTGGCAAATGACATGTGTTCAACGAACAATTTGCAATTCTGAACTACGTAGTTTCTGTTGATTTCAAACAACCTAATTTCTCCAGTAAAACCAAACCAAGGTGAGACCGCTTCCCAGTAATTTGGAACTTTACCCGCAGTTCAAAAACGGCCGACCCCGCCAATTGAAATGCAGCCGGTCATCCCAGACAAGGCTGCGGACCCGCGCGGAAAAAATATACTGTAGTTTTTTGGCACGATACTTGGTCGAAATTTGCATTTAATTTGTTAGAAAGTGCGCTCCATTATTAAAACCGCTCGTACATGGTACGCGGTGCGGTTTTGTCTTTCATCCGTTTTTTAACTTGGACCGTTCTTGTAGAGCGGTCTCACCGTGGAACTCTATATTACACACCAACAATACAGTATATATGTAGATTATATGGTAATAAAGATGTAATTCATCTGTTCCGTTGTATAGGCCACCATCAAGAGGGCTGCTTCAAAATCACCTAGTCGAACGGCACCACGCACCTCGAAAAAGAAATCCAACAAGTCGGAGAGCGAAGGTGCGCATCGGAGGAAGTTTATTGATTATCTAGAAAATTTTATAGTTTTATTCATGCTTTTAGTCCGAGCTCAATGTTTTGATTTGCTCCACTCATGTCTCGACTCGTTCACCCGCTTAATACGTTTGTATAAAAGGGAGGCTGAAAAAAAAACTTTGAATCGTCCCAATATATTACGAATTATTTTGTGGCTGTGCGCACATAATCCGATCCTTTTGTTCTCATAGATTATTGGGTCTCGTATCTAACCCGTTATTATAGATTGTGTGTTTTACCAAAAGTTTTACAAACCGTTTCGAGTTTCGGACTTTCGATCACATACTAACTGATAGTTGGCACTTTTCTCAGATGAAATAGAGAGCGATGAAGACCAAATTATATCGCCCCGTCCTCACGTCGGGAAAAATAGCAAGGCGAAGCCGGTGTCGTCTACTCCTACCAAGAATCGAACTCCATCCCCTGTAGCAGATAGGTGGGTCCCATACCGACGTACCTACACGATAAGTTCTGATTTGTTTTCAGCATGTTATCAGTATGTAGATTATACTACGCCCAATACCTCAATTTTGCATCAAGTACGTGCGAATTTATGAGATTCCGCAAAAAAATGACGCCGGTTTTCTACATTTTTCTTTCCGGCATTTTTCATTTTCCAGTTTGTAAAGTCATGTTACGTATCTCGTTGTATAACCCACCTTGTATCCAGGTCGCTGAATTCTTCTTTCCGGCCTGCCAATAACATTATTCCGGGCCGACGAACGGGATTGCCTGCCGTACAGCAGAGTGGATCACCAGTTCGTTCGAAGAATATGAGCTACTTCTTTGATGGTGACATGCCTGGAGCCACACCCCCCAGAAACAAGGTCGGACTACCACGGTGAGTATAGCATTCTCTCTCACGCCATTTGTATTACACGAAATGATCCTTTTTTTACCGTGATTCAATAAGGTGTGCTTGCTCCAGTTTGTGGAGATAGAAATTCACTCAGGAAAGTTATATTGTGCTATTTGAAAACAACAACCGAGAAAAAAATCGGTTTGTAGACTAGACGAGTTGATTTGTTGTGTTTTTTTATGATTTAAATTTGTGTTTTAGACCACATCCCGTTCCTACGCCTCCTTCTTTGATGAAAATGAAACGGACTCCCGTTCCTTCGAGTGGTTTGTCTCATTTATTATTCATAAGGAACAGCACTCAAGTTACGAAAATTATGTATCTTACACGCTTATATATAAATTAGTCGATAAAGCATTTATTAGCTGGATTATTGTTTTGTTTAATTTAGTAAGCTTTTTCAACTTTCGAGATGAGTGTTGTGATCCTCCAAAAACAGTTTTTGCGTTTGATCGCTGGCGGTGAGATCTTACTAAGATGATATGTTCGCAAAAAAACCGAGTAATATGTAATGGGTGTTTACCAGGTCTCATGAGCTCGAATCTCAACTTCAATGGTTCAATACGGAGCGAGAAGTTCGTAAAAACGATTTTTCATTGCTGCCAACACAGCGAGCACGTGCTTTGCAGGTGGAAACAGTTTCTATGACGTTGGAAACACAACTGGTGAGGAAGATTCGGACGATGGCGCAATGGAAACTAGCCGTGTCGTATTTGATTCGAAGAATGAGGGAAAGGAGCGAAGAAGCCCACTACGGAAGGCTTGGGATCGCTTGCTAGGAAAGGATGTGAGTATATATATATTACATATTTTTTCATTCACGTCGCTTCGTTACGAGGCGGTGATCATCATACATGTCACATATTTTTGTAGCAGCAGTTTCTTCTTAGTTGATCTTGGTCCCTTTCCTCCATAGAATACTTCATGGTGGATTTTCGATTCTTCTATTTCAGACAGTATGGTATTTCTGTTAGTAGGTTGTTTTTTGATTCAAAAAGTCAGACATTTTGAGAGAAAAGTTGGCCGCAAGGAGCCCATTTATTTTTCTTTAATATTCCGGTTGTTGTACAATGATGAGCGGCATAAAAGCACGTTTATGAAAGTTATCGTCATAAAATTAGAAATAGTTATTCGGAAGAATAGTTCAACTTGAGACGTTGTGTAGCGGATTGAAATATATGTTTTTGATAATGACTGTCATTTCAGTTCAAGGCTGGGGCTGTTCCGGGTAGTTCTTATGAATTTCGTCATGGGACCACCCGCACCAAAGTGGATCGGGACCCCGTCACAGGACGACCTCGCGTCAAACATAGCACCAGCAGGTATATACTGAATAATGTTCACAATGTTGAGTTCCTGCCTTATAGATGTACGCATATCGGAATCTGCTGAGCTATCCTTTTTGCTGCGTTTTCTATCTTTTGAGATACTACCAGCGGCCTGTGTCTCAGTTTAAAAGAAATGTACACATTCGTCATTATCTGTGTTGAATTCTCCAATTAGTTCATATATTACTAAAACCTGGACTGTATACTACATATATATATAGTTTGACTACACAGAAAATACAGTTTCTTGTAGTATTGTTTAGAGTTCCGTTTATTACAACGCTTCAAGTGGTGACTAACAGTATGCGTTTCCTGTAACGTATATATGAGAAGCACTATTCCAGGGATGTGTCCACTGTTCTCATGATCGTCTTGTCCGTGTTCTTCGTTCTATTGGCTATGGCATATGTAACCACTGCACAGAGGGAGGCTGTCTTGGCCACAGCTAATGTTGTTTCCGGTAATCATTGTTCACGTGTTGCATAGTATATAGCATTCTCTTACATCAAAGAGCTTATGCCTTGTGTTCAACTTTGTTTCTCCCCTCTGTGTTGTTGTATATCACTTGTTTGTAGGGTCCATCAGAGATACATTCACCTTCTTCTACAAGTATGCTGTTCTTCCGGTGATGTTAGTCGGATGTGGTGAGTGGGTTATTCTGTCGTCCGATTGCTGAACTGCTATGATAGTTTGTTCTAAAATATATGCTCCCAACAGGTTACTTTTGCATGATTTTTTTAGCCGCCCTCGTTTGTGTCGCAATCTTTTTTGCTCACCGTTGGTATAAGGACTTGAAGTTGAAGGAGGTGGAACAGTTTGAAGCTCTCGTTGAACAGATATTAGGTCAGTTTCATTAGTTTTTTTCTATATTGTTCGGCTTCTTCACGCATTTTGAGCTTTTCAGTAGCACGCAGTGAGAGATCAGCCAAATTGCAATCGGAATAGGTAACATAGTTGATCTGCGTGCACATTTCAAATGAGAATCTGCTCCTGTAGGTACTTGAAAGTGCTCATGGCCGTGCTTCGAGTGATTATTTCTTTATTTGGTGGTCAATTCGTTATCTCTAACCTGACCACCGAAGAAACCGGTTTCCCTCGCAATCTATCCATAGCCTTATCTGAAAATCCGGGTACGTGATTTATCTAAGTTAACTCGAAATTTTATTTTTCACCGTCAGCCAAAAAGGTTACTTCTCGGTTACTTGAGGGTTACCAAAACCCTGGTCAGATCAGATAAAGGTCATATGCTCTTCCTTTCTCACAATAAATTTTTTGAATCCATAATTTCTTTTCAGATTTGGTTCGCGAGTCGTCCGAGGAAGGCGATGATTATATATCGATTCCTCATGTGAGAGACGTCATATTTCCTCCAGCAAAAAGGTTAGAAATTGTTAGTTATTCATTAAAGGATAAGTTCTCGGGCATATACCGCTCACTTTTTGGCGATGCTCATGTTCAGTTTTTCGATATTACACATGACCCTCGTGCACAGAACATGGACGGTTTTTCCGGTGCATTCATTCGTATTTAATCTGGCATACATACGTGATTCGAGCATCAGACGAACAGTCGTCGGAGTTGTTGAACAGTAGATTTTGTTTTGTTCTTCGTTGCTTAAGCGTAAGTTTTGCGTTTTTTTCATGTATTACGTGGGTGACTTTGTTGTGTATCGTATATGCTTTGTTCAGCTTCAAATGTTGGTGGAAATTTTGAAATTGCAGACGTGGTTCTGAGTTGGCTCGATGGGAGAAGGCGGTGACTTTCCTGAATGAGAATGAGTCACGTATTGCAACCGAAACGCGTGTGTTGAGAGGCCAGGAGTGCGCAGTCTGGAAGTGGCTTCCTTACAAGAAAAGCGGCTGGCAAGGAAATGGTAGGCGGTAGGCTTGAAATTATTCGAAATTTCTCTTGCCCCACCTTCTCTTGCCTCTCTGCTAATTGATAATTGTCAACCTTTTACAATTTTGCAAAATAATCCTTTTGGGAGAATTTGCATGGTTTTGTTTAGTTACTTTCAAGGTTCGCGTTGTTTGTGAAATATCCGCGTGAACTCGTTCACGTTATGTATCAGTCCCCCTTCATTAATGCTTTCATCAATTACTCCTCATATGATTGTGTCTTTATGTCTCTTCCTTTGAAAGTATCTCCTCTCATCCGAGTGCGCATATTGTATTCACGTGTCCCCGATTTGATTGCCTATGTTTGTAATTTTTTGGAAGCTGAGAGTTGTCTTGTTGGGCATAAATTGCGTTGAGCGTCTCCAGGAATAAAGCGTTCATCCGAAAATTTGTTTTTGCTGATGCTTCGAAAATGTCAACCCACGATACAGACAAAGGCAGCGTTTTTCGATACGGTCTACCAGTATTTTTGCAGCTTTCACATCGAATTCTACTCTGAGTGCTCGTGGTAGACCTGTATCTCCAAATGTCCCCGAGGAAGCTTTAACCCGTTGCTTGAAAATAAGAGAAGTGTTTGAGGATAGAAGTGAAAAGGATGCTGAAGAGGAGTGAGTTTCCTTCTAAAATCGGTTCGCCATCATGTTTGAAATGGTCGTAGATAGTATTCCACCAACAAATCTACACACGTAGTGCGCAGTTATTACTATTATTGATAACTGTATTACGAACTCTGCTTGAGGGGAAACACTTTGAATTTATTGGGACTAATTACGGCTTCCTAATTCCCTATTCAGATTCATCAGCACTGCAGGAAAAATATCATGAGTGTACCTGGAAGTTCGCTACGTTTGATATCGAATATTCATTTGCACAGTGAATGGACCATCTGCTTTTTTCTCGTTCCTCAGTAATATTCGTTATTTAAGCATTGATTATGATGCGTTGGAACTGAGTCTGCGTGAGAAACTCTACCCGGTTGATGCAGTACATATTGCTTTCGATAAATCTTCAAAGGTTGGTTGCAGTCTGTCTGAAATTACTAGAACACATTCACCTACCACCCTCTGCCCTTTGAAATGAAAAAAAATCAAAAATTGCCATAAAATGCATAGGAGGCTGAAACTCGTCGTCTGTAGTCAAACTATTTAATGTTGTTTTCGAAATATTTAAAATGTTCTTGTTGCCTTGGTGTTCTTAATTTTGCTGATATGACGTGTTTGCAGGAAGGTGTTGTGTTCATGAAGTTGCGCGATAGAATTGACGCGAAGAAGGCGTTCAGTGCTCTACATGGATGTTGGTTCAATGGTACGCTCACTACCCACCGTCTCTATCTCGTTAAATTGAAGAGAGATCGTTATTGACTGAGTTAACTTGAAAAATGTAACGTTCTATTCATGATATTTGGTCATTAGACATTTGAACAGCCAATCAAAAGGGTTGAATATGATTAAATATTGTGCAGTGTTCAGGTCATCTGGTATCTGTCAAGTACATGAGGGATCGCCGTTACGCGGAAAGATTCCCTTCTACGGCGGCTCTTTAGAGTGATCTGGCTTACATAACAATCACGACTTCAATTATCACGATGCTTCAATACTTACCGATCTCCATTCACATTGTTATGTTGATTATTTTATGCAATTGCAATTCAAAACTGATCGATAATATTATAAACACAAATCAGTATATGTTTTTATTAAATCAAATAACATAACAGAGTGATCAATAAACTCGTAACAAAAATAGAGACCGGGGTTAAGACACTTTCTTCGAAGTTGTAGGTCATCAGGAGGCAACAAGCATTGATACCTTGTGATTCCGAAGGTTCTTTCCGTTCAACGCGTTGACAGCTTTCGCAGCAGACTGTAATGAAAGGTCATTAAAAATTAGTTTAAATACGTAATGTTTTCAACAAGGCGATGGTTCTTTGAGAATTGATGAGCATACTGTATACGTATAGTCTGTAGACGTATACAAGTACCAACCTCCGCTTGTTTGACAGCCAGCATACATTCGCCAGTCGCGATACCATCATCTCCCATTTTCATTCGCACGGAATTCTCGTCTACATCATAGCCATTGAAGAATCCGACAACATCCTGTAACGATAAGGTGGAAAACTTGAAAACATTGCCATGCATCCACATTGTGAAGAAACTGAGAACACACCTGTAGCGTGATATCGGGAGGAAAACCACTGCAGACCAGTACACATCCTTTGGCACCAATTGAAGCGATTAGCTCGGAGTCGAGCGCCTAAACTATTCATCTGACCAGAGAAACTAACAAAATATAGATGAAAACTAACAAATGTGGTCAATTTTTGAAAATGGAAGGACAATTGTAGGGTTGTTAAAGTCGAACTCGACTCGACTCGAAAAAACTCGAAAATTTTCGAGTTGAGCCGAACTCGAAACTCGAAATTTCTCAAAACTCGAAATTTTCCAAAAACGCGACAACTCGAAATTTTCCGAAACTCGAAATTTCCCGAAACTCGAAAACTCGAAATTTTGAACGCGAAAACTCGAAAATCAAAATTTCGGACTCGAAAAATGTCTCTTTTTGGGTCCAAAAACACTCAAAACTTCTCAATCTCGACTCGAAAAAACTCGAAAATTTTCGAGTTGAGTCGAACTCGAAACTCGAAAACTCGAAATTTCCCAAAACTCAAAAACTCGAAAATTCCCAGAACTCGAAAACTCGAAATTTCCCAAAACTCGAAAACTCGAAATTTTGAACTCGATTAACAACCCTAGACAATTGCCTTCATAATGTTTCTCGGAAAAGCATACAATTTCGGCCAATTACACATGCAATCGGGTTGCATGCAACCAAAATGCAACCAGGTTGCATGTGTAAAGACAGTTTGGTTTCTTTTCAACCCGGTTGCATTTGGAAAGCAACCGAATTTTCTCAACACATGCAACCCGGTTGCATTTTGGTTGCATGCAACCTGGTTGCATGTGTAAACCGCCTACAATTTCATTATTGCCAGATGTTTTCTCAAACAAAAACAAATCAGGCAGCATCGGAAAGTATATCAGATGAATAAACCAATTGAAAACAACGAAAATTCGATGATAATATACCAACCTCTGAAGCATGACTTGGCAGTTCCTCGGGCAATTTATCGTGTTTATCAGTCCGATACGGGGGCGGTTTCTGATTGAACGTCTGGTGATGGTTATTGAATGGGTGAGACATGCCTTAAACAAAATTACGTTATACCTAAACTATACGCTCTCGAATTTATTCAACCAGCATATTAATTCCGTATCACCTATTCGTGGATACCTACCGTATACTATCAAGCTTTCAAATCACGGAAAACCCAAGATATGCTTTGTCATAAGTATATGAACCAGATATGAAAACTTCTAGTTAAACATTCTCAATCTCCAATATCTGAATGTTGACAAGCATGCATTTATACTAATGTAAACACCACCCAACTTAAATTCAGAGCAAGACTATCGGAGCGAGAATGGACGAACTATGGTTAGCTGAGATATGAAATTAAGTGATATAAACGAACGTGGAGGAGCTGGTCGGCCGCGGCCTCTTCCTCTGAAAAAGGAGGGCGGAGGAACGGACATCGCACGATGGGAGGAGGCTCGCGCACAGTCGGGGGCCATTATGGGAGGCATTCCGGGAGGCAGCAGCAGGGGACGAGGTGCGCCTCCATTCGAGGGCATCATCACACCGAACGGCGGAGGGGGCATGCCACGGCCAGGTCCTGCCCAGCACTCATATTATTATTATTATTATTTATATATACTCATAATCAACCGAACAGACAACGGATATGAATCACGTGGGAGCTATGCGGCCAGAACACTCTCGAAAAACATGTTTTTGCCTCTTCGAATATTGATAGAGCTCGTCAGACCTGATTTATTTTGGAATATCGTAACGTAAAGATCGTTATGTATATTTTAAACACCTTTTCTCCCAAAAAGCATTGAATATACAGAAGAACGCGATAACACGTCTAAAACTGAGGTGAGATCGTGGAAAAGATGAATCAGTACAATAAAAAACGGAGCAGTGGAATAGAAGGCAATGAATGAATGTTACCTCTGTTCATTGCGCCTCTTCCCCGCATCATAGGCAAGGGTGGAGGAAGTGCCGGCTGCGAGCTAGTTGCGTTCAACTGCTGCATCTGCAGCTGAGCCATCTGCTTCTGAAAGACCAATACAAATATTTTCACACAAAACAAACATAGCCATTTCAGACAACACAACGGCTGCCACTGCTATTCACATGAAACACAAAGTAGTACTGATTCTGAAACTCACGATTTCACTCTCACTTTTCTTCGACTCCCCATACTTGTCCTCGATCGCAATTATTTCATCAGCAAAGTCGTTGTCGATGTAGCTCATTCTGAAAAGAGAAAGAGAGATACAAGTTAATCTATATTTGGTAAAAGAAGAAGGATTGTATGGCAAACATATGGTTAATATACCTAATGGTTCTTCCTAGGAGAAGTGCTTTCACGCCGCGTGCCCTTTCCATAAGAGTCTCGCTCTCAAACTCGGCCACCCATCTGTCGGACGCATTCCCGTCAGCATAGAAGGTGCGGACTAATCTCGACGGCTTCACTCTCTCCGACAGCCAACTGTAATACCAATACAATCTATTGTTGGACAGATGACCTGATACTGGCCAAGGAAAGAAGAAAAGAAAACAACTTTGTTCATGGAACAACTTTGTCGAAACATCAACACACCTTCGAATATCGTCTTCTGATACTCTAAACGGTAAATTGGTCAGCTGGAGACACCATCTATTCGGCTCCTGTCGGCCTTTTCGTCGAGGCGGACTTCTCGAGCGTCCACGTCGTCGAACATCGCGGCCATGACCGCGAACGGGACTGCGAGAACGGGACCTGCATGTTAAACATAATTCGTGCCAGCAATGCTGCAGGCAATTTGCAATATTCATTCAACAGATTAACGATATTTACGACCACCTGTTCGGAGGATAGTCATTCATAGCCTAGCAAGACCAAATCAAAACAGACCCTTTGTCAACTATCTATTCAGTCGAGATTGTCACAGTATACACGATAGAAGAAACCAATTCCGTCTTTTCAGTATACGTATACGTGAGTTCATCGTAAATGTTGGAAGGGTGTTGATACAGTATTTTGAGGCTAGTTGCGAATAATGGATTAGTTGTGTGTTAGCACGCTTCTTCTGGAATTAGTATAAGACTATACCCATGATGATGAATGTCTCACCTATCATCTCTTCGAACTTCTCGCAAGTTCCTTCGACCTCTGCCCGACGGAGAGCGGCTTCGTCTTCTTCGCGAATCTCGTTCCAGCCGATCGTGACGATGATCGTTCGAAGATGAAATGCGATTCGAGCTAGCTTCATTCATCTGAAATGACAGTTCAAAACTGAAGCTCACAGAAACTATCAGCAATTATTCCACGCACATATGCGATTTGTGAACATACATCAGAACTTGAAAATTAGTCTATTGATCTATTATTCTAGATAAATTTTTTGTGCGTGCAATAAAAGGCCAGTGCGAACAAACGGAAACACTTACGCGTGCGAGATTAGGAACAATCGGTCCGTCAATGGATTCCTCAAAAATACTTCTGGTAGTGGGACGAATTCTGGAAATAGAAACTACTGCTTTTCACACTCATAACTCGTTAACTTCAAATTGAAGGGTGACTGTGTGACGACCAAACTTTCCATACATCAAGCATGGCACAAATTCAACTAAGAATCAGAATTGGGGGATGGGCGGTGCATTCTGAGAGTGCCCGCCATAAAATGTTCACTTGTCTGACTCATTGTCTCAAATGATGCAATGTCGACATTTAACTTCGTACACATTTCACCAATGGTTTTTGGGGTTTGCGTCTTTGAGAAGTATTACCCTGCAAACCATATGTACTTTGATGTTTGTTAAGACAGTTAGCCTTCTTTACTACTACTTTACCTTGTCGTTGGCTCACCCCGAATCATCGAAAGCCCCTGTGTTGAGTTTATCCAAGTTTGACGTCAGTGCGTGGTTTTATTATACATCGTGCGTCAGTGCGCGGTTTATATTCAAATTACACAATATTTGGAAGTACAACAATCGGTGTAGGAAACGAACCGAATCCCCTGTTCTCCATCTTTCCTCAACAGATTAGTCGCGTCGGCCTCATTCTCCAATCTGACAAGTGTGTGGAGCAGGATTCCTTCAATAGAAAAGACTGAAACTACCAACAGCTTCCTGCTCACGATGTGCTCAACATAAGTTGACTATATGAAAAAACGAGAAAAAAATCTCAACCAACCTTCTGAACTGTAAACTACTTTGACTGAAGTGAGACTGAGTGGTACACTGGGCTTGATGAACTGCTCTAGAACGGTGGGCCGCAGCATATCAGTGGGGAGACGACTCATCTCCATGTATCGAGGGCTTTGAACGGCGCCGCTGGAACCAAAATACAAATAAAATCTGAAAACTATTGTAAAACACCTTCCTACTATAAACTGTGTGCGACTCAAGAACAAGTTGAAAATGGTGAAAAACCGGATGTTAATATCAAAGTAGCGAGTGAACAATACCTATTGTCAGTGGAGTGCTAGAGTAGTTACCTGGAAGAAGGAACCGCGGTTGGCAGAAAAGACGGTGGTCCAACAGCCATCCGATTCTGAGAGGACTCCACTGAAGATGGCTCAGTACGTGAGGAGGCACCCGGAAGGCCTATTCCCTCGTGTAACTGGCTTGATGTATTCGAAACAATTGGCGTCGATTTGTTCTACAAATTTGTTATGAATGTTCATAACAAACAATGAATGGCGAATATGCCGGTGGAAACTGTGAATAGCAACAACTTGTAAAATAATGTTAGTGCTTACTGATATTAGATTCTCTCAGAGGCTACTATTGTGAACAAACACTGAACAAAGACAATTGGTGCAGATCGAAACGAGAGAACCGCTTACCTCATTCTTATTCAGATGGTTAGAATTGAGAAGAGTTTTTCTTCCAGGTACAACACCGCTCGGACCGTTATGATGATCAGATCTACAACAATACAGGTATGCAAGGTAATACTGAAACCATTGTGAAATACATATAATCAATTGTATAATAATCACTTGTTGCTAGAACTGAATAGAATAGAATAGAAGTCATTTGAAGCTAACGAACAGTATATATATTATTAGCAGCCTTGACAAATGTGGCGGAATGGCAATATGAAAGAGGGTAATCCGAAAATCTCACTTGGGTGCTTCCCATTTCTTCGGATCAGTGTTGATAGGACCCGGAGCGTTCTCCCTCCAGCTTTCATTTCGAATAGCAATCGTCGGAGGTTTCACGGAGCATATAGGAGTTGGTCCATTTGTGACGCCGGCCACATACCCATTTTGGGATGATGGCAGACGGGGAGGCGAACTAAAAGAAAATTATCATGTTTGGTAAAAAACCCCTGTGACAACACTAGCAAAACGTTTCCGTAATCATTTAATACTGGCAATAAAAAACTGACGGCTTCCGTTCATCCCTGGTTGTCGCGGATGATTGAGTTGGTGCAGTCAGAGGAGGAAGTTTGGTCAAATCTGAAACAGGGAAATAAAGCTACAAATACACTTATCTTAAAAATTAAACTCGACGTTTCAATAATTTATACCTGAATGCCCAAGCTTAAATTACCTGAATGAAAAGTCTCGAAACCACCAGGAACCAAGAAAATACGTCAACTATATACCATACTGACATAGCACCTAGAAGATAAAACCCAACCAATGCAAAGGTCTATCGAATTATAAATAATAGACAAACCTGGGGGTTTCGGGAGCGATGGAGCAGGGAATAGGTGTCTGAGGTGCGGGGGAGGGATGCCGAACGGCGGCCGCAAATGAGCTGGCAGCTTCGAGAGGGCATCTTGTACAGCCTTATTCGAGGACAAGCACGGCTCCTGCTGGAACAAACCAACTTTAAACGCGAACAGTACGCGAAGATTAACGAATCGACTTCTTCAACAGTGTCGTTCCCGATCCTCGAGGAAATGAGACAAATAACAGTCGTTTCTAATTGAATCACCTGCTGATAGTCCATTTGAACTTGTTCAGATCCTGTCGTGACAGGCGTCGCATAAGGTGGTTGCGCGGCTGGTTTCCCGCCAGGGCCATTGCGAGGAGCGGAGACTTGACCAGTGGAAGCAGGATACGGCCCGACCGGGTTACGGTACTGAAAACTTAATTGTCAATATCATAGGGGATACTGGTGCAAAACCTTATGACGAATTGTAAAAAAAACTACTGTATCTATCGCGCGCAGCGCGAAGCGCTGTGCGAGATTTGTCTTTGGTCCGGCTAATTGTCAGTAGTGGTTCGGTTCATGTAATGCAAAAATACACAAAACACAGTGCTATCATTCATATCAGAGACCTATCAGCATCGAAAAACACAGTAGTACGATACGGTTAACAGAAAACAAAACATACCATTCTCACACCAGCAGATTTTCCATGACCTTCGCGTGGGAAGCCTGGCTGTTGAAAGTTGGGCGGCCCCGCTTGGTGCGACATCGCATTGTCCCGTGACGTCGAGGGAGTCGGTGGAAAATAGCGCGGTGCAGGTGGTATCTGAAAAATTGAGAGAAGTGTAACTCCAGGCAGGACTCGTACTAGAGTCCGTATCCTCTGAGGCTAAATCGATAATCATAGTTTGCTCTATCGTCTTGTCACCGGAGAGTTGGAATATTCAGGCAATCTAATGAATAAACATGCCCCTATCCACATCCCAACTACACCCATCGGCGGTCACCAGATATTCGATCTAACCTGTTGTCCATTATTGGGATGTTGTTGAGCGCCACCACGAATTCCATTATAAGGTTCAGTAACAGATGACGCTGGGAGGGGCATCCTCATATAGGCCGGCTTATTGTAGTCAGAAGTATCGGGTGCAAACACTGACGGTTTTTCAGCTACATACGAGCCTGACCCACTAGACGAAGCCTGCACTCCATTCTCATGAGAGACAGGTGGGGCACCTGCAACAATTACTTCAACACTATAACGGGAACATACAAAATAAAACAGCTTCCTACTATGTCTTATTGTCAAATTGAGAACGGAGTCTTCATATTTACACCCGAATACGTTCATTGGCAACCAGTGAGGCACATTATTGTACACAGTGTATGTGTGACCGTTTTAGCTGAAGTTTGATGTACAAAGTTAGCGAATATTTCAACGCACCGTGCTCACAACACATACAGGAGGAAAGCGAAATATTAGTAATTTAGCTTAGATGAGTTCGGATGTATAGGGTTTATTAGACTCAATATGCCAGCGAAACTCTACATTTAACCAAGCCTACCACCTCTCACTAAACTACGTTTTGTTAAAATTGTGTTATACACTCAAATTTATGATCTTCCTAGCAGATTAGATAGCCAGCGGTCATATTAACATAGCGAATTGATATGCTCTAGCAAATACAGACAGCCACGGTAGTTTGTGTCGCTCCGACGTGTGTAGTTTGATCACGGTGCGTCTGAGACGTAATTGGGAATTATCCGTGCAGGTCAGACTACAAACTCGAATGTTGTCACCGTACCAAATAAACGTGTTTGTAGTTTGTTCATGGTGCGTCTCAGATATTATTCGAAATTTATTCTTTGGTCGCAGATCAGAAAGAACTCATATTTCGTCACCCACACATTTTCCCCACTATGCAAATAAAATATAAAATATAGCTATATTTGTCGACCTAATTAGTGACATTCACAAGGAACAGCATTACTGTTCGGTAGTTTTGTACACCATTCAACCATGCTTGCCGTTTCAATTCAAAGTAGAAGTATGAATGTACCATGTCTGCTCAAATTCGGCGGTTCAGGGGCGCGGACGGACGAAGTGGAGTGTTGAGCAAAAACAGCTGCTTTGGCTTTTGCAATCACTTCATTCATTTCATTCCGTGATGAGAGATATAGACGAACCTGAAATTTTACGCATTTGCACTTTGAGCACATCAAGTGTGCATCAATCAGATTAGAAATCCCTGAATTTTACATATTTCCGATCTAGTTACGCTACCGTCACGGTTGCAACCGAAGTTTTTTGGTAATCCCAAAAAGAGGGTTACCAAATAGAGAATTTGCTCGCCGTCACACGAGAACAAACTAAATAAGCATTTTCCCACTCAGAATGATAGGCGGCAATTTTGTGCGATTAGCAAACTACAAAAGCGAGAGATCATTAGGTGATTAGGTCAATGATGCGGCCACAGAGATCTACGTCTCCCCGACCTGCACTCTCTCGATGCCGCTACAAAAGTAGCTTGACTTGACAATTGACTGCGTACCCGGCTCCCGATTTCTGGTTCCAACCCAATTTGATAAGTGATCTAGTAAATCAGTGAAGATAACTGTGCCACAGAAGAACACATTGAGATCTTGTTGTGAGCAGATTATCTGCGGTGAGCACATGATCAGACGTTGAGAACACACCAGATTGCTCACCAGCTTTTCGTGATAGAAATCGGTACAGAAGAATGACCGTCGTCATGTATGTTAGACAAATAAAGCATGTTTTCACCGCCCATTATATGCCGAAGTTCGTTATTTCAACACATGGATGAGTATGATCGGTGATACTGGTCATATGTACCAAATTTGCGCTATCCCACGCGCGAATCAACAACACTTCAGGGCTTGTTTAGAAATTAACTTTTCATAAAAACGCCATTAAATAAGTTTGTAATTCACAAAATCAAAAATACAGTTACAACTAGGAAAATCAGACGACTTAAGAGAACATATTTTTATCCTTGTATGACTCCGGCCAACCTTCGGGTTTGTGAGCGAAACCAGTTCAGTGTTTTAAATAGCCATTTTGCTCTTAGCATTCTTCTTTCTTTTACGGCCCGATGTAAATACAACAAAGTATAACTCATAATGATAATTTCTCTCGCTCTCTGGTACAAGGCACATCTCCAATGGCGACTTGTGTCTGGGTTTGGCAGTTACACGAATGCCCGAAAGTAGTCTCGGCCTATTAAAACTATGGTTTGTCTATTTCTTTCGTTTCCAGGCGTGATACGGTGTATTTCTGACGTTTTTCCGCGCCGTGTTCATCAAATAGGACTAGCGTGTAGGTTAGAAAAGCGATGTGGTGAGTTCCTGTTTCGGGAATCAGGCAGAACGACCTCGCATGCTATCATGATAAGAATCGGAACATTCAATAGAGGCGGAATGGTATTGTACGAAGCTCGTGTAACGAAAGGATATGATCGGGAGAAAATTAGTGGTTAGTCAATCCCAATATGTTTGGTAATGTTGATTTATGCGAACGATTGATCGTCTGGAGGCGCATCTTGCGTATTTGATATTTAGTAGAGGTAGTATAGATTTGTATGAAGGAAACTGAATCCCTCTGAAACGAAACGTTGTAATCAGGGAAATGTGTCATTCGTCAATCCCAATAAGTTTGGTAATTATCATTTATCCGAACAATGGATTGTCTTGAGGTTTACTGTTACTTAAAGTAAGTAGAATAACAGCATACTTATTTCGGTTCAACCATTTGTCGTCATTACATGTGTTGCTTATTTTTCTGTGCCACTTTCTGTATTCTGATCGAATTGTACGTCGTTGTCATTGCAAATTACGTGAATACCAACAGCTGGAGACATTTCACACAGAATGCCATATTTTAATTTCATGTCTGATTTTAGGAGTCTAGATTAATATTTCGATATGCTTCGAGAAACCTCTCATAACTGTGCTGTTCATGTTGTTGGGGGCAGAGTAATCTTACATCATGAGTTACTCTAAAGTAAGTTCTACTTTTCCAGACCACAATTGTGCTTTGATTTGGATGTCACAATAATTGCACTTTACCAAAAACGAACAAAGTATACTGTAGGAAGCATATAACACTGAACAGAGCTATTGACCGCTATTTACAAATGATTCCAATTCCTCTTCTCGAAGGCCAAGTTGATTGTGTACATTATCATCTATAATCATGAGTTCTTGGGAGGATAATGTTGAGGTTGTATTGGTTAAAATTATTTGATCAGAAATATTCTAACTATTAGAAACACGTTAAAGATCGGGAAAGTACTTTTTGAATCGCCATTGTCGATAATCAGGATTAAAAGGATGCATTTCTCGGTATATACTTTTTCTGATTTCCATGTTTGTGATATTTTTATGTCTTTAACTCCAACATACAGTTGGCGAGCCTACCAACATATTGAAACATATTGCGGGACAGAAATGAGCTAGCGACTTTCCCGTTATCGAACCTCCGCAAAGAACAAATCTGTGCATTTCCGTAACCATCGAGCTCAATCATTTGCTTGAAAATGAATACTTATTTCTCGTGTTTTTAGATTATTGGCTCATTTTTGAGAATAATATCACATCTTTTCATACATCACATAACCGCTCGCAACCAGAAAGTATTCTTGGTTTGTTGGTTTAGATCATGGATTCGTCCAAATTAAAAATTAATGACTATTAAATGTTCACATTTCGCAAAGTTTTGAAAAAAATAGACTAAAAAGAACGAACGGTATTTTAGATTTTGAGAACAGGAGAAAAACTCCATTAAGAAAATGCAACAACATCTTCGACATGAGGACGGTGAGGAATAGTTAGGAATGTGACTCCTCAATGTCTCCACAAACATGTTCATCGTTTCAAAATCACCACCCCAGTACGACAATGTTGTTTTAATTGTTGATAGCAGAGGTATGGAAGAAATAAGATTGCTGACCAGTTGTTCCTACTTCTCGTGAAAACATTCAACTCTCCGCGCGCATGGAAGAACTAGTGCCAAGAATATCATATGGAAGGAAGTTAAACTTATTAAAATTAGAGCTCATCAACAATTCAAGATCTGAGGTGCACGAAATTGCGAGAGCATATCTCCTATTTTCACGATGTGTATGCAAAATACGAGATATATTGATGAGCTTTAACTTTTAATGAGTTATGCTCGCTGAGGATAAAACACGATTTTATGAGGAATTGTGGAAGCGTGATTCAGGAAGATTCGGAACACAAACCAATCTGCCCGAACAGGTCCGATTTCGGACTGTTGGCAACATCAGGCGCTTAATCAGCTAAAACTGCTCAAAATTGACAGCCCGAAAATTCATTTTCCGCATCCAATTTTGATGTTTATCTTCTCCAGATAACTATAGTTAATCAGTCCGGCTCTTGCCATCTGTCAGATCTGTTATCCCATAATCGAATCTTGGCATTTATACGAATTTTTTTTCAGAAGTTCGTTAACTTTGATAGCAGTTGGAATGAATGAACTTCCAATATTGAACGCTTGTAACCGTAGTGAAACTTGTGAAATCATTTTCAGAGGGACCAAATTAACTTAAACACCACACTATTTGATCATTTTCAGAGGGACCAAATTAACTCAAACACCACACTATTTGATGTTCGAAAAGAAATACATGTAACTCAGCAATGGTGTTTTATCATGCATGGTTCAGCAGCGCTGTGACTAATTCGGAGAATTTGGCAAGATTCAGCCATTGATCCAGAAGAAGTTGATTCTGCAGGTAGTCCGTTTTCGAATAGCATTGACATGGCAGGTGAATGAAGAAAACCAAGACAATGGATCCAGGACAATATTTTTCATATCTGCATTAAGGCAGGTATCACTATCCGATAATTCGCTAGAGAATGTTGCACGCTTCTCGAAAAACAATCAGCCCACGAGAAGATTTCGAACCTGGTTCGGAGAACAAGTTTTCACACGTAAAGCAATGAAGAGAGAGAGAGACAGAGAAAGAGATAGGAATGTAATAGTCAGAGATATACGTGATATGAAATAGTCACTTTTATATTTTCCCGTTTTCCCCTATATTTTCCCCCTAGTATCGTTATGAAAGGTTGAGCCATTAAACAAACCTCATCGCCATGAATCATTCCCCTGTCTCGACGCATTGCTTGTCTGGCGTCATCGTCGGAGGCGAAACCAATGAAGGCATCACCCTCCTCCCCGCCCACAATATGTACTGCTCCATCGGGAATTTTAAGACCGTGGAAAAAGGACCGTACATCTGAAGCCGCAGCGGACAGCGGCAACAGCTGCAGTCGGATGATTACCGACATCTTACACGAAGGAACATAAAATGCACAAATCGGAGATGCAAATTCCTGTAAATATGCTAACAATAATATATACGAAAACACATCACTACGGGTTTCCAGCTCCAACTTGCACAGCGAAATTCAATCATATCATATCACATATTTCTGAACTATAAATGTAATAGGGCCAATTTTGAAAATACTAAGAATACGGGAGAGCTAAACATGTTGAAAACAAATTATATGCGCACCAACTGTAAGAAAAAATAATGGCTTGAAGGAAAATTCAGGGAGGGATAATGATTAGGACATTATTCAGGCAATACGGACAGGGATTTGAACATCGTTCATAAGAGAACCTGATAGATTGTGACAAATTAATGTAAAACATTGGTATTGTGAATTGAGCCCGACGAGTGATAGACAAGCAAAGGGATGGAAGGGAGGCGTTGCGACGCGGGCGGTTGAAAATCAATACAGCGGCAGAGGGGACTTGTAGGCTAGTTGAATGCAATGGCCGCAAACCCAGAGATAAACTAGAATGCCACTCACTGTAAGAGTATTCAAACTACTATTCGTAGTAACAGGCTGCGTCAGCAGATAATTGATGAACCTATGTACTACATAGATAAAGATGTAGATGACAGTGAGGGAGGGAGGCGAGTAGCGCATCATGTGTGAACTTATTGATGAAAAAACCATGAATGGAGATGTAATCAAAGGAATCAAAGAACTGCTTGCTAATGTATATGAATCGAGCAATCGAGGACATGACTCTAACCAAGGATATCAGGAGGAAACAAGCTCACTGGGTGGTGAACCTGTCTACGCAAAATAAACCATCAAGAAACCGTGAGGTAAACACAGGAGTGGTGTTGACAACCGTGATTTTAATATCGAAAGTGAATAATAAACTATTCATTATTTCACCCGTTTTCACATATAACTTCTAGCGAATTATTCAGTAACAAAGAGACAATAACAATATTTACAGCAATATTAAATAAGTAATCTTTAAAGTATAAAATAAATCAAACAATCAACTGTGTGACAAAGTAGAAGAACGTAAATAGAAGGACTCGTCAAGTAACAATAATCCGAGAGAAAACAAATGATGAAGATGAGTAACTTTCCTTTCAAACTCAGTTCGTACCGTATCCTACAAACTGATGCTTAGTTACTCAAATGAATACACATATGACAACATAAATTGTGTTGAATAACTATTAAATATCATATATGAAGTGTTTATTTCTCACGAAACGTGAGCGGGAGCTTCATC
Organism: Litoditis marina; assembly: GCA_964036275.1. Taxonomy (NCBI): domain Eukaryota; kingdom Metazoa; phylum Nematoda; class Chromadorea; order Rhabditida; family Rhabditidae; genus Litoditis; species Litoditis marina. The sequence continues at coordinate 10,108,471 of OZ038438.1, read as the reverse complement.
TCTCTACAACTGTAATCTCCCACTTCATTCTACTGCATCGGTGAACACCCGACCAAATTTCCGAATAGATCTGAAAAGAAAATAACTATTTAACTAAAATCAAACGAACCGATGGATTTCGAAAGCTATTTCATATATGGTTTTCGCACTGATTTCACAGACGTCAACTCTCTGCGGAGAAAACCTCAGCGCGATCAGCTGTCGCTCTACACAATACGAAATGGATAAGATCTCTTGAAAGATGTAGAAGTTCCATGTTTCCTGGTCCCGTACAAAGTGACCATCTCGGACAATGGATCCTAGATTTTCTATGCATTTAGATTGTTCCGATTTATGTTTAAATTCGTTTCAAACTTTCAAAAGGCACCTCCGATCTCTCAGAGTCAGAGGCAATATAAACAGTGAGATGAGATAAAGATACAGATTGATAGATAGGGTGGTGTGTGTGTGTGTGTGTGTGAGAGAGAGAGAGAGAGAGAGAGAGAGAGAGAGAGAGAGAGCATGCGCGAGCCGAGAATAAAAATGAATGTGATATGGCGTTATTTATGAACAACTTATGAAAACAACGTACGTGTACAATGTATTCAGCTTTGCATCTGACTGCATCATTCGAGCACTTCCACACAAAACAAACTGGCAGCGAGCTCTAGTGACAGCAACATTCAAACGACGGACATCTTGCAGAAAACCAATCACTCCTGAATTAATCTTCCTGCTTACTTACGTGCGAATGAAAACATGTAGCTATGAATAAGGAGAACTCATGAGATAATCGGGAGGTTATAATAGTGACGAAGAGCAGAACTGCTACCGATAAAATTACCTTTCCTATTATTCCGAACCATACTCAAAATAATAACATTTCTCTCTTGTCCTTGAAATGCGTCCACCGAATTGATAGTCAATTCATCTCTTGACATAATATTACGAAGATACTCGACCTGAAAAACGTTTTACAGGTTGCAGGTTTAATGACCTTTTTGCTTCATAAGCTGAGCAGTCTATGCAATTCATTCCCGCTGATTTGAGCAAGTAGACAGCAATAGAGCAACTAAGCTAATCGAAGAGAAAATAAAGGCGTATATTGTCCAACTTTTGAACGTAATGTTACATATACTGTGGGCAAAATGAATTATAGAGTGTGAAGCGAAATATGTTTGTAATTGAATAGTAAATATGTGAAATGCACTCCAACGACGGTCCAGTTTTCCCACTGTAATCGGCTGTCCTACAAAAAACCGAACAGAAAAAACCAAAAAACAGACAACAGAAATACTGACCTGACCATAATAAGGAGATATAATACCAATCGAACTAGGATGGACTCCGTGACTCAAAAGAGTTTGAACGTAATTTGCCACCAATTCAGCTTCACCTGCAAAGTTACTGCTATATAGAGAACAGTAGATTTTAACATTTTCGTAGTCATGCCTGTTCCTTACCAATTCCAAAGAAATGTACATCCACTTTGAGAATACTGAGATGAAACTGTTGCATTATCTATTCTAGAGACGGATAGGAAAAAATTATTATCGAGAGTGGAAATGGAGACGGAAACCCTGTTTGGGAACATACACCAGCGAACGACCGTTTAAGCAGAAAGTCACAATATTTTAATTACCAATCAATTACCAACCTATATTTCGGTACGATCTTTGATAGGGCTCTTCGTGAAATCGATTTCTTTGATGTGGAATATTTCGAGCATCTTTACCGTCAGTGTCGATCATGATAAGTGGGGTATTGATAGCATGATATTCAGGAACATTGGTGTGGTCACTTAGTCGCCTGGTGGCTACTTTTTCATCGGCTACCAAGCGTGACTCGTAGAAATAGTCTGAAGACCATTTCATGATCGACTCATTCATCCTGAAAAGTAGCGATGAGGACACCGGCTGACAGGATATGGGAAAGTTTCCCTGCCCTACAACTTCACTTTCGTGGAAAATAAGAGAAGAGGGTGTGAATAAAGACTGCCTACTGGAACTATACTTTAGATAAATATGAGTACCACAAGTCTACGCTGAGAAAGCCGAGTGGAAGACTCGTACTAGTGGTTCAATCCTTGCTTACATCGTTTGGGAATGATTTCTTAAAATCGTTCAACTCCTACCTATCTATACACAAGCTGAGAGTGGAACGAATAAGAAAGAAACTGCGACCAACCTGTACTGCGTGGAAAGGAGGTGTACCAAGTTACTGTGCGGGAAGTCGACACACATACGCTCCATCAATGACAGGCTAAACTTGGCCTTGCGAGCTCTGTAAAAAGCAACTGTTTTCAGATGAGTCAATAAACGTTCCCTGAAAACAGAAACAGCACAAAAACACTGACTACCTTTAGGTACGCTCTTAATTACATTTGAAAATACTACTTGCTAAATATTTCAGAGGTTCCAGCTCATTGTTGAGCAAGACACCTGTTATCGGATTTGTATCTTTGAAACTGAAAGAACCGATATACATACATACAAAATTAGATGGAAAGTGATAACAACAAACTTGTCGGATAGAACAACAGGCGGAAGCTGGGCATGGTCGCCAACAAGAACGCATCGGGGTGCCTTTACTATGGCAGCCCATGAAGACGGTTGACTGCACTGTGCTGCTTCATCTAGGATAGATTATACAATATATGTACTACAGAGAGAGCGTGAGAGTGAGAGAGAGAGAGAGAGAGAGAGAACTCCCATCCAGTGGCCGCAACCAACTATCCCAGACTGATCAAATCAAATACGGACATGCACAGCATAGAAGTCTCAATGAATAATTTTCCCTACATGTTTTTGGAACGAATGTGTGCAATCAACCACTACGTGTAAATGAGAAGAACTGCCGTAATCATACAAGAACAATAAGTGCTCCTCCTTCAGGAGGAGTATATTCAACTGATTTCAACTTGTCGCAGCAGTAGATGATAAACTAACCTATTATAACAACATCCGGATACCAGTGCGACTTCTCTAAATTTTGAACCACATTTGAGGAGACAGTACAGAATATGACATTCCGCTGTTTATAGATCTGCTGAAATACGAGGAAGCATTAATTATCAACAATATAACGGAAATGCGCTAATGGTGTGCCGACCTAAAACGAGAAACGGAGAAACTGAACTGACCTTACGCATTTTCGCCTTCAGTGTTCGAAATTTCCGGCGTAGCTCCCGCTCCTGTTCGGTTTCGAGTTTAGAACAAGTCTGAACCATTTTCCAATTAGGAGATACCAACATTCACATAGATTGTACTGGTAAAAACAAGAAAAAGTTAATATTAATTTCAGAAAGTGGTCTACGACCACGCCACGAGCGAATATATAGCTTAACCAGTTCAACAATGTAGGCACAGTTATTCGCGAACTAGGGGAAACAAACGGTTATTAGAGAATATAAAGGCCACACTAACCAGCTGTGTACTCATTTCGCTCAATAAGTCGTAATTGACGTGACTGCGAAGGGCATCTTCTGTACACTCAGCTAGCCCAAATGAATCTGAAATTAACACCATCAAATTATCGGTTATGATTTTTATTATTATGCCGAAATGTCTGAGTGTTGTGAAGTCGTCCACATAAGAATACTTGCCTTCTTAACATGTCGCTGACATATATGGCTATCTGCTGTCTAAACTAATCGATAAGTAACTCGATAAGTAACTCACAGTGATGTAATACACTGCGTTGTTTCTATATCCCAAATGCGCGATATATATATATATCAGATTATACTGATTAGAAGTTGGTGAATGGTTTCACATGAAAACAATGCTCAGTACCGGTCAAGTTGTCAGTTGAATGGCGTTGAATGAGGTCGGCTGTTTTCTGAAGTGCATTGTCTACAGCCACGTTCGATGGAGCGCATACGAGAACCTCAACACAAAAAATGGCGTAATCACGTAAGACAGAGAGATCAAGTCAAACACAGAATAGAGATACAGAAATTGCAAATTAAAATACAGTGCCTCATTTACTAAATATGTTTTTGATACTAGTGTTGAAACAAAATAGTTTTCTTGCAAATGATCACGCTTAAATAGACCACAATTCCCACCTTTTTATTATCCCGTACCAGCAGGCGAACGATTTCTGCTACCACATGCGTTTTTCCTGTCCCTGGTGGACCCTGCGGAAATATTCTATTCGTCTGAACTGCACTCCAGAATGATTCAACTTAACTTCATTATTGAGACATGAAAACGCATAATATACTACTGAAAAATCTAGCTTGGGCCAATGACTACTTAAAACACATTCTTCTCACTTGTATACAAACGAATGGGCGTTTCTTATTGAGAGCTGCCGCAACGGCACGTCGCTGACTGTCATTCAGCTCTTCCGAAATCCCAAAAGGAATGCGGTCTGAACAAGAGTGTAGAATACAGTTAATGCTCCTACCCTTCTAAAAAGAGAACAAAATTTACATGCCCAGTAGTTGACATTTTACTTTTGTATGAAGTCCGTATACATGGTGAATCAGTTGAGTGAAATCTCAACCAACAGCTGTAAACTAAACGACGTGAAAGTTTCCTGAACATCCAAACACTATCCATTCCCTGTTAATCAAGTAATAACGACCAATCTGGTAAATATCGTCCTGATCCGGAAAAATGCGATGGGTAAGGTCGAATAAATGTGCGAACCGTTATGTACGGATGGCATTGGCTGCGCCCGAAAAGCGTATTGTAGCAGAGAGTGGCCGGCACTGGCCTGAGCAAAGTCGGTTCTGTAACAAATTAGAGTCCGATCGGAATATATTTGTATTACGGTCTGGCGGATAGAGTATCTCTGTGGGTGCCGCAATCGAATTATTCTAAAAACTGTTGATAATTAGTGGCAGACGCAATTGTTCTAGCAGAGCAGGCAATGTGGGCTGTCTAAAATGCGCCAGTACACCTTCTGGATTGCATCCCACCTAAGAGGCCAAGACCACTACATGGAAAAAGGCGAGACTTTTTAGATTCACAAATGCATGTGAAAAAGGACACAGCCGGGTCAAGCGGGCAATTTCGAACGGGCATAAATTAGTACCGAGGTCTGAGAAAAAGGGCAAATATTGTACTCAGCAATAACTAATGTTTTTACTTACCTTAATAGTTTCTGAAGTGAATGCACAGCGCCCGTATCGCGGGAGGGGACTACAATGAATTGTAACGACTTATCGAATGTACGAGAGATATCTCGTAGTTTCAACTGAAACATAATGGTGAATTTCCTAAAAAAAATTTGAGATATGTTGGATGCGAATAATAAGCGGTACGCATATAGTACTCTAACTGATGGGAAGAATAAACTTGACTTTTTTTGGTGAACTACACTACATGCTACAATAGTTAAACTTCGATCAAGTAACGGCGATGCTCAATAACTTCTGTTGAACTGTGTATATGCTCAAATCAAATAATTTCAAGCGAACTCACCACAACGTCTCCATCTACAGGTTCCAGACAGATGGCCTCAGATACAAGTCTCAAACTGTTCTTTTCATAAAGAGCAACAGGAGCGCCTGGAAAAAAGGTCAGAAAAAGATTAAGAACTATACTTGCTTGTTTGTGAAAAAAAACTCGTTCTTACCACTACGTCAATCGGACTCAACTATTAATTTGTAAAAAGTGGGGGACCAGGAAGTGTGTGAGTTCTGTTCGGTTTCACCGTTTTCTGCAAAAAGTGAACAATACGATGTTGTGAATGAGTGTGCAACAAAAAAAGAACAATACATTTGTTTGCACAACGGTTCACAACGTTCTTAGGGGAAACCACTATGCACTTTTACGTTCAAGTTATACTTTGTATATTCTGTTTCTTGTGAATCGTTGTGCAAACAAATGTATTGTTCTTTTTTTGTTGCACACTCATTCACAACATCGTATTGTTCACTTTTTGCAGAAAACGGTGAAACCGAACAGAACTCACACACTTCCTGGTCCCCCACTTTTTACAAATTGTTCTCTTTTTGCTAGTTGTACTAGTACAACCACTTCTAGAGTTGACTTAGAAAAACGATTTTTGAATAGTGGTGACTATAAAAATCCTGATATCTGAAAGTTCCAGGTTTTCAAACGATGTGATCCTGAAACATTCAAAAAACAGTTTTTTTCCGCATCGGTAATTGAAATCTGAGTATTGTGAAAAATCTGCGTCTTTACAGTAAGAAAATATTTTCTCCATTGGCGCGAACGGGCGCCAGCCATTGGCGCCAGATACAGAACATGTTACTCTAATTAGTAACAAATAACTTGGAATGAATGGCCTCGACCAATTAGCACAATTTCCGACTGTTTTTTGATTCAGAAACCCTATTTTCAATTTTGGTGCCAATTGGCGGATAAAGTACCGTTTTGGCGCAGAATGTCGAAGAAATGTTGGTACCCAAGCCGTATTCGTTAACTATGTTCATCGTTTGGACATCTGTGGAACATTTCGCTCGTTACCCTACTTGCCTGGCGTTGTTCTAATTTGGCGCCACTGGGCGCCAGCGTTTGGCGCCAAATATAAATTACTCTAATTAGTAACAAAAAACTTGGAATGAATGACCTCGACCAATTAGCACAATTTCCGACTGTTTTTTGATTCAGAAACCCTATTTTCAATTTTGGTGCCAATTGGCGGATAAAGTACCGTTTTGGCGCAGAATGTCGAAGAAATGTTGGTACCCAAGCCGTATTCGTTATCTATGTTCATCGTTTGGACATCTGTGGAACATTTCGCTCGTTACCCTACTTGCCTGGCGTTGTTCTAATTTGGCGCCACTGGGCGCCAGCGTTTGGCGCCAAATATAAAGTTACTCTAATTGGTAACAAATAACTTGGAATGAATGACCTCGACCAATTAGCACAATTTCCGACTGTTTTTTGATTCAGAAACCCTATTTTCAATTTTGGTGCCAATTGGCGGATAAAGTACCGTTTTGGCGCAGAATGTCGAAGAAATGTTGGTACCCAAGCCGTATTCGTTAACTATGTTCATCGTTTGGACATCTGTGGAACATTTCGCTCGTTACCCTACTTGCCTGGCGTTGTTCTAATTTGGCGCCACTGGGCGCCAGCGTTTGGCGCCAAATATAAATTACTCTAATTAGTAACAAAAAACTTGGAATGAATGACCTCGACCAATTAGCACAATTTCCGACTGTTTTTTGATTCAGAAACCCTATTTTCAATTTTGGTGCCAATTGGCGGATAAAGTACCGTTTTGGCGCAGAATGTCGAAGAAATGTTGGTACCCAAGCCGTATTCGTTATCTATGTTCATCGTTTGGACATCTGTGGAACATTTCGCTCGTTACCCTACTTGCCTGGCGTTGTTCTAATTTGGCGCCACTGGGCGCCAGCGTTTGGCGCCAAATATAAAGTTACTCTAATTGGTAACAAATAACTTGGAATGAATGACCTCGACCAATTAGCACAATTTCCGACTGTTTTTTGATTCAGAAACCCTATTTTCAATTTTGGTGCCAATTGGCGGATAAAGTACCGTTTTGGCGCAGAATGTCGAAGAAATGTTGGTACCCAAGCCGTATTCGTTATCTATGTTCATCGTTTGGACATCTGTGGAACATTTCGCTCGTTACCCTACTTGCCTGGCGTTGTTCTAATTTGGCGCCAGAGTTTGGCGCCAAATATAAAGTTACTCCAATTGGTAACAAATAACTTGGAATGGATGACCTCGACCAATTAGCACAATTTCCGACTGTTTTTTGGTTCAGAAACCCTATTTTCAATTTTGGCGCCAATTGGCGGATAAAGTACCGTTTTGGCGCAGAATGTCGAAGAAATGTTGCTATCCAAGCCGTATTCGTTAACTATGTTCATCGTTTGGACATCTGTGGAACATTTCGCTCGTTACCCTACTTGCCTGGCGTTGTTCTAATTTGGCGCCACTGGGCGCCAGCGTTTGGCGCCAAATATAAATTACTCTAATTAGTAACAAAAAACTTGGAATGAATGACCTCGACCAATTAGCACAATTTCCGACTGTTTTTTGATTCAGAAACCCTATTTTCAATTTTGGTGCCAATTGGCGGATAAAGTACCGTTTTGGCGCAGAATGTCGAAGAAATGTTGGTACCCAAGCCGTATTCGTTATCTATGTTCATCGTTTGGACATCTGTGGAACATTTCGCTCGTTACCCTACTTGCCTGGCGTTGTTCTAATTTGGCGCCACTGGGCGCCAGCGTTTGGCGCCAAATATAAAGTTACTCTAATTGGTAACAAATAACTTGGAATGAATGACCTCGACCAATTAGCACAATTTCCGACTGTTTTTTGATTCAGAAACCCTATTTTCAATTTTGGTGCCAATTGGCGGATAAAGTACCGTTTTGGCGCAGAATGTCGAAGAAATGTTGGTACCCAAGCCGTATTCGTTATCTATGTTCATCGTTTGGACATCTGTGGAACATTTCGCTCGTTACCCTACTTGCCTGGCGTTGTTCTAATTTGGCGCCAGAGTTTGGCGCCAAATATAAAGTTACTCTAATTGGTAACAAATAACTTGGAATGGATGACCTCGACCAATTAGCACAATTTCCGACTGTTTTTTGGTTCAGAAACCCTATTTTCAATTTTGGCGCCAATTGGCGGATAAAGTACCGTTTTGGCGCAGAATGTCGAAGAAATGTTGCTATCCAAGCCGTATTCGTTAACTATGTTCATCGTTTGGACATCTGTGGAACATTTCGCTCGTTACCCTACTTGCCTGGCGTTGTTCTAATTTGGCGCCACTGGGCGCCAGCGTTTGGCGCCAAATATAAATTACTCTAATTAGTAACAAAAAACTTGGAATGAATGACCTCGACCAATTAGCACAATTTCCGACTGTTTTTTGATTCAGAAACCCTATTTTCAATTTTGGTGCCAATTGGCGGATAAAGTACCGTTTTGGCGCAGAATGTCGAAGAAATGTTGGTACCCAAGCCGTATTCGTTATCTATGTTCATCGTTTGGACATCTGTGGAACATTTCGCTCGTTACCCTACTTGCCTGGCGTTGTTCTAATTTGGCGCCACTGGGCGCCAGCGTTTGGCGCCAAATATAAAGTTACTCTAATTGGTAACAAATAACTTGGAATGAATGACCTCGACCAATTAGCACAATTTCCGACTGTTTTTTGATTCAGAAACCCTATTTTCAATTTTGGTGCCAATTGGCGGATAAAGTACCGTTTTGGCGCAGAATGTCGAAGAAATGTTGGTACCCAAGCCGTATTCGTTATCTATGTTCATCGTTTGGACATCTGTGGAACATTTCGCTCGTTACCCTACTTGCCTGGCGTTGTTCTAATTTGGCGCCAGAGTTTGGCGCCAAATATAAAGTTACTCTAATTGGTAACAAATAACTTGGAATGGATGACCTCGACCAATTAGCACAATTTCCGACTGTTTTTTGGTTCAGAAACCCTATTTTCAATTTTGGCGCCAATTGGCGGATAAAGTACCGTTTTGGCGCAGAATGTCGAAGAAATGTTGCTATCCAAGCCGTATTCGTTAACTATGTTCATAGTTCGAACATCTGTGGAACATTTCGCTCGTTACCCTACTTGCCTGGCGTTGTTCTAATTTGGCGCCACTGGGCGCCAGCGTTTGGCGCCAATTATAAACCATGACACCAAATTTCCAGAGAAGGCTGGGATTCACTAATCTAACCTCTGTGCAAAATTTCGGAGCATTTCATCCATGGGAACACATATTTTCCTGCTACTGGCGCCCGCGCCAAGCGCCAAACGAAACGTGACATCACCAAACTTCTTGGGCCGCGCTAACTTTGGGGTTTACACATGTGTGCCAAATTTCAGCCGAATTGGTCCAGTAGTTAAAAAAATAATTTCCTATGCGGGCATTGGACGAGGGACAACGGAAATTTTCATAACGACACGACAGCATAACTTTTTTCAACCTTGACCAATTTTCCTAATTTTTTCACACAACATGTATTCAATAGATATCTAGCGCTCTCTTTTTTTAAATTTCGAAAAAATGTTTTATTTGAAGACTTTTGTGGTTTGAAAGCCAAAAATGGGTGCGTTTGTTGCGGAATCATATTTATATTATATGTTATACTTACCACTACGAAAACAATTCTGCCGCTTCGTTTTTGGTGGAGAATACAGTTGACGGTCATGGATTATGTGGTCCTTCCTGAATGCGATTATTAGCTATGTTATGGAACCAAGTCAACCTGTCAACGTATGAGGGAAAGAAGAATCATTCACGAAAATACCAAAGCCAATACCACAATCAACCAACCTGTTTGGTTCTCTGGTAGCCTAACCTCTTCCAGTCTATTCTGTATTTTGGCAAGTTTTTCGATTACCTGAATCGAAAACATCTAACATTTCAGCTAATCGAAAAACTGATCAAAAAACAAAATAGATAAAAAGGAACTTGTATCAATATGTGAAATCTTCTATTTGCTATGAAACATACTGTTATGGCAACGCTCTCTCCGAGACGTTAGAACACCTTGTTTCGTATGAAAAAAAATCAAAAATTGCATTATGTCCTTATCCAGTAATACTATGTATGCTGCTCACTTCAGTACTATAATCCTCCCTCGCAACGGAGTCAATGTATCGGAAGTAACAGAAAGGGGACCGATAGACAGTCCTTGGTCCTCCAAACTTGTCCAATCTCCCCCAGAAGTGCCAAAAACTTCATCAACCTGAGTATGATGCGCAATCGCACAAAAAGTAAAACGTGCACAGCAAAAAAAAGTTCGTAAGAAGGATTGACGAAACCCCAATCGTTCCATTTATGAAGGCAATACGAAAACATAACTACCTGTTTATTTTGCTCAGTAATTTCCCATTGCAAGATCTTCGGCCATTCTTTGAGAAGACTTTGAAATTCCGGAGGAAAACCACAACGCTTTGTCGAGGTATGTCGCAGCTTTCGATACCGAGCTAACGAATAAACCTGGAAGCCCATTCAAATAAAATAATTGACGAGCAGATATGTGCATAGATCAGTGTATTATTGAAAAAAAAAATCCAGATGACAAAAAGGTTTTATAGTTCCCTGAACTACGTAATCGGGTCACTGCTTGAAAAACATTAAATCCACTTTCCTATTGGTAATGGCCACTGAACTTCTCTGGGTCTACTGTATATTCATATTAATGACGTATGACTATCTCCAGGCCTGGTGGAGAGATGGGCGCCCGAGCCAGTTATTATATTTTGGCACACAGTAAAAATATAAATTTTGTTGATGTTTGTTGTGACTATAGAGACTCTTTCTGTGTTTCATTTTGATTAGCACTCGCTTTTCTAAAGAACAAAGTATTCATATATGAACTAACTCTTTGTCCGTTTCGAAAAACGCACAACTTCCTAAGCAAAGCAACGTTCCAAGACAAACCTGCCATTTTGCATCTGAAAACATGAATATGAAGGATCGTCATATATATATAGCATGAACAACGAAATTGTAGGAGAAACAATAACGTTGTAGGACACACAATATAGCACAAATAAATAATGAGGACGGTGAAATTTTAGAACCATAGTTGTGGGTGGGGTCGTCTGCACGAAAGTGTGGTCGCAATTACACTAACTACTTGTTGACAGAATGAGTCGGCGCTCAAAAATGCAAGAATGCGCTAAGATGGTGAGACATTTTCAAACACAGGAATAAAAATACTAGCTGTCTCAACTGGAGCAACCGGTTTACATACCATTTTAGCAGATCCCGTAGTAATATATAAACTTTACTTCATTCTCAGAATGACTGTCGGTGTTCGGCGAACACGCCAGTAACTTTGAACCTTTTGGATCACTCTAAATAGCTATTTAGAGCGACAATCACATTTGGAATGAATTCCTGATATAATTAGATTAGATGAGAAAGTCCGTTTCAAATCTCCGAAGCCTACTGCAAAATTACAGATTGATAAAGAACTCTATGTCTGTAAGTTGGCGCCAACGACCTCAACAATTGATGCCAGCCCTAATTCTCACAACCGACCACCGTTCAATTTATGGTCATGCAGGCAGGTATGAGCACTAATAAGGGCAACATACCAATCAGTTGATCAAATAGATATACAGATATATGTAATGTGGAAAATTCAACATAGTCAATCCAAAGTCAATCAACTAACGTAAAGTGTTTATTGAAGGGCACAAAACAAAATAAAACAACATGTAAACTTGAACAAATAGGTGAGATAGATAAATATTAAACACTGCAAGGAAGAAGTCAATTCCTATCGTATTGATAACTGCAAAAAAAACAATTGTAGGAGCTTATTGGTCAGAACTACGCTTCCGAAACGCTTAACAACATAGAATAAACCATCAATAACAACCAATAAAAACAATGGAGTGATCATCTACTACTCAAGTGAAGAAAATATCGGCATAATTAATGAAACACAGTTTGAGAACGACAGAAATGCACGATACACATACATCATAGATGCGTCACGAACGGGAGATCTGATTCCCTAACAACTTCGAGGTAAATACTCAGAAAATAACACGAGAATCATATTTTAAAGAATATAAAGGTTGCTGGATCCACCCACAGTTCTATCTTAGAACCTAGAAGATGTGATAAAGATTGAAGATCTGCAAGAATGAAAAATGAACGACGAGTCTGAGTAGTGTCATTCTGGTGAGCACTCTCATTACGGTCATAGTCGGACTATAAATGAATATAAAGAAAACTGCAATTGAACAGATGTGTTCACGATTTGAGAAACTTGTTGCACCAGATTCTTTGCACGTTTTGCAATTTGACAAAGTTGAATATACCAAAGCTGGAGTGGTCTGTAAATTTCGCTGCATTTTTATGCGATCCGGTACCCAACCAAACTTCCTCGGACCCACACGGTGTAAAAATTGAAAAACCTTTTGCACTATGCAGTCTAAACTCGTCGAAAATGAGATATGCTTGTCTGAATATTCGCATATTAAAGTTAAGATTATTACTGGAAACGGCTGCACAGTTGATACCTTCGGTACCAATTTCTGGTAATTTACTATAGAAATTTCAGAGTTATTCACACTGAGAGCTAGAGAATACGGTGATAAAGTTAACTTGTCCTACTAGCAGCGAGCAACTATTTCCAGTAATTACTAAAATCAAACTTACCTGCTTAGTTCAGACTCAACACCTTGTCACACAACACCAGCTTCGCCTTCGCACACAGCTTTGAATAGTAGGGATCCTGACTGAGGGCTTTTGCCTGACTAGCACTCGATAACTGCGAGAGACAGTTCCGCTGCAATTACCAAACTGTTCAACAGTGTTTCCTTCTCATACACCGCCAAGGGTCTCAGAATGGTTTTGAAATCCCGGGACCCCTCCATCTTTTTCGAGCCGCGACCCCCCGAAACTGCGATTTTCGATTGTATTTTGCTTTATTCACTGCAAATTTTCAACTAGCAACCCCTACTTTTCACATGAGTTAGTTCGGGGATAGGTCAAAATTGAGGGAGACACTCAAGTGGTACGCAATTAAGCATGACCCGCGAAACGGAGTGAGACCGCCACAAAAGTGGGTCAAATCTTGTAGCGTACCAGTTGCGGCCCACTCTCAGCGCGGAACTTTTCCAACGGGAACCTAAATAACCGAAAATCGTACTACATGCACTTGCACTTTCTGGCTTAATTCGGGATGCAATGGAACTGTATAAGCAGTAATACTTCGTTTTCAACTGTCTCATTTGCATAGGTTTATCTGTGAAAAAGGCTTAGGTAAGTCATGGTTTCTAGAGTAGCTCGTTACACCTTAAGTCACTGGCTCGTTACACCTTAAGTCACTGCACGGTGAGACCGCTCTACATGAACGGTCCAAGTTAAAAAACGGATGAGAGACAAAACCGCACCGCGTACCATGTACGAGCGGTTTTAATAATGGAGCGCACTTTCTAACAAATTAAATGCAATATTCGACCAAATATCGTGCCAAAAAACTACAGTATATTTTTTGCGCGCGGGTCCGCAGCCTTGTCTGGGATGACCGGCTGCATTTCAATTGGCGGGGTTGGCCGTTTTTCAACTGCGGGAAAAGTTCCAAATTACTAGGAAGCGGTCTCACCGTGACTGGCCCGTTCGTAGGTACAACTATCAGATTAGAATTTTTCTCAGTTTTTTTTCGAGTTTTTTTCGAATATTTTTTACTTGTGTTACAAAAATCGGACAAGTTGAGTTGTTATATAAAACATCCAACCATTTGCGAGTACAATTTTGTGATTCAATTCCTCCATTTTACGATGGAGAGGGGTTAAAAACAAGACCTGAACCACAAGAATGTTAAAAGTGGTTCGAGTTTCAGATTTGGTGTGACAACTGGTACGCAATTATGGAGAGTGGGCCGCAACTGGAACGCAATTAAAAAAGGCTAATTTCATTCCACATGCAGCACACCCCAAAAATGATCAGACTTTAGCCACCGGTTGTCTTGTAAATGGGAACCCCATACAGAATTTCTTACCTGAGCTCGTGGCAGCTGATGGATTGAAGCTAAATCCAGCTTCTGCAATAGAGGCATCTTGCATTCGGCAGAAAGTAGGAAGTTCTCACATTTCGTCAGTACAGATGGAAATTGGAAGTCCGTCGCCAAAGAGAGTAAGATACACAACGTATCATCTATGAAACAAAAAAAAACATTAAACTTTTCCGACTCAGAGAATCTAGAACGAAAACCGGGTGATTTCGTAGATCTTATTCATATTGAAGATCTCTATAAAAGAAAACTGGATACATTTATCGCATTTGGTGGTGTATTTATACAGGTCCTATTAGGAAATACCAACAGTCTACATTTCGCTGAATGTCCTATAGCATAAATTATGAAATTTTACTGGATTACAATTGGAAACGCACCGGAGATTGGTTTCTGTTCAGGGTAGATGACTCGCAGCAACTCGATGAAATCTGAGCGGAGAATGGTAGCATTACTATAAACTTCTAGATCAACGATTTCTGCAGCGAAGTAAGGCGAAAACATCATCAGAATCTGAAACAACATATAAATAACAATAGCACAATTGAACAATCGGTCTACACAACTTCTTTATGCCCTGCCCGTTCACGATTGCCGACATTACTTCACAAAATGAGACAACTTGGGCGACAACCGGTACCACAATGTTCATTCTTTCATGAAGGAACTAGACTTAATAACAAATAAAAAATGGTCGTTATTTATAAACCACCTTCCACCAACTGACCCCTACCCTTTATGATCTATCCTTCTACTGAAAAAGATTGGAATTCACTGCGAATAGTTTAACCTCAATAAAAAAATGTCAACGAGAATTCAAAAATAGTTTCTCGAATGTTTCCTTATTTGCAATGTTACATTTTAAATTCATAATGTAAATGTCATCGAGCGCAAGAGAAAGCTGACCTGCTTATTGACATAAATATCACCCTCCTTCATTTCACAAATGAAATTGAACATTGGCGAATAATGGTTTAAGAAATCATGCTGATCACCAACCAATCTGAAAATAATTATGTCTGCACAAAAGACGGGTTCTATAACATTTAGTATACATTAATCGTCAACTTTACGACCAAATGTATAATCAAAACGAAAGGTACTATACACAAATATATGCCTGAGAAGTTTTTTTATTATTTTGCCTGTTTTGCTTATTTCCATTATTCATCTATTTTTCACTATTTCCCAAAAAGGGCAGCACTTTCATCTGTTCAAAGAGAGAGGTGGTAGAAAGAATATTATAGAAAGCTGTCTGGTTTCTTAACCGTTGCTATCTAGAATATATACTTCATACTAAGAAATAAAGCCCGGGGGTGTAAAAAGTGCTAGTCACAACATACCTTGATCCATCTTTCAGAAGATGAAGATGAAATCGCACATTGACATTTTTATCCTGATCAGAGTAATGGCGAGCTAATACATGCATTTTCAAGGGAGCGGTTTGTCCGAAGTACTGTTCAGGGGAATCAGAAGAATATACGGCCGTCAACTACAAAAATATCGATGGTACACCCGAAAATGACAACAATGAGCTAAAACTATCCAAAAGTAAACCAGATCATTCATTTCTATCTGATGAATAGGTTTTTCTCAACAGGTGACTCAGAAGCCATGTTGAAAAAAGCAATTCTTGTTAAGTAGGCTACTTTTTTTTCCAGAGAATACCTTTCAACTATTGAACCAACTATACAGTTTTATTGAGAAGTACTATCACAAACCCCTCTGAACTTTCCATACACATTGTCCGATTGTCGAAACTTGATGAGAGCAGAAGTCTCCACATTCCACACATTACACATGTTGAACTTGGGAGTACATCGAATACCAACACGAGCAATATTCAATACAGTGCGGCCATCACGTACTTGATCTTCCCACACTATCAGAGTCCTGAAGCACAACAAGAACATTGTCTACGAACAGGGATGACCACAAGTTGCACGCGTGCCACATTTTTAAGGGAAGGGGGGTCGTAAAGGCCCCGTTGGGTCCGCAAATTTTTAAAAATTATGGTGATTTTTGCCGATTTTCGTGAAAATCTCGCAATTTTGAAGCATAATTTCGTGTTTTTCGGCGAATTTCTATTTTTTAAGGGGGAAGGGTCGTACCGGTGGTAGGGTCGGTCAAGTTTTTGGTCACCCCTGTCTACGAATTTTCAGTGAAGTTCGGAGAGGGGTAGTCGGAATGAATGTATCATATCAACACTTTACAGTATCTCATCTGCGTTTCCATTCAGCCTTCCTCTCAAATACACTTAAAATCGCACCAAGAATACTCTCCCAACGTGTAGGGCTCAGATTCATATCGTCCGCCAGGTCTTCTCAAAGCCGGGATGCTGAAGGCGAGGTCCACGCAAAACGCAGATTCCATATCTAAAAATCTCAATAAAAGAACTCGAACGAAACAAATTCACACGGCTCGACAGAAAATGGCGCATAAAAGTTTCAAACACACATTAAAGAATTGAATGTCGTTGAAAAATTGCCAAATGTGAATATATGGGTAATGTTTTGAAAACTATCAGAACGGGCCTGAGCAAATACCTCGAAGAGTCTGGCTCTCTTCAACTTCAGTAGTGGGGGGTGTCAACGTTGTACGACGGGTGACACTATCCCGGGAGTTTTCCACCGCACCACCCGCACAATTCGTCGAGCTCAATGTTCCTGTGGATCCGGTAGTAGAGCGTTTCTTTTCTAATGCAACATCGACTTTCATCTGCAGAGCCTGAAGATAATAATTCTATGAAATGCGTGAGCGAAAAAGATAAAATAGGTTTCTAATAGGCAGACACTTTTATGAATGTGCTGTTACTGGATATTTTTCAGGAAAAACTTAATCAAAACCTGACCTTGAGGCACGGCATCAGAAGACTCTCTCCGGTCTGAGTGTACCTGTTACACAAACTTGGCTTTGTCTTCGATGTGGGCCTAAAACATACTTAGTCACGATAAAATGATTAACCGTAGAATTACACATTGGGCAGAGTATTGACTGCTAACAAATATACGATGAAAACAACACATAGCAAACATTATCTGAATTAAGTTAAAAATGCAAAAAAAATTGAACGGAGCACAATGTCTTTCAAAATAGGAATACTCACCATTTCTGTATTGGACTTACTCAATTTCCGGAAGCACTGAATACAAATTTCTAATATATAAAACCCGATCATCGATGAAAACTGACACAAATATATAATGTATATCTATATCTTCGCTGTCAGCTCTATCGATAACGTATCATCAAATTGTGTTGAGTAGATAAAGTGCAACCGGTTTCAAAAGAGCTATGTCTATCCGCAACATAGCGACAGTGTCAAACTGAACGGAAATAGCGCGTATATACTGACACGGGAGAAGAAGATGGTAGAAGCTGGTCGGCCACAGGCGGGGGCTGAGGAGAAATACTCATCACCGAAGAGCCGGGAGTAGAGGGTAGACCGGGCGGGGGTGGCGGTATAAACGGGTGGGCCACATGACTCAACGGTGCCACAGCAACAGGGCGCTGAAATCAAAATTCAAGGTATTCCTCACAACACAATGTTACACGTTGAATGTAATAATAACCAGATCGCGAGTTGCTCCATAATAGCAGCATCCAAATGTACTTCCTTGTTGAATTCTCCTAACCTTGGAATAATTGATCTGCCTAACTGAGCAAACGACCAAAATACTAACTGATTCGAACCAGGTCCGGGAACTCTGAGAGAAAGACGCATTGAGACTTCGATTGCAGGTAGAAGGTAAAAGATTCACGCCACAGATCTCCGAATAAAACTTATTTTTCAGCGTTGGTCGCTTGCGGCGAGGATAAGCAAAAAATTGGAGCGGGCTAGGAAGGTAGGAATTTAAGAATATATTTGGCCCCGTCTCTAACAGTTTGTTCTTCGTAATGGGGGAACTTCCCACCACTGCGGACAATAACTCTGCTTGCTAAAAAAAAAGCATTTCATGTAACTCAGTCTCATCATAATGCTGAAGACAGTCTGTTTGAATAGTATCAAAACTAGTAGAACTATGTTAACGATCAAGCAGAACAGTGCGCGAATGACCGTAACGACAATTTCTGCCCATTTCAAACCTAAACTCACACGTCCAACAGAAAACTCTTGGCCGGGATGGGGTGCTTGCGAAACTTGGAATCCAACTTCAGCGTTGCCTTCATCTTAAATGGAAAAAGACTTCATTCTCAAATATACGACAAATTATCGGCGATAATATAGTTCGGATTAAAAAAAATGTGCATGGTAAGAAAGAGAAAAACCGACATACCGCACTCTGTTTTGATGTAATTTTCAATCAAACAGGCAGTCAAGTTGGTTTTCTGGGCTTCTTTGGATGAACTTGGAATATTCTTTGAAGGCAACGTTGACGTCACGGGTGTGTTCGAACCCGCTTCAACCTTCAAAGAAAATAGCTACTGAAACACAGACAGACGGCCACTTTCTTAGAGCTGGCCCTAATTACCAACGCTATCGTCCAGAAAACAGGCAAATTTCTCATGCTACCAGATTCCTCTCGGTCAACAAAATGAACCGGTTGTAATTATCCTACTACACGTTGCGGATGGTACGTCTTTACTTCAATCACTCAACCTGTGTTTGGTATAAGATGATTATCAGCAGTTTTTTTTAAGAATGCGAAATACACTAAATCGTTGTCCATGGAGTGGTGAAACGTGAAAGCTATGAAAAATGATTCGGGAAACAATTAGACAACTGATGCAGCTACTAGAACCTTGAGCTTAAACAAAACACTTAAACTTTTATTTCAATAATCTGCAAGAATAGAAAAGCGACACATGAGTCTCAGCATAATGCGAATCTAACATCCAATGTCGTAAATTAAACATTAATTATGTGAAGGTAAACTTTACTAACTGGTAGATCTGAATAAGAGCGGACGAAGACAGCCTCAATCACTTCCGTCTTCGGCTTCTTTTTCGGATCAACCATATAACCAGTTCGTGTCTGAGTATCTGCCTTAGATGGCTCTCTGGAACCACTGTACCTGTCCCGAGTGTCACTACTACGTCGCTTGTGCGAACCTGCAAACCAATTGATTATCACAACAACGATTGCAATTAAAATGAAAACATAAAGGCAAACTACTCGACTTAGTCTCGGACAGTGATGGGAATTGAGAGTTGAAATGACACTCATTCGCACACGCCAACTTGACAGTGAGAAAGAACCAAGTGTGGAAAGTGAACTGTTTTCACAACCAACCACGTACACCTCGAACACAGTGCAATACATGATAGCTGGGACTGGGAACTGGAAACATACCTAGAGACCGAATATTCTGTCTAGCATTAGTAATTACAATGAAGAAGTCGAAAAAGGGAAACACGAAACAAGTGTGACCTCTGACCATCTGACAGACAAAGAGGGAACTATCAAGTTCTTTTGATTTATTTCATAAGCCAGAGTATTCCTTTCAACATCCTTACTTCTAATCTTATCGTCGTCGTCCTTCTTCTGTCTGTGTTCCTTCGGCTTATTCTTAAATTTTTCATGTCTATCTTCCGTCTTTACCGTTCGAGAAACGGACGTTCTGTGTCGATTCTCCAAATAGGTGTCCACTCTCCTCTCGGAACTCATTTCTGTAAACACGTCTATTATCGTGTGTCTTCTATAGAAACCATCCCGAAACACATTGATTGCGAATGAGTAAAAAAAAATTGACATTTGATTGATACATGACGTGCGTTGCACTATTATTCGTGAAACTTAGCATCATACATGCATGGATGGTCAAACCCCAGAAAAATTTTCCATCGTTCCAAAGCATGAAGAAACAAAAGAAGTTCAGAGAACGTGGAAGAAAGTTCATTTTAGGTTTATAATGAGAGAGCAATGAAATTTTTGGGATATTTAAATAAAATCTTTACGGGACCCGCAAATTTTGAATTTTACCGAAGTTCCCGCTAAATTGCCTGAGCGCCAGCGGCCTAAGTGCCCGCAATATGCCCGCGCAGCGCGCAATTTCAGGAGACCCTGCTAGCCAATTACTTGATTTATTTCACATTTGGCAACGTTATCCATATGCAAATGGAAACAATCTCTTTTTGAACAGTTCTCAGAGAGAAGTGGATGTTTCAAAAATTTCGAACTACTGGAAACTTCAGAATCCAGGCACATGCACAAAAAGATTTTGGGCACTAGCCAGCTAATTACACTCACCAGCGGCTGCCGTGTTTGCGGTTCAACACTAATTGTTAACGAATCTTGTTAACCAGAATCTTTGCTAATTTTGAGAAGCAAGTTGTTTTTAGATTCCTGACTAGTAGATATATACCACATTTTGTTGCAAGAAAGAAGTATCACATTGAATTAAGATCAATGTTTTCTTTTTGAATTCCATTTTCAATCCAATTCATAGCAAATAAGTCAACTATGACCATTTTTCGGAGAAGGAACAAGTGTGTGGAGAACAAAAAAATCCGATTCGATGAAGATGGGAAGGGGTGTTACAACATGGTGTAACATATTGCCGCGCAGCACTTAGAAAGAAACAGCTATCAGCTGCGTGTGTTACAAGCCTAATATGTTTCCCATATTATGTTATTTCTCAGGTCGCTTTGCTAGAAGGGAGTTATTCATATTAACGTTTTATCAGGAAACTATCTGGTCTTTGGTTACATTTATGTCAGGTTCAAGCTGTCAGATCCTATCTCGGGTTGCAATGTGTTACCTGGCGCAAATAGGTTTCAATTAGGCTCGAATAATAGTCCTCATGTAAACTTGAAAAAAATCATTCTTTATCGATAGTTTTAAGGGGCCAACGGATTGGAGAATCGTGTACTTTGTGATCCTAACCGTGAAATACTATTCGTGACCGTAAAATACTATTCGTGACCAGAGAACTGGGGAACCGAACCATTGGAATCGACCTCCTCAACCGTTCTGTTTCAATCATCTATTTTCAACTTGAATCGTAAACCGATGACTGAGATAGAACCGAATTAGCCTTCCAGTGAGCGATTCTATATTCTTCAAGTGAAGAACACTTTTCTTCTTCGCATTCCCCCTTTTCAGCCTTATAAGTTCCACATGTCGTGAGTTCTGTATATGTATATTCTCCGAGTCTTGAATTCTCTTCGCTATTTCTGACACATTTTTTTCTTACGTATCTCTGATTCCTCCTCGTTTCGTTCTGCTACCTCTTCTTATTTGTTCAATCTATCAGTTTCATATCGAACAATGACCTGACCTACCTGTCGTATCAGCTACTGGATGGGCAGTAAAACGTTGCATATAGGAGTGGCTTTAGGAACAAGCGTGCCTGACGCTCGTGGTGACGGTAAAGAATCTCTTACTATCAGGTGTAGCGGTTAATTGTGTCAGGCTTGTGAAGGACTCGAGAACAAGTATATTATCTGGTTTAGTCAGAAGGCACAAGATGACAGGTAATGACTGAAAGGAAAGGCAGACACCGGAGCGGTGGCGAAGCTGTCCGGGGTGAACAATATGTCTGACTAAAGGGTGAGAGAAAGGAGGTATAAGGAAAAGCAGGGGCTGCTTTCCTGAAGGAAGAGATCTGGTGCTATCTTCTTGGCTTCTTATATAATATTTCCTCTCGTACTGTCTCTCATATGACGTGTTGATCTGCCCTTTCGAGCTATTTCCGGTTGTTGATCCAACTTCGCATGACCTCCGAGCAGCTGTTCTGATCTCGTGGATCCATTAATCTTTCCTGTTTATACAAAGTAGTACGGAATTAGCTAAACCTCTGACTGGGGCGAGAGAGTGGCGAGACCCAGATAACGACAGGAGTTTGGGTTGTACTTTTCGATGGACTCTTCGTACACGGCACTGTCCCTGATGTTGTTCTTTGGTGATCGCTCTATGTATTGTGTGAGTACAGAGGCAAACTATTTATTATGAGTAAATAGGTACTTCAACACTTTGAACAACTATGCGTTTTAAATGTTCCTTTATGTTTTATATATGTTTTACTTGTTCAACAAATTCTATCTAAGACTGTGCGGTGTGTGTCGCCTAATCGGGCCGTGTTCGTAGTTTGATGCCGTTGCTCGATGAGACGTTGATGCATGGCGCGTCTTGAGATTATACTACAACAAAGATCTCTTCACTCTCTATAGCATAATATTTAGAGAGAAAGAGAGATAGATAACGCAATAGAGAGAGAGAGGGAAGAGAAATTAAAAGAGAGAGGGGGAGATAGACGGGCTCAAAATATTCCTTCTTTCGTTAATGTTCGCGTACCGTATCTATCTTCTTTAGGGCTAATTCAGAGCTGTGATGCCCTTTCTTGCTATGTCTGATAGCTGCGTCAGATTTTATGCATTCATTTATCCATTTTACTTTCTATAGGTGCCTATTGAGTCTACCTTCAGTTTGAGCGAGAAAGTGACGAATCCCATCCTGATCAGCTGATCTTTTCTGCCCCACTCTTGGATGATGTTCTGTGGTCAGGGGGTTTGAATGCCTTCCCTGTGTGTTTCACTAAATATAACTACAGAGATTAGGCCCCTGTGTTTTCAAATTATAGAACAGCTTCATCTCACCCTATTTACAAAATGTTGACATATTACAACAATCTGGCGCAAGATCTCATCTTAGTCAATGGGAAGAGGACGACACAAAACATATCATAAATGTTACCAACTTAAGGAGAGCGAAAGCACAGTGGTTGGTATATACATACGGGATGGAACATTTGTACATGAGTGTGTGCAGCATGGAACAAAGGGGATGAATCCAAAGATGTATCTAAATAAGTTCATAAATAGCCTTCCGTACTATCTCAATGGCTGTCGGATTCTGCAGAATAGCCATGTGTTCGGCTCCCGGTATTTCGTGCACACTCACCTAGAAAACAGTTATTTTGTCTTACTCGGCAGTGAGCATTTTTTCTATTCAGCAGTACTGAAGTTTTTTTTACACAGCCCCAAGCTATAATTTGTTGTTAACAGCTACTTGGAAACCAGTGCTTTGCAACTCTACATGTCAATATTTAACCTATGTCCACACGTTACTAGATATATTGTTTTCACGTTTCATCGATAAGTTTCATACTGATTTAAGTTTTGGTAGTATGTAGAGTACATTTACTATGCCTAGATTACCTATAAATCTGTGGTATCTTTTTTTGAATTATTATTTCATGAAAAAGCAACCAAACATTCTATAATCATCTTCAAAACACCTGTATAGCTGATATACAGCAAATTATTTGTATATATTCAATATATTTCCGATTGACGTTATAAAAGAACTCAAATTGCAGACTCCAATTAATTCAATACCGTAGTTCTGTCAATGGGGCGCGCTTGGTACTCATATGCACTCACTCGTTTTCCATTGTTGTTTTGCTCGTTCCATTTTTTACATACTTCCGAGCTCACCCTGTTCACTGAAATTCATCTTTATCAGTGAAGTTCATACACTAGCGAATGAACATAGTTTTTCTGATACATGTTCTCTCTGCCTAATTGGGGTATCGAAAATGATGTTTTCCTACGGTACTGTCTCTTCGAAAATGAACTCAAAATTGTGAACAGTACTATTCCTCCTATTGGGATTTATAACCACTATTTTTTGAATGAGTATTCGTCCTGTTGAACCAATTAATTTCGGTAACGTAGGTTTGTAAGGGTAAGTGTTGACTAACCAGTTCCATCTCCGTCGCCATTCGTGATGTAAGGGGCATAGTCCGGGAACCATCCCTTGGTCCAAGTAAACTGCTCCGGCGTTGCCAAACCACTACCGAAAACACAATGCATCTGGAAATTAAAAAAAAATTTCAGCTGATATTGCAATCACACCATTATCTTGACTCAGCGATAACTACACATCATTTTCGAAGTCATGCAGCGAAGTGACAAATATTTATATTTTAGTAGCTAGAAACGGTTTGAAAGCGAACCTCGACTCCCGGTGCGGACAAATCACCATTCAGAAGTGCTGCATTCTTGTATTGCTCCCAGCCCAACTCGTACTTTACATCTGTGAAGAATTCCTGCACGTTGTTCAACTGAAAAGAATCGAATGGGAGGTGGAACTATGATTACTTGTCGATTGTATGTCACAGTTTCATCGAGAAACGCAGAAGAGGCTTCCAACTATAGAATCCTACCAAAATCCAACGTCCCACTGAAAGTAAATGGAATAGTAACATAAAATAGGAAGAGCGAGCACCGCACATTTAAGTATTGCAATAGCAATACGATAATTGTGTATATTCCTTATGATGTGTTTCACGTCTTTTTCAACATTTGACTGACAAGTAAGAAAGAGTCACTACATCAGCAGAAACTTTAAAATCGTGCATCACACGGAATTGGCTGTCATTTCTTCATCACAAGCTGATTGTTGTCATAAACAAATTTTAGCTTACTGTGTAGTTTTTTTCGGCGGTGTATACGAGAATATCGGTTGAATTCCATGCATGTGGACTGGGGAACAGGAAGGCCGACGAAGTGAAAGAGCTGTATATCGTGTATTTATATGGTATATACAACGCACATTCTGTGTTTAAATAAGCTAACATAATCGACTAAGTAGGTCTCAAGGCGATACATGAATAAGCTGATTGGAAGTAATGAAAAAGAGAAAGAGTCTAACTTGCAATCCAACTGATCTGGCTCGTTTACAAAGTATTGTAAGAAAAATACAATTGTTCACACCATGTTGAAACCTATGCATACCGTTGCATTGCTCGCAGTTTGTTGGGGGATAAGACGATGCGATAGTAGTTCATGTTGTATCCTGACGCGAAAAGACGAACAATCTGCATGGATCCACCCCAGGGCGCAGCGAGACCCACGTGCGATTGAATATATTTGTCCTTCCAATCCTAGGATATAGAAAATCGGTCGACGCTCGTGCAAGTACAAGCATTCCGGTCAAAATCTGGCAAAGAGACCGACCCGGTACTATAAGACCTTTTCATCGGGAAGGTCAAAGAGTAGCAAATTCACTGGAGAACCGGGTACAAAGCTAACCGAATCGCGATATAGCTAAGTTGTAACCGGCATTCGAATTCAGTGAGGGAATCGTAACGCTCGGTTCGCCGAGTTGTACTCTGCTCCAGTGACTGGTTCGCGTTGCGATTCGCCAATGTCGGGCTTCTCCACGTTAATTCAAACAAAATAAAACGATTCGTAATATATGTGGTTCGCGGTACGCTTCAAGCCACTCGTGAAATATTTGATTGATATTGTATAAATTTAACAATGTCATAACTTCCATTGCAACTTCTTAATCAGTGACAATATCAAAGCAACTACCCTGACAACTACCCCCACAACATATTTCCTGATTTTATTGTGCATACTTAGACTTAGCCAGATACATTTTTTGAGGCGTGCATTCCGCAGAAAACTACCTGTGTGACGTAGGCCTTGTAGAAATACAGCATTACTGGGTTTCCCATACTGTGGCCAACGATAACCACCTGAAAGAACAATCGTAGGTTAGGAGTATACCACAAACGAAAAGCCCTACTCGTCATACTGTAACTGGTGTATTCTTCCCCCATGAGGCCATTGATTTACAGCATCAACTATGTAAAGACCATAGAAAAAGAACTACAAGCCAAAGAACATCATCACCAATCTAGAATCGTGAAAAAAGTCAGCAGTCGTCGCAGTAGTTTCATAGGAAAGAAAAAGAAACGGTCTCTCACTTTTTTATTGTTGTTGTACCGATATGTGGTTTCGATTGTAGTCTTCAACAAGAGATAGTAGTCGTGAAGTTCATCTGAAGAAAACTATTCCTTTTGCTCCGTTCGATATCGAATTACATTAACTCTCTTTCTCCGTTCTCCGTTCTCTTTAAATCTCTTCCTCCTCTCTTTATACTGTTAGTCAAATGCACAGTCACGTAAAACATGTACAAGCAAGTACACGCATTCCGGTCAAAATCTGGCAAAGAAACCGACCCGGTACTATAAGACCTTTTCATCGGGAAGGTCAAGGAGTAACAAATTCACTGGAGAACCGGGTACAAAGCTAACCGAATCGCGAACTCAGCAGAACTCAGAAACGCACAATGACAAAGTGCACGGTGCCTCATTAGAATCCCTACTTTACGTGACTATCAAATTTACTTGTAGTATATCTACCCTTCCTTTCCATTCGGCGTGCGAATCAGTGTGAATTGCAACTGATGAATTGCAAAATTCAAATCAAATCAAAACTGACTAGGGGCTTTTCTCCAATCATAGGGTACCGCCAGAATATCCTTTCCTCTCTTGTATCCCCATGATACAAGCATGTCCACCATGTTGAAGAAGTATAATCCTGTGCTGGACTGAAAATAATTTGTGATAATTGAATTCAGGTGTAACTTATGGTCGACAACAATCATTGTCGTTCAAGATGTTACTCGTCGAAATATCATCAAAAAGAGTTTCCGAGATTAGTGTCTTGTTGTGGATATAGAAGGCGCTCTTTTGGAAGCAATCCTATACTATATATGTGGCTCCATCTTACTATTTGTAGTTTGATCACAGTGATTTCAGTCGAACTTCGAACACTTCTACTGTGTATGGAGATCAATTAACAAGTCAGATATTCTCCCCCCTTATAAGAGTACGACGGTGTTTGATGCTTTCTAACAAACTACTGACCTTGCTAGGATCGAGCCATTCGACTGTAGTGGTACCTCCGAAGCCAGGCACCCTGATGTCTACTCCCGGCATGTTGGTTGAGGTACCCGTCGACGTATTGTATACCAATCTGAGAACAGCACTATCATTTCAAACAATAACCTTTATGCAAGAGTCCCAAACAGCTAATCAGTTCATGATTGCAAGAACAGACGATAAACCGAATTCAACCAGAAATGTAGTGTGAACTACGCCCAGATAATCAAAGGCATTTCTATAACTCTGTCTCAACTGTGCACCATATTTCATTCACGGTGCTTAATAAAAAAAACCTAACGTGTTTTCCACGGTTCAAAGGACCCACTTCATCAAAATGTGAACAGTCGAAAGAAAACCAACTGCATATTGTCTACCCAGCAATCGATGACCACCGGTGTGAATAGTTCCAAGTTTAGCCAAAGATCAAAGTAGTCCGAGGTCTGTTTCGCACATAAATAGTGCACCACCGACGGTTTTCCGGTCAGGTTAGCCTCTAGCTGGCTGCCTCCGTCTCCCGGGACTATAACAGAGAAACTTTTATTCAATCCTCTCACATCCGATTTATCAATCATGATGAAATTTCCTTCTTTTCGTCTCGAACAAGGTGTCAATCTGATAGCCGAATCTGATAGCCCTATTATTGTCCGTATTTGAATTCAACATTTTGTTCGAAAACACAAACATTATAACTGAAGATACATTGTATGCTGATGGTGCTTTCCTCTACTTACAGTACAGTACTCGCTGAATACGATTCTATGTCAGTTGAGCAACAACCGATTACTCACGGCTCGGCTCAGGACTTTTCATATGTGATTGGATCAATCATAGCGTTTAGAAAATCGAAGTGCCGGTCAGAAGAACCAAAGAATTGTTTCAGATAAGAATGAAAAGTGGAATACCTAAAATGACTGGATGTCCGGGAGTCTTGTTGCGGCCTCCTTTTCTTGTGTACGGGGCCATTGCACAGCAGAAAGAGAGAGAAAGCACGGCCACCAGTAACCGTGAAATCATCTGAACAGACATGCGAGTTGTACTTGAAATGAGTGTGCGAGAAGTGAAATGGCACGTGTGAGTGCGAGAAACAAAATGAATACATCGAAACTTCACAACATGCAGTATTCAGTTTGAATCAATGTTGTACTGGTATGGTAGATAAGTGTAGGCGTAGTATTACTTGATCTGTTGAGATCAAAATAGGGTGTTTGAAGAAAAACTCGAGAAAACTCGATGTTCATGAATGTTTAGACTCGATTAAATACTCTACGATTGGGATAAATCAAATCAGGATAGCTTACAAGGAACAACGGCTTCACTTGTTTGCGACAGATGAAAATATCATTGACCAGTCGTCTTTGCTCAAACGTTTTGATGGTCAGTCAATAAAAGCAAGCAGTAATCCAACTTTTTTCAACGTGTTACACTTTCATAGCTGGTCAACCAGCAGAAAACTGCTTGCGTATGAAAGATGGTCAACATATATTTGCCTAGGTTTGGTGCACGTTGGAACTCGTGATCATGAGCATCGTAAAAGAATTACATACATCCATTCGTGTTATCATCTAATAATCAGCCGGAAACAAAAGATATGTTCAGTGGTAAGACATCATGCTATGAATCTGTGAAACAAAACCTAACTGCTCCATTTTCCCACATTCCCACCAAAATCTCATTGACGACGGTTGCTTTGCCCAACTAGTTTTGTGTTTATCATCCATCGGGAAAAGGAAAATGGCTCTCTTAACGTTTGGTGTCATGCTCGCTCGATACCGTTCGAGAGCGGCTTCGATCATAATTCGGAGTAACAATGAATATTGGAGCCTAATGTGTGATGAGCATGAGCGGATCAGCAGAAGTGCACTTGGGAGCGAAGGATAAAAAACGTGTGGGACATGGTATTGGCCGACAGAACCAAAGGCAGATGACCAGTCAGTTGAGCGAACAGCTGTTTCTTAACCACTTGATCTGAACGATGTTCTGATTATCGGTCTCAGACAAATTGCTCCATAGCTCTGCACTGAACGGAGCAACTTAAAATATGGAGCTGGCAGCTTATGAGCAAATTTTGTCCGGGAAATATTTATCACTAATGTTTTGCCTGTCAAGAAATTTCTGGATCGTGACGAACAGTTTTCATAAAGAGTTATGTAGTGTTTTATCTATGGTTCTCTCGAAGTAAACGGACAGGGAATTGACAATTTGGTAAGTATGAGTGAAAATGTTCTTCCGATCTTTTGGAGCATAGCATTATTCATGTACGCCACACTACAAGAGATCTGTTTGAGTTTTCCGTCGCGTACACAAAATGTTCACCCACTTACCGTTTTCTATTGTGCACAATAGCTTGATAAAGTTAGAGAACATGAAAATGAGTGGAGTAGGGAAATGTTATGTGAGCCATGACTATGCGGATATACTATAATTTACAATCAACGTGGGTCATGGTTTACGAGGCAATAAAGGAACAAAAACATCTTTACGAAACCTCCCAGACTGTGAAGAATTGAAGTGTATTAAAATAAGATGAAGAAGATCAGAGGGAATAAGTAACTCATTGTTATTAAATATATTGTACTGGTAGTTTTCGCATACAATGCAAACTCTAATTTCGTTGGTCCTATTCTGTGAGCGAAATGCTTATAATTGCATCGGGATCTAACGTGATGTGTAGTCGTCATCATTCTCATATGAACGCCTACGGTATTCATTAGCACTTTGTATTTGCTTTTTATTATTTCTCCAAAGCAACGAAAATACAGAAGGTCTCCGAAGGATCGAAAGTTGCCAGCCTAAATCCTCAAGAGTTTGCCGAGAAAGGCCAAGGACGACTATAGTCGTCGCCAACGAAAACGCGGGAGGGTACTGTATATCTCCATTTCCGCTGTTTCGTCTACGATTCCAAAGCCTGCCGGTTGTGTGCTCTAATAGCGGATTAAAACTAAATAAATTAATCGTTCATTCGAAAACACCTCATGAATGTTTGACATATTACTGTAGAAAGAGATTGATTGATGAAACAGAGTATAACACGGACATGCCATTGTCTAAAACTGCATCGTTTCCGAGGATATAGGCGATTGCGGCTTTTCTGAAATACCCTTCATTCGGTGATTTTAATTTTTTTCGAGTCCAATTAGCTACGTTTTTCTAACCATATTAATACACTCTTCACTTGATTGAACCCATTTATTTCCATAGAATATTATGAACGACCCGATCAGGTCATCGAAGTATGACATCGTTTACTAGATCGAAAGCGAAAACACTCAAAAGAGAATGAGCATAATTATTATCGAATACAACATGGAAATGGGCTATAATTGTGAGCATACAATAGTATATACAAAAGAGATGTAAATAGTCTCGTAATTAGCTAGGTATTCTCTGTTGAGCCGCCTTTGCGTTTTCAATCAGATCCTGCGATAGATTGCTCCGCTTCACAATTGTGCTTTCTATTTGAATGCACATGTCCCACAGCTGTCGGGCTCGACCCTGTAACCACACAACTTTCCATTTCCGAATTAATACCTGTTCGCAATTCATAACCTTAAAATAACTATATAATAGTCCTGTACCGAAGTTACCTAAGATTCGCAAACACAATACATACTTCAGTATTTGCCTTCCATTTGTCAACAAGATCGTTGAATGATGCGAAATTGGAAGAAAAAAGTTTGAAGATTATCCTCAGACAGAAAGACTATCGAATAAACGTTCAATTGAGGTTTA
This sequence comes from Litoditis marina, assembly GCA_964036275.1. NCBI lineage: Eukaryota > Metazoa > Nematoda > Chromadorea > Rhabditida > Rhabditidae > Litoditis > Litoditis marina. The sequence goes on along the minus strand of OZ038438.1, from coordinate 10,077,675 downwards.
GCAGTGGAGTAAGCTATAGAACCGTTTTATCTGCGGTCGATTAGAAGACTCGAACAAACTTATGGAAAGTTGAGGCTAACGCAAATATTTCTAACAACTACTAACCTCGGTCACAAATTCATTGTAGTTTTCTTCACAGAAATCATGATAAAAACATCCACTATTCAGTTCATCCTTATTGGCGACGGCGCAATTAACGATTGTTTCAATTCCCTGAAAAAGGGAAAATAAACTTAAAAAATACTATAAACTTTTTTTGCAGCGCTTTTTCATTTCTGTGTGTCATCAATAAACATGTTTCAAACATGTTTTGATCAATCTGACAAGTCCATTCGTGTACTTCATTTAGCTTAAAAATAGAGACATAATGTGAATCACAACAGGAGTATGGAGGAGTACAAAGAGTCCGCAACTCTCTGATCGACAAGCTTCCATGTGGAGAACTGCTTGGAGAGAATTTTGCAAAGTCGTCATCAGAAAGAGCGTTAGTTAACGTATCAGGTGATGGGAGGAAAAGACTACAATCTGTGTCCCGCTGATCTACCCCCCCCCCCCCCCCCCCCTTCGGTCAAAAACAGGCCAGATCGTTACTGAGGAAAAATGCAGCCACTCTTGTAGCCGGCTGGCCATACCTCAACGGCAGTATGTAGATAGACTCAGACTGTCTACGGTTCTGCCACCTCCGCTCCAGCTGGCCAATCGCAGACGAGTGAAACTAATGTTTCAGAATGAAACTAAGATGGTAAAGAATGGAAATGATTGCAGTACCTGTTGTGGGCTTTTGGCGACCATCCAAATGAGTGGCGTGGCTAACATTCTGAGAATCCAGTGGGTCTCTCGACCAAGCTCGGTTCCTGTTAAAATATCAGACAACTGTGAATCAAAATAAGTAAGGACTACATATAGGTTACGAATATACCTCTGACAAATCCTGGCCTTATCGCATACACAGTAACTGCAGAATTCATTAATCGTAGACGTCTGAAAATGAAACAATAAACAAATAATAATGAATAGTAAAAATCACTAAATGGTTTCCCAGGTCGGCACCAGACCAAACGCAAGCCCGGAAACAGACTGCTAAGCCCCCTGATCTACAATATTAACACGACTTGGATTTTCAACCGAAACAAACATTTGGAACAATACGTAGAAGAAATATATATATATATATGTTCCTGACTGAACAAGGAAGCTCCTACAACGAGAGAAGAGCTCATGATAAATAGATAACCTGGCCAACTCCACGGCATAAAGACAATTAGCTAGCTTGCTGAATGCATAGGCAAATCTGGAGTCATAATCCCAGCCAGTTTCCCCCATTAACTGACGAACAGAAGGTATCCACGATGCCTGAATAATATTATCGTTGAATTATTAGTATTTACATTAATACGACTGTTATTAAAGTTATAAACGAGGCACAATGAGATCGTACCCCTTTGTATAGTCCTGAAGACACTATTACCACTCGACCACCGGCTTTTTCTATCAGAGGGAATAAGTTGTTGACCAGAACAAAATGGCCGAACATGTTAGTTGCGAAATGGGACTCGACACCATCTGCAGATAACTGAAAAGCAAAAGAATAAAGTCATTCCATTCTCAATTCAATGGATATCCCGCGAAGTTTTGACTACATAATAAGAGCAAGAAAATAAAGAATAAAATAGTTCAAATATGCTAAATAGAGGTGAATGAGTATTCTACTGGTGTACCTCCTTCGGATATAGATTGACTAGCGCTTTATAGAGGATAACTGCTCAAAAAGTTAGGTTAACCCATGACGAGTTAACTATGTGTATTGATATTCTGGAGCTTGGTTTTCATGATTCAATACTATGACAAAACAAACGAAGATTGAAACTGGAAAAGACATAAAATGTATACAAATCAAATGAATAACACTCGAAGAAGTTGAAACTAGTCTCATTCACCTTGAAAATGCATACAGGTTGCTACGTACCTCGAACGGAAGTCCCATAACACCAGCATTACAAATGAGCACGTCAATACGATCAACCAGGTCCGATATCTCAGTACAAAATGACATGATGCTCTTATAGCACAGTAAGTTCAGCTGAAACTAGTACACATTACGTTTAAATGAGAGAGATAAGAGGGAGAAACAGAGACAGAGAGAGAGTGAGAGAGAAGGACAGAGAGAGAAAGAGAGAGGAAGAGAAAGAGAGAGCAAGAGCTGCACACTTTCTCGCTTCTCCGTCGATATGACCGTAACCCCCTAATTTCTCAGACTTTACCATAGAATAAGAGAAACTGACTTATATCTGTGCCATTATGTCAAACAAACACGAATCCAACTCACGGTTAAGAGATGTATTCTCTGTTCGTTTTCAGCCGTTCCTTGTAGTTGTTCTACTGATTTCCTTCCCTTTACGTCATCCCTGCATGTCAGGATTACTGTAGCACCCGAAGAATACAGACTGCGTGCTGTTTCCAGTCCTAGAGAGACAGCATTTATTTGGTTTGTCCTAGCGATTTGAATGTCACCCCACTATAGTAGTAGGCCAAACTACATTATACCAAAATATGATTATGTCTGTGTACTTTACATTTTACATGTGACATATATTCATGATTGGTCGCAATGGGAGGCGCAACTGACCTCAGTTCATTTATGTGCATAGCAATAGATTATTTCAACGAGAATATCAGACTGAAAGAACCTCATCCCGTCAGGATATTTATTAAAACGTAATTTTCAAAGATTTCTCCGGAAAATCGCATTTTCATTCTACATTATTTAGCCATGAACATTGAACTTTCATAACTATACAAATTTCAGCTATTGAGTTGCTAATTTAATGGAAATAGGATGAGTTCACCATACTACAGTACCTAGCCCGGAAGTGGATCCTGTGATAAGAACAATTTTTCCTTCCATGGATATAGTGAATCTAAAAAGATTGTACAGTTTACTTGAGTGAAAAAAAAGAGTAGATATCGATTGGAAAACATATTTATGCATAAGAAAAACTCTTTCTATATATATTTAATTAAACACTTGCCACCGAGTCAACACACTACCAACATAATGAGGCAATAATACACTTCAATGCCGTACCCGTATAACAAAATAACACTAGCATCTAGTGTATTATTTACAAAATACATGACTAGATCAATAAGTAAGCTATTTTTGACCTCTAATATTAACTTTCACACCCATGTATTAGGATGGAACACCTGCGACAGTTCATTTTTAAATTCTACTAAATTCTACTTTGAAAGATATTTTATAAATAGTGGTGAACCAAAAAGTACAGATTCCGTTCTATCAGACACAGTTGGCACATCATAAGAACTATATACATGTTAAACTGAAAAGGAGACTAGATTGTTCATTCAATACACTTCGTCGTAGGGAGGAACAATGTTCACCAACGTTGCTGATCAACTCATTTCTTTGCGCTCCGAGCGACGAGCTTTTATCTGACGAGTGTGATCGGTATCTTGTACAGCCCGAAACCATCTGTAAACAAAATAAATTATAGGTTGACGAATTATTATTAATGGAGGTATCAGGTACAGAAAGTTCTAGTGAAAACTAAGTCTAATAGTGACTATCAGTCTTTTCGAAACCATTCTATGAGAAAACACAAAAAGAGCGAACTATATAACTTCGCTATCCCCTAAATCTTTTTGGAAGAGTCAAACGAACGCAGAAAAAAAACCGGAATGCTCAATTGAGATACCTGTACTCTTCCCTGATTTCATCTTTGTTTCTGTTAGCAAAATCTTCACTTCTTCGTTTCCACGCTTCGTCGATATCCGCTTTAAGTAGACGACCCAGCGATTCCAACTAAATGATAAACACTTATAGTTTAGAGCAAAGTAACTTGAAAGACTAAAAATAATAGTTAAAATCGTCGATAGTGGCTGACAAGATACGGTGCTAATCAACCTAACACCAGGACGTATTTTTCAGATGTGGAAGACACACTACATACTATATACGCAGACTTGAATTATAAAAAGATTACTCACTTCTACTTTATCCACTTCTTTGCCTTTGAACTCGGACTGTCGCAAAAACGACTTTGCAATTTCGTGCTCATCAACCAAAGCTGCTATGACACGTTCGCGATGACGAAGTTGAACTCTATAGAAACTACACTCATTATGGGACACTAAGCGTCTTCCACTATAAAGCTAGCTCTACAGCAATCAATTCTAAAAAAAACTGTCTTTTTGAGGTTCTTAATCTAGCCTGTACAGTGTACTACGACAAACTTATACCATACGGAAATTACATATTTGCATATAAATGCTGTTTCCCGACCAGGTGCGCAGCTGGAAAGAGGCAAAAAAGTACGAAAGCATAGAATCCTCACATGCTTGTCGTAAGATACATTCCATTAATACTTGAATAGGTAAGATTCAAATCATAGGCCAACTGCCACAAGAGAGCAACGTACATGTATCCGACATTGTACATGATGACCAGAGTAAATCCCACTCCCGTCCAGCGGATCATTGATTTCCAGAAAGCATCGGCTCTTTTCTGGTGACTAGAATCCTTCACATTTTCACTACGATGATCCCGCCAGAACTGTTTCCAATCCCTATAATCTTCACCATATTCGTTAATATTCATAAATTCATAGACCTTTTAATGAGCGAAAAATGGCTTAGAGCATTATTTTCACTAAGAGCATTTCGAAAGCACACCCTTTACAGAATAGGGCCAAAAGTGACACGAGCGACTGTAATGGAGAATATATGAAGATATGAATAGACATTAAATGAACAAATAACATACATAAACAGTGAGGCTTCTAAGTCAAATTGTAAAAGAAAAATAGAACTGAACACAGGAAGAAAATACACACTCACTCACTCTGATTGATCGTAGAAGTGAGTAGATCGAGATCGAGACTCATATCCATGAGGGTCGTAAATGTTATGATGAGTTCGTTTACCTCGGTTATCATAAGACAATCTGAAAGGATACATATATTCACGGAGATTTACTGATTTACCCGTCACTCTACCATAAATTATAAATTTACCTCCTCCCGCTTTTCTGCTCTACAAATGCTGCAGATGAAGGAAAAAACTACCAAAAGTAGAAATTTCTCAAGATAAACACCTTCGAAAATGTAAATGAACAAAACATCAATAACCTATCAGCAGGACGTCGTAAAATATCATAGGCCTTCTTCAGTTCCACAAACGCGGCAGTGGAGTCGTCGTTAGAATTATCGGGGTGGAACTGTATAAAACACGGGTTAAAATTAGAAGTGTAGTTTACAAATGCAATACGCACAGCGTTCTCGCAAACGGTAGATTTGGCAGTCAATTTGAATTGAGCTTCGTCTGTGGAGTACACGTGGTGAGCGTGAACCCCACTGCAATTTTCCGTGATCAAAACACTATATCGCTAACTATCGCGCGTATTTTCACGCGAATCAACCGCGTAGCGTTCAAAAGACGCGATGTCGTTATTTGCCAAAGCTGTGAGCGAAAACGGAGTGTGCGGTGGTTTCAGCCATATTTGGTAGATTTGAAGTTGTAACTAACCAGCTTCGATTTCGAATAGAAAGCTTGTTTGATCTGAGTAGGAGTTGCGGTTTTCTCCACGCCAAGAACGTCATAGAGATTTCTTCCTGGGGCCGAGGATGAGTAGAATCTTGCGGGATAACTGAAAAACAGTGGTAGAATACAAATCAACTAGAAATCATGGAGGGCCGATAACACAAATAGTGTTATCAGTGGTTTTGAAGATACTTTCGTTTCGGTAATGGGAAAAGTGTCATGTTCATTTTGCCAGTTCATTTTGCGATTGACCAAGAAGAGTTAAAGAAGGACGATTATGTGGACCAATTCCGTGTCAACGGTCCTTTAAACTGCAATTGAAAAATCTATTGCGGTTTAGAGGACTGGAGCGTTGCGATTGGACCAGATAATAGTCCTTCTTTTGCTTCAAGTTCAAAAACTACACGAACTATATCCAAGATTACCTTATGTGTGTTGAAGTCAGGTGAGACAGGTGAGGAGCAAAAAGCTTAGTAGTGAAGAAATCCAGACTGCTACTTCTACTAGCGGAAATCATACTGCAACTGTAAAGAGAGCAAAGTTATTAACACTTATTTGACATACTGAAAAGAAAATAATCTTCACTAATTGAACAGGAACTGAAATCAGTGAGAAAACGGACGATGTTGATATGAACATTGTGAAAACTTCATGGGATGATGGGTGAAATGAGGATGATAAGTTAAGTTGCAAGTTTGATAAGCAGATGTCATATCGTAAGGATGCGGTTATACTCAGCGCGTAATCGGGCAGAATAGTGTATATACAATCACTAACATTTCTGCTAAAAGAGAAGCGTGGTGATATGTCATAAGAAAGGAAGGAAAGAAGTGTGTATGAATTTTGTCTCAGACAGCACACACTTCTTTGAAAAACTTTGAACAGTTAGAAAACTAACATTAATGTTCGGAAAGATGGAAAAAGCTAAATTCTATCTACTAATAATATGATAATTAATTATTGCGAATACTCACTCGATCGCCATATATGCGAATAAATACACGGAAAATAAGTATGCGCGCACTGTTTTAACGCAAGCAAGTTTTGGATGACGCATTGCCGGTGCATGAAAGCAAAATTCGTACAGGGATTCGTACGATTTCATTAAGATTTCACCAAGTTAGTAGGAAAAGTCCTATGTTTATGTGTTTTCTTGTAGACTTTTCTGTTTTTCTTTTAGCTAAGATATTTCCAGCCCATTCATTATAGTTATAATCTAGAAAAAGTAATTTATTGTGTAAGAAGGTAAACACGATAGGTTCTACTCCCCTCATGTTCTTACGTGAACATTACTGACGCATAACTGTACCGAGTACAGTTGCGGGAACTTATTGAGTAATTCGTCATTAACTTTATTATCTTGAAACATTCTGCAAAATTTCAGCAAACTTTAGTTGGTTGATGTCACCGGCCGCCGATTCTGAACAGGAAGCAGTGTCTAGTGGAAGTTTGGTGCAATGTTACAACAAAGGTTGTGGGAAAAAGTTTGATCCATCGAAGAATGATGACGGTTAGTTGGCTACTACTTCTTTCCATCTATGGCTAATATTTAGTAGTGTTGCGAAAACTGATTCCTACAAATTTCGTGCGTGATGAGATGTGTTGCTTGTGATCTATATTTCAATTCAGAGCACGTATTCCAAATTCGGAAAAAATTAGTGCAGCAACGTTGGAGAACCCACGCCCTACTGTTTAAATCGGGTATAAAATTAATATCGGACAATATCATACAGTCATTCAAAAAGGCGTTATTGTGACCATACTTTGTTGGCATGTCAGTCGATGTATAGCTCAATACCTCTATTCACGTTCTACTCTCTCCCCAACTTTGCTAGATTTCCGAACAATCCCGCGAAAAAGTTTACATTTACATCTTTATGTCATTGTTACTTCTGGCCTTGATCTCACTTGTTCGATCAATGTTTTGTCAGATATATTTTGATGACTATCAACTGGATGACGATCAGTATATTTGTTACCGTTTTATGTCAAGAATGAATAAATTACTCCACAATACAATAAAAAGTATAGTGTTGCAAATCCAGAGTATCAATGTTTCCAGACGCTTGCTCCTATCACCCAGGACCACCATATTTCCACGATGCCTACAAGATTTGGAATTGTTGTCAAAAGAAGAGCACAGATTTCGGTGAGCATTGATCACATATACTATACCAACGAACTTACATATCTAGGCAAATTAGATATACTGATGAAATGGAAAGTGTGTCATTTTATATCGTTGTCATCAGATAGACATATCGCCGTCTTCGTAGCAATATTTTCCTATATGGGGTTGGGTGTGTTTACTACGCAATTTTGGGAGTTTTGATAAAAATTTATCGCATTTCTACGTACAGGCATGTGGCTGAACTATCCTGGTTGTGCTAAGGGCAAGCATAACTCAGAGAAGCCCGTTGACGTGGTGAAGGTAGCATCTGTGAAGGAAATTCGACCGGAAAAGGTGATAAACACTCATAATGAACTATTGACACGTTCTCAGCCCTGTTTTTGTCATTTCATATTATATCAACTGCGCCTATCGATTACAGAATTGTCCAAACTAATTTTGCCCCGTACAGCTTGTTGTTTCGATAAGAACTTCCCCATATTATCGCCGATTCAACATACAAATCAATGAGGAAAATCAAATCAGATAGTCAACTAAACTGATCCACATCTTTTACACAGGAGGAAGATGTTATTGTATGGAAAGGACTGAATAAGCCCGCTGAACGTATATCTGCGGAGCAGAGAGAAGAAGTTGCTTTGAAGGTGTGGTTGGCGCTATCTTTCATCAATTTTTTTTGCGTAACGATGGAACATTGCATTATAATATATGTTTAACTTCTCATTATTGAGTTGTGTTCCTTCAATAGGGATTTTTCTTCAGATCGATGCTACGGCTGCAAGTTTGGCTGCCATTGCACGCCACCACGAGAAACAAAACAAAGCGGAGGAGGCGGTATTACGCATTGGGGCGCCTTGCGCGAATAGTGGATGCGAGTCGGTAGGTCGTCCAAACCTCCCACCTTCTACATACGGAATCGTCGCCGTATCGTAAATTATCTTTGATGAAATTCGACAACTATAAGCAAGGTGCAAGACACTTGGCATTAAAGTTATCTCTAATCCTGATATTCTAACACTAATATTAAAATCATTTTCTTCATATCACTCGTGTTTCAGAATGCTGAAATGTTACATAATTTCTAGTTTTATTGAATTTTTGTTTTTTCAATCAAATTGTGCAAAGTTGACTAGAGTTGTACGAACGCAACTAACATTCATTGCTCATAGTATGTTTATTAAACTCATTTGAGAAAAACATGAACTAAGAACGATCTCTGCTTCGTTGATACTCTAGATTTTAGTGTCCACTGAGTTTTGATAATTCAAAAAGTTTCAGACTTATTCGGGACCGGAGACTGATTTGACGGACTGCGTTCATCATCCAGGTGTAGCCATCTTCCATGAGGGCATGAAGTATTGGTCTTGTTGCCAAAAAAAGACTTCCAACTTCAATGCTTTCTTGGAGCAGAAGGGATGCGAGAAAGGATCTCATCAGTGGAGCAAGGTTAGATTTCACTCGTTGGTTAATATATGTCGAAGCTTTTCTGGACTCATATTTCATTGTGCTTTTTTTAGAATCAGAAGGTGGATAAGATAAAGGAAGATTGGTTCTCGAGTAACGGCGTGGTTACCATTAACATATACTGTAAGGTAAGAGTAGTTTTTGTTTCAGAGTTTATTTGTCATTTCCTTCAAGTGGCTGATATGGTTTTGCTATCTGTCTATACGGCAATTTTTTCGCACAGTGCTCACCTGGCTCTTCTAATAGTAATTTGGCTTCTTGACTTTGTTCCTGCTTATGGCCTTTATTTCATTAGGGTGTTAAACTTGGTAAGGATCTGAAGTACAACATTTCTATTAATTCATGCGTAAGGTGTTTTTAGATTGATAAATCATACAGTTATATAATTCAATTTCTCCTCCTATACGGACCCCAGTTCTCAGGGAGCGCTACTAGATGACACGAGTGTTACAAGTGATGGCCAGTTGCTCCGCGTTCATCTGAAACACGGTTTCGGCACATTGGAGACGGATATGATTTACGATTTATGGGGTCGAATCGCCCCAGAGCACAGTCGAGTTGTGGTTGGAGAACGAAAGGTATGACTGTTTTGCTGCGAATTATTAATAGAATAGAAGTGTTATTCGTGATTGCATGTATGTTATTTGTGATTGCATGGACCGTCATATACATACACCAGCAAGGTTGTCCGAATAGTCAGAAAAACTCGCAAAACGGACTACTTCTTTGTCGAAAACATGAAAACCGGTGTACTTTTTTATGAAAAATCCTGAATTTTCCCATGTTCATCTGAAAACGGAGTACTTCTCGTCTCTTAGTCGGACCTTACTGGTGTATGGTCATATAGTTTTGCTCAAAAGAAAATATTCATCTCAACCCACTACGAACCGATATTTACGATGTTGCTCACTCACGCGAAAATAATTCTTCTATAAACATTAACTGGTGTATGGTTTTTTTGGTTGAAATGTATGGTGATTCTGTATTTCCGGGTGTGTATGCTGTAAATCTGTTCTAAATATAGTTTTCCGATCAAAAGTTGTGCCCTAGGAAGCAGAGTTGTTTGTTTATGCGGAAGCTAGTCTGTTTCAGGTTGAGATTATTTTGCAACAGCTCGATGCAACCGGTTGGCCGAGATTGAAATATGAATGTGAGGACAGTGCAGTTGCGGTTGCCTCGGACTAGGTAATCATCCGATTCGCCTAACTCTAACTTTTTTGTACAATTTAGTTGTTACCCTGGGGATATATACTAGGGTTGTTAATCGAGGTCAAAATGTCCAGTTTTCGGATTTTGATTTTCGGTTTTTAGCAATCGCGTTTCAACAGTAGATAAAGTATTCGAGGAGCATTTTCGGATTGAAATTTCGAGTTTCGGAATCAAAATTGATCGACTTTATTGTGTGCTATAAACGTTTACAGCTGTATTTGTTAGAAAGTGTTCTTACAGCCTCCGTTCCTTTACATGTACACTTGACAATATAGTACTATTAAAATGCGTAGTGACGTGAAACGTGTGAAACACGTCAGCATCCGTGAACGTACAATGAAAAAGTGGCAAATCACTGATGTTTCTTCCTGTTTTACCTGCCTCGATTTACTTCTAGTATGGTTTTTTCAGGCTGACTCTGGTCCTCGTCAACTTCGTTATCGTTATTCTACTCGCTCTTCTGGTGATAAAGTTGTTATTAGTTTTTGAAATCTCAGCCTTCCAAAGTTCTTTGTATCGTTTGTTACCAAATTTTCTCTTATCAATTGTTTCCCACTGTTGTGTTGATCTGCAAATTAGTTTTTAAGTAGTTATTTCCATACTGTACTGATTTTTAATACAAAGTTTTAATTTGTTATCTCTGTTGAATGATCGGGTTGAGAAATTGCCTCTATAATTTCTTCCCAATTTTACCTGAAGGTTGTTTTTATGTTGTGTTGTACCCGGGTGGAGCGAGAGAGTGGGGCGTGTTGAGAGAGTGCTGACAGCCGTATCGATTGCTCTCGAAAGGCTACGTCAGCATCGTGCCGGTTCCATTTTAGTAGAAGTTTCCATAGTGATAAGCACAATCCTTCAACAATTCGCTTATTATCACGTATTCTTACCTTATTGTTCGTTTTTTTATATGTTTCTCGCGTAGTGTTTGCAAAACTCATTAGATTGCTTACCATTTTCAATTACAGTCGATATGAATCGTACCCAGCGAGCACCTACTTTCCTCGAGAATCTGCAAAGAACGTTCACTGGTTTCAATGACAAACTGTAAGTTATATTCGCAATTATGTTCTAACAGTGAGAATTTTCTTGCTAATATTATGCTCATCTTCCTAATATTTGGCTATTATGCTCAAGTAATATTATGCACTAATATTATGCTCAAGTGTTTTTGCTCGTATTTACATAGCTAATTCCAGTGAGAAATCCGTTCAAGATCATCTTTGTAATGTCTACGCCACCGTAGGCCTTGGGCTGGCTGCTGCAGCACTTGGAGCTGCAATTCATCTTTTCACAGATTTGCTCAAGTTGGTTGCTCTTTATATTATGACGTATCGTAGGAGAGAGAGAGAGAGAGATACTCAACTGGGCAATAGTAGGGCATTTATAAGATGTTGAATATTCTGTGGTTTTTTTTGGATCATCCTCTTCTCTATCTCGCTCGTATTCTGATATGCCTGCCAAATAAGGTAGACCCGGAGTTAATTGCTCTATTTCATAAGCACATACCAACTTTTGTTCAGCGTTGATGGTATTGATTGGAAACAAAACGACAAAGTTCAACTTTTCATAAGCTTGGGCGAAACCAGAGTTTCTCGCAGAAATACATGAACCTGACTCAAACATGTTATCCTAGGATCACGGTAGCGTATGTCTAAATTACAGTTTCCAGAGCGAATTTTCTGTTTACCCTGGCTAGTTTCGGGCTTATGTTCGTTCTTATGGGAACTCCCCATACTCCGGAAAACCTCCAGAAGCGTACCGGGTACTTCGTGGCCTTTTGCGCTTTGAATGGAAAGTTTTGTTTACTCGTATATTCCTCTGTTAGTAGAATCATACGTGAAATGCCCCCTTATTCTGATGTTGGCTCATGCTCACTTTTTCAACCTGATGTGAACCTTTTTTGCGTATGAGTAGAATTAGCTCCGAAACTTCTGAAACCGAAAAAAAGAATGCTGGGATTGTTTCGTATAGCTAACGCAGAACTAGTTAGTTGTTGTAGGAGTCATAAAATGGTCAGTTATGTGGCTGTGTTTTCCCAAAATGTATCGATGATATAGGTTTGTTAATGTAGCAACATGAATAAATATATATGAAATATGAATATGTTGTAGGCACCCAGATTCAAAATACGTATAAAAAATGTTAATGGAAAGGAGAGAGTTAGGCCACGGGTCATTAGTATATATGTGAGGAATATTTTCATGTAACTGTCGACGATTTTAGGATTAGGAATGGGCCCTCTTCTGGAAGCAGTCATTCGCATCGATCCTTCTATTGTGCTCACGGCTCTCTTGGCTACCGCAACTGTCTTTGGATGTTTCTCCCTGGCTGCCCTCCATGCCGAGAGCACCAAATATTTGCACCTCGGTGGTTAGTTACACATCTGTTTTTCATTTGATTTTGCTCCGATTGAGGCGCGAAAATTAATACTTATCATAGACATATCAAGTTTATAATTGAGTGGTGAACGTAAATCAGCACATTAGTCTGTAGGCAACTGTCCAGTCCCTCTCAAATCAAATAGATGTTATATATTGTGTGTTTCAGGAGCGCTCTCCTCAGCCATTCTCTGCTTGCTCCTGGGCTCGTTCGTCCTTTCTCATTCCGTCATTCTTTGGGGAGGTACGAAAATACAATCACCATTTCACCAAATATATTCGAATACAAACGTCTGGTTGCTTCCACTTAACCAAACCCAACGGGATTCGACATTCATCTCCGGCGCCATGCCAGTTTTGTTTACAAAAAATTATTTGTTGGAGATCACGCTGAGATCCTCTGGTCATAACTGTTCCTCCCGGTCTATTACTCAATTATATTACTTATTTGTATGATTTATCTGTTAAGGTCTCGCAATTGCGTGTGTCTTTGTCCTGTACGATACCCAGATGATTGCGGAGAAATCGCGTCGTGGCGATAATGATTATATTTGGCACGCAGTCGAACTATTCATTGATTTTGCCAACATATTCAGGTAAGAATAAAGAACCTCAAGACTTTCTTGAACTTTGAGTTGAAAATAGTTCAGAATGGGACATTGCGAAATCCCGAATCGAAACACTAGCTGCCTTTTCTGGGAGAAATTGTTTAATTGTAATTCATTTGTTTTATTTTATTTTGGTTATCTTATTTTTTGAATCGAGTTTGTTACCTGAAGAAAAATGGTTTTTATCGGTGAAAACTTCATCTAGCGGTCTTATCATTCTGGAATATCTTTCACGATTGTTTCAAATTAGACAAACAGGTTCGTTGGCAATATTCACCAGAGACGGCATTTGAACTGTCCGCCATCTGAGATTTTGCGGTTCAGTAAATATCGTAAAGATAGCAATGTCAACAATTTGTTTTGACAGTCAGTCATATCGGCCAGTCATACCCCAGGTCGCCAAGAGCGTTTATGCAATAATAGTATCCTGGTGAAGTATTGCACAAACAGTGGAAACTTTGGTAAAAGCAATACTTGTCCCTCTCATTTTCAGACATCTCCTTGTTCTTTTGGCGGAGAAAAAGGACAACGACCGTCGCAAGAGAAAGGACTGAGTTTTACTGGTTTTGTTCAACATAGTATGGCGGCGCGTCATCATAGTTTTCCTGTACACAATGTATTTATACATCCGAATAAATTTTTGTTGAGCCACCCTTCTATTTTAGTAATATTTAATATACTGTACAATTATTGAACTCAAACATTTACAATACATTTACGCAGATTTATTGTATTCTTAGCTCTTGAAAATGATCGAAGTGGTCCACCGATTTTGTTGAGCTAGCTACGTGAAAAATTAATGGTTAGAAAACATCATATACTGCGAGATTAGGATTTGATTGTTCTGGAAGTGATCAGGTGGAGAAATTATGTTTGTATGGTGTGCGAAAATTTTATTCACGTATTTTCCAGCACCCAAAAAATCAAATTTGTGCTATAAACAGCCAGAAACCCACGAATTCAACTCCTAGCATATTCAGAGTACCGTTTACATGAAGCAGTTCGCGGGCGGGAAGAAGCACAGGGAAATAAAAAGAATCTGAAGCATTAGAAAACGGAACAGCAATCTCCTGAAATGAAGTGGACAGCTTCCATTCAGTGAATTATCGAAGACCTTTGCTGACTTTTTTCTAACAGATACGACGATTTTGACAAATCGTTATTTTCGTGCATCATGAACTATTTGTGGTAATCTAACTCTATTTTCTATCAGAAAGTGACTCATGTTGTGTTATTGTCGAACATGGGAAACAAATGATTCTGATAAGCGAATTCTCGTATGAACAACCCAGCGTAATTTCTAACGCAATTCAAGATAATCCAAAAATTCAATTCGGAAATAGTGAATCTATATTTCAAATTGGAGTATTCAACATCTGGCAGCAACTGCAAAAAGTATGAACGAAGCCTTACAATGATGTGATAAATTTTAATCCTCCGTGACGAATTGGCTGCCCTGTGTTTACAATCATTTCGGCGCGAAATATCTTGTTTGAATATTCCATTGAACTTACAAAACAAAATCACTTTGTTATTCAAAGAATTCTCAATAAGTCGGTGTTTTAAAGATTTTTCGTCACATTGCCATTCGCTGAGTAAGACGCTGAAATAAATATGGCTAGGTAATTTACGGTACCAGGAATAAGTCATTCAAAATAAAAAGTCATTAAGTAAAAGTCATTTGAAAGTAAAAGTAATTAATTCACTTTTAGTCAAGATTTGAAAATACGAAAATTTTCGAAAACTTTAGTTCTGTTTCTCAACTGATTCTGTACTTAATGTCTTTTAATTTCAAATAACTTTTACTTTAATGACTTTTTATTTTGAATGACTTATTCTGGTTGCCGTAATTTACTTCATCCTGTACTGTATTCTTCCTGCAATGTATTACTGGATTCATACTTGCTCTAATCAATATCTGTTGCTTTTTTGCTTGCTGCGTACGATTTTTTTGCAGATCTCAACGAAGACGAACTTTTGCTTATTATAGTTACTGCTTTTCAGGTATGTCAGACGAGGAGAATGATCTGGAATTGCGTCGTTCCTCTCGCAGAAGGGAAAGTTCTAAAGGGCAAAGTCGGAAAAGTGCGTTAGAAGCGATGAAAGAAGCGAGGAGAAGTGGCAAAGTGCACCGAGTCAACGTAAGATTTTCTGAATTCGTTTGAATAATGGAAATGTCAGTTACACATTTCATAATTATGATGTTGCGGAAGGGAGGGGTCAGGGGAAGTGATTGTGCAAATAGACCCCTGTCTATTGAAACTACTGCAGGTGGAAAGTCAAACTCTCACGCAGGGGGACGAAAGTACAATTGTGTTTTCTTAGGTGGATGATCTCGTGAAAGATGTATACGAAGAGGTGGATGAAGATGAATATAATGCCATCGTTCGAAAACGACAAGCGGAAGATTTCGTCGTTGATGATGGTAAGACATATTTTATTCATGTATCAAGTATTTTGCAACACATTGTGCCAATCTTCCGAAAGTGAGAATCAGATCATTGCTGATTCGGAGAAAATTAGAAATGTTGAAGGATAAGCTTTCTTTTCACATGTTGTATGTAGAAATCTACTGTACGATTTTGGCCAATAGTATTGTTTAAATGAACCCATAGACGGGTGACTTCACTCGTGGTTTCTTCTAATAAATATTTTAAGATGGAAATGGCTACGTTGATCACGGTGGAGACTTTGAAGAGGAAGAAGACGACAGATGTGAGACCTCTGAGAATTCGAAGAAGACGAAAAAGAAAGGTGAGGGTCATAGAACATTTATACTTGTAGTTTTTTCCCTCCCTGCTCTTGTATTCCTCACCAGCTCTTCCTTAATATATTGTGTATTGTGCAATACTGTCTATCTCTCATCCGTAAGCTAATCATAAAAAAAGTATTGAGAAAGTGATGAAATTTCTGTATAAAGAGACATGGAAGTTTGATGTATACCCACAATCAGTGCTTATAGTTCCTAAAAAGAAGGGCAGCATCGGAAGCTTTTTTCCTGTGACATCTGTTGCGGCTAGGACGAAGGTCAAGGATGACGTAAGTCTTTTGTTTAAATAATGTTGCATTAAATGCAGCCATTGCACTACTGCATGTTCAGAACGTCATTGTAATAACTCGCGAACTTTTGTAGCTGGTGAGGAGGCGGAGCTCCCGATCCCATAATGTCTATGTAGTCAATAACGGAGGTTTTCAAGCCTCTTTTTCTTTCTTTTTTTCCTTCAACTCACATAACCTTTGTGCGATATCTCTCACGAATTGGTGCTCGAGCACACCTCCGGTAATTTAGGTTTGTTTTAGCTCAAAGATTTTGTTTGCAGGCACAAGTGAAACTAGAGGATGATGATCTCCTTAAAAACATGTTAGCTGATTTGGATGACGGCCAATTAGAGCTGGACGCCGTAGCACCGGTGACGAACAGTCTGAGCAGAAGCAACACAAATCCTTTTGCCAGATCCGGTACGAAAAGAAGTGCACAAGGTTTGTAGTTCATGGCAATTCAACATTTATCGGATCATACAATAGAAACAATTCAATGATGTTGTCCTTGAGTGTCCTCCAGATATTATTGTCTTTTTGCTGAGTATTTATTTGCCATGGTCACGGTTAGGAGCAAGGCCGACTGGACGTCTTCTAGGGACGGATGATCGCGTTATCAACTTGGGTATTTATTCAATTATCTTCCAATGAAGTCTGAAATTGCATCGCTGCACCTCTATTCAGTGAAGTAGATTACATTCCGGGCAAGTTAACCAGTTAATGCTTTCTCCTTTTAATATAGGTGTTCAGATTCCGATGCAATAACACCGCGACCAGTGGTTAAAAAGGTTGCTCTTACTTCTCGCAATCAGAGGCAAGAGAAGATTATTCTACCGAAAAGAGAAGAGAAGCGGCCAGAAGAGAAGGCGGCACACGTGAAAGAAGAATGTGTGGTGAGTTTGTGTCAGGGGATTAGTGTTTTGTGTTAGGGCATTAGCATTTCAGTTTTAGGAACATTCGAAAAGCATTGTTATTTCTTCCGGTGATTTATTTCTTCATGGTTCCCCGAATTGAATAGCTCAGAATAGATCTAGGTTTTAATATAGCTAAACTGTTTTTTCTGATGCTAACCTGTTCAGGATGATTTTCCACCCTCCGTTGAAGATGATTTCGACAACATCTCGCCACCCAGCCCTGTTGAGCTGAAAGAAGTAGAAACGAAAGATGTGAAGGTTTGTAATGTATTCGGTTGATTAATTTGATGTCCAAGTTTTCCTCATGAACAAGACAATTTTTAAAATGAGTAAGAAAGACGTGAAAAAAAAAGGGAAAATTGATCAGAAGCTTTCATGAAATGTAAATAAATGAAGTTTCATTGAAGAATTTATCTGGTTTGATCCCATCTTTGAGAAGTTCGAATGCGTTACGATTGCTAAGACCTTCTTTGAATAGTTGTGATTGAAAATGGCCTTACAGACGGATATTCCTTCTATCGACACTGCTCAAATCGCTCTTGAGGAAAAATCTTCTATGACAGAAAAGATGCTGGCTGAAGCTGATTGGGATAGAACGCCAACTGAGTTAGTTGCGTTGATATTTTAGATTGTTCCATTACGTTAATCACATAATTTCTCCCAAATTGCTCACATTCAGAATCGCGACTGTGCTCAAAGTTTGGATGCGTAATGATTTCAGACAAGATACTTGTGTCGACGTTGCTTCGGGCTCAGAAGAGTTTTATACGGAAAGCAATGGGCAGAAAGTTATCAGAATGTACTGGTTGGATGCATTTGAAGATCCGGTGAAACATTCTGGTCAGTGAAATCTGGTCATCCACCACAATTGAGAAAAACCTTTTATTTTATTTTTTGATGCAAACAATACCAACTTAGAAAAATACAATATAGAAAAGTGTTGCAAAGTTTTTGATTGTTGGCTCAGGGTGTTCAACATAGATTTCCTCGTTTCGTACATATACTGATAATATGGTATATGGTTGTGAGTATTTCTTGTCAACTTGATGACGGAAAGGCCCATGATTCTGGTTTTATTTTGAAGGTGAGTAAATGTGGTGTTGCAGGAACCGTCTACCTGTTTGGTCGTGTTATCGTAGGCGGCGGTCGGTCTGCCAGTTGTTGTGTGGTTGTGAAGAATATTCAACGACAAGTCTTTTTCCTGCCGCGAACCACGGTTGGTTCCTCAATGCTCGCTATACTCAGAAATAAGTTGTCCGAAAGTATAGGGGTTATGTGACAATGGTTGATTTATATATCATGTTCCCTTGTAGCGCTTCATTGACAATGTCTCAACGGAAACGCCGGTGGCCGATGTGGAAGTGTTTGAGGAGATCAAATCCACGCTCCAGAAAAAGATCGGCGTCGGCTCTTTCAAGTGTAAGGTGAGCTGAATTTGTTCTCCTAATAAATAACACGCCAGATGAAGCACATTTGAGTTTGTTGTATTGAGTTACAACAGAACACCTCTTCGCATTGCATGATATGATAACTGAGTATAATGTGAGTCTTTGTTTATCTGGTGTTTACTGATCTATTGCGTTGTACAAATATGTTTTCACAACAACTTTATAATCTGAAGGATTGTTGGAAGTTCCAGAAAGTGTGCAAAAAGTTCATGAATGACGGTACAGTAGAAGAAGGTGACCACGAAAAGGACACAGATGTCTTCGAAATTCGATATGATGTAAGTTATTCTGAATTGTACTTAGTTTTTACCTGTTCTTGCCGCATTTTTTGCGATCGTAGTGAAATATTGAATTGGCTGCCCGAGCGTCGACTAAACGCCAGTCTTCACTCTTCCAGTTCATCCCGAGCTGCTCTAAGAAATAATGGTTTGTATAGTTCTGTATGACTCCTACGTTGACTTCAACAGTATGACGTTGACATTTCTATACTGGTTTTCAGCAATTTACCGGGTAAACGTTCGTATCCGTTTCTGTATCTCTGTCTTCACAATATTCTATTCTATTCTAGTTGCCAGAGGCACTTTCTAGGAATGCGGCTCTTGCAACCATATGTACTGTAGGTATACCCTAAATGCTCAGCGTTTTGAGAAAAACCCCCCTGTTTTTGGTCCGAGGATTTGGGCAAACCCCCCCCCCCCCCCCCCCCCCAAAATTGTCTGATTTAGCGATTTTCTAAATTAAGGGCAAAACCCCCTTATAATGGCTGAGGGGGAGGGCGAAACCCCCCTGTTTGAAAAAGTCACAACTCTGAGGCATTTAGGGTATGACTGTAGGAGTCAATGTGGGAATGAATCTAACTGTTAAATAAACATGAAAAATTTAAATTACTCTCTTTGCGTCCAGTGTCGAGCCCTCGGAGAGTTAGTAAAAGAGTTTTCCGAAAAACTTTATTGATTAGTAGAATAGGACGCATACTATGTTTCATCAGAGTGCCAGCCCTCGTTTGCCGTTGGAAGAGAAGGGCGAGACGTTTTCGGCTGTGTTCAATACAACCACAACGGCACTGGAACGCCTTCTGGTGGAGCGGGAAATGATGGGTCCCGGTTGGATCGACATCTCTTCATACGGTTTGTATTCACTTGATAGGACATGGAATGACCGTCTACAAGTAGTGTTTCACCCCATATGACATCATTTACGATATCTGCACAATGTTTATGCTGGGGAAGATAGTTCAGGCATAACTTTTTTTTCAATGGCGAGCGGGTGTTCAACTTCATAAACAACCGGTATTATCTCACTTATGAATTCAAAATGAAAATTGTGAACGAGTTGAACAAAGAAATTCACTTGTTTCATTGGCGTAGTACGAAGTGTGCTTGGATTGGCAATGTACTGATGATTATTTTCTTCAGTCGAGTCCACGGGGAAGCAAAGCTACTGCGAGTACGAGTTCTCTGTCGACATGGAGAGAATGAGCAACATAACATACAATTCGAACGAGACAACCACTCCGCCGCTGTCCCGTATGCTGGCCATTAACGTGGTCACAACTCTGAATGGCAAGGACAACGAGGTTAGCTTCCGCATCACAAACGGGCCTTTTTTCGTCAATACTGTGAAAACTAGCCTGTTTCCGCGCAATATATGGATCTGCACTTGACCTATCAAAATCTATGGTTTTTGTTCTCCTTTCGCCTTTGCTGATTGATTTGCGATTTTGTATGATGAACATGCTGTTCTCTCAGGTTTGCATGATATCAACGCTGTTCAATCCCAAGTGCAATCTGAACAACCCCAGTACCGACCAGAAGGATCTCCAACGAATGTGTAGTAAGTCTCGAGATTTGTTCGTTCGCATGTTCCTTTGAAGTTGTGTGAAAGTTTAACTCTTGAAAATGAGTGTACATGTAGCAAACCAAGCACCAACAAAGTTTGAATATTTGTCGAAATGTCAGGTTTTAGATAGAAAACAGGTCTTGTCTCAAATTACTGTGTATTTCAACAGCAAGGGTACTCTAACAGTCCAAGTATCCGAAAGAGCTCTAGGGTGGTTTTTTTTAGCTATGCGGTAGCTACAATCATTATTAGTTTTTTTTCTATTTTCGACATTTTTTCCAGTCGTTACGAAACCTTCCTCTGGCGCATTACCATTTGATTTGAACGAACAATTGGCATCTCGAAAATTAAGTGGAATTGTGCAGCCAATGACGAACGAGAAGGCTCTGTTGAACATGTTCCTCGCGAAACTCCAAAAATGGGAACCAGACGTCTTTGTGGCAAGTTTATGCTCTACTCTGCTGAATTCCTCTCCCTTGTGAATATTCCGCTAGGTAGATTGTTAGTAACTGAATTTTCCTAAATTAAAATTCCCATGTTGTGTTTTCATGTGACTTTGATATCTCGATTGATGCAGGGTCATGACCTGGCTGCTACCGTCGATCTACTGAAAGCCCGAATGCAGAAGCTGAACGTGATTAATTGGGCGCGAATGTCTCGACTGAGGAGATCGGCCACCATCGCTAGTATCAAGGGAAACAAGGCTGGACAGTGGTTGATGACAGCAGGTCGACTGCTGGTCGACTCAAGGTACTCCACTCTCATCACATACACAGGCTCCTTTTGCATGAATCGTCAGATATCACCGGAGAATTATGTATTATCGTTAGATACAAAACAGTTCAAATGTTTCCAACTCGTTTGTGTTTTCTATTTTTGCCATCTTTGCGTAGTTTATGAGCCAAAGTATATTATACCTTGTATTTGACTCAGATGGATTCTTATCAATATTGCATAATAACATATATAACGGGAAAGCGTTTTCAAGGAGTATGATAAGTCATTTCGACCAAGGGAAACAAAAGGTGGAAGTAGAGAGCTGGCGCAATGGAAGCAAGCCCGCCAGACTCTGACAGCCCTGTGCTGATCAAGATTACGGGCTGGACACAGTCGACAGAATATCTTCAAAATAAATTTGGCCACAAGATCCAGGCGTAATTTCTATTCAGGTTGGCAGCCATGGAAATGGTTCGCAGCCGAAGCTACGATCTATCTGAACTATCTTCTCATTTGTTGAAAGCAACCAGAGAAAACATGTATGCAAATGAAGTTGCTGCCAAGTACAGGTAATTCACTTTCAAATGCTTGCAGTACTTTATTATATTACGGAGTCTGAGAAATACAATTCACCGTAACTGGTTACGCACAAGTTGAAATCATCGGTACTGTTTGGACACATTTATCCAAATCTTGAAGCTCTTATCCTTATCAGGGCTCTCTATTGGTTGGAATACCGTTTTCTCCTAAATAGTTCCTACCGCTTAGTTGACCTACATTATTCAGTAAGTTTAATAAGTTGGTATGTATGTGTGGAGAGTTGCAGTTCGTCTCATCAACTGCTCAACCTGATTCAATGGAGTTGGCTCGATCCCTGGCTTTCATTGCGGGTCGTGGCTCATCTGAATGCCTTGCCTCTCTTTCTTCAAATTACCAATATCGTTGGAGGAGTCACCGTTCGTTGCCTATCTTCATTCATTTCTCTGTATCGATCCGTACTTAGTCTCTAGAGTACAGTTCATATAGTCATTTGTATGCAATACTTACGTTCAACGTAGTTCAATATGTTCAACGTATAAGAGTTTGGACTGCGAACATTCGGCTGAAAATGGTTACATTTAAAGTATAAATAATGGCATCTTGGGCCAGCTGTTGTGTTCATGGTGTTTATCCCATGTTTTTCAGTCTCGTACTCTGATGGGAGGTCGTGCCGAACGAAACGAATACCTTCTGATGCACGCTTTTGCCAAAGGAAATATAATTGCTCCCAACAAATATATGCCTGTTTTCACAAAGAAAGGTGGCTTTCTTTGGATATGCTCACTCGCTTTACTGTTTAGGCATTCTCTACAAGGTAGAAGTAACCACTGAGTAGTTATTAACTCGTTCCTACCGCAAACCACCATATGAAGTAAACTGACCATTCTGACTTGAATAAACTTTCTGGAACGAACTGACTATTCATTACTACTAGAAGCTGGCTGATTTCTTGATAATCTCTTTGAGTCAGGGTCGAATAAAGAGAAGATAATTATTTCTTTCCGTTTTCTGGGTAATTTTGTAGTGGAGTTTATTGTAGGCCCCTCCAAGAAAGATTCGAGTGATCCGGCTGACGACGTGCCAAGGGAGGAGGCGGCGGTTGGCTCGAAGAACAAGGCCCAGTATGCGGGGGGACTGGTCCTCGAACCGAAGAAAGGTACCGCTGTTCACTTTTCTCAGAGATACCTTATTCCTACACACACTCCTACAGTACGCTTTCAACATTTTCACTCATTTTCGAGCATTTGAGTCTTTTCGGGGAAGTTTAGGATGTTTGTGTTCGACACTGTGCTTTTATTACGCCATATATGCGAAACATTCGATACTATTGCTATGAAACGGTAATTTCGAAGTTCTAATGAATATTCATTTCAACAGAAATGTGAAATGACCACGTTTTCTTCACTCTAACTACAAATCACAAAATTCTCTTAAATATGATTGCAGGTCTCTATGATACTCTCATTCTTCTTCTCGACTTCAATTCGTTGTATCCCAGTATCATTCAAGAGTACAACATATGTTTCACAACAGTGAAACATTCTAAGGTACACACCATTTTGACATTTTTTTTTTAAATTTGGGAACATTTCACTCCACAGTTTTTAAGTTTCTAGGTATGTAATTCACAATGCCGTCATTCACTTTCTTCGATGTGCAGTTTTTTTTAAAAATCATCATGACAGTCCTAATGGTCTGTATATTCCAGGATAGCAATGATATGCCGGACGTTCCGCTGTCCGGTCTTGCCGAGGGTATTCTGCCGCGTGAGATTCGTGGACTCGTGGAGAGACGTCGTCAAGTTAAAGCTCTTCTGAAGGCAAAAGATTTGTCCGACTCCAAACGAGTTCAGGTAGACTGAATTCCACGTAATGATAATATAGGCGAAAATGTCAATCATGAATCCTGCTAGTTTTATCAGTGTAACTACGAATCTATTATCTATTTTTTTGGTTAAGCTCGCTCATCTTTTTCGAACAGTGTCATATTCAGTACGACATTCGTCAAATGGCTCTGAAACTAACTGCGAACAGTATGTATGGATGTCTCGGCTTCCAACAATCGAGATTCTACGCGAAGCCATTGGCAGCTCTAGTCACATCCAAGGGAAGAGAGGTGAGTTGAATTCGTTTATTCAGCAGACACTTTGCTTCCTTCACTTCTGTCTGTAAGAAGTGTGTACTCGTGTTATTCTGGGCATCGCGAATAAGATCCACTTCGAACTGCTTTAATTTTGAGATTTAACGAGACTACTGCTGTAACTTGCTGAGTTGTATCTGGGTTTCTTGCAGATTCTGATGCATACGAAAGATCTAGTGGAGCGACTGGGATATTCTGTTGTTTACGGAGACACCGATTCGATCATGATCAACACAAATAGCACTGACCTACAACAGGCGAAGAAGCTGGGATTCGAGGTTAGTATAAGATTCAAAATGTATTTAGTTCACCTCCTATCATTTAGAGATAGTGTTCCTTGACTGCCCTCCAGATGGCTTTATCTCTGCATACGCGGAAAATTTCTTCGTCAAGGCGATAGGGTGGCCGTACTCGGCCTATTCTCAGTTCGGTTGTAACTGTGAACTGCTTCGACAAGTTCATCACGCCATCGGACCAAAAGACGACCTCGCACCAGTTTTTTTAGTGCCTATCTGTTGAGTAAGTGGTATCTGCCACTATGCATTTCATGCATGCATTTCCATTTAGCACTGTTTTCATTGGCTGAAGTAATCAGTAGCTTGCCGTCTCGCTTCGCTATTTTTCGTTCCGCCACTGTCTGCTCATTCAGATCAAGAAACAAGTGAACCAGTGTCATCGCTTATTGGAGCTCGACTTGGATGGAATTTTCAAGCGGATGCTACTGTTGAAAAAGAAGAAATACGCTGCTCTAACTGTTAGTTTAACACATTTTCTTTGTGCAGCCAAGTAACTGTAAAGTTTCGTCTCAGTTCCACTCCTATTGTAAATTGGAGGAGTTTAGTACATTCAATTGTATTGTTCGTGACGTATTGTGTTTGAGGTGAATCCGGACGATGAGAATGACACTAAGAAGGAGTTGAAGGGCCTCGATATCGTACGAAGAGACTGGTCGCAACTGGCCAAAGAAGCTGGCAGGTAAGATACTAGCAATGTTCGCAGTGACGAATAAGCCGTGTGGTACTTGGGTTGGTTCGCCTGCTCTTGTTTCTTCAAATCAGCTATGACAAACTGGCGGCTTTTCAGGAAACGCACCACCTTAGTGAGTTTATAAACGTACTCACCTGTTTCTTGTGAACTTGTTTCCACCCAATGTTATAGTTAGAGAGCCGTGTACTATAAATTTTCAACAATATAATGCTTACTGTTCCCTATTCTGCAGTGTGGTGGTAAATCTGATTCTTGACCCCGAGTTGTCTCGCGAGGAACTGGTGGCAGACATTCACGATTCGCTTAAAAGTTTGCGCAAGCAGCTGGACGAAGATAAGGTGGAGATGAACATGTTTGAGATCAGTAAGGCGAGTTGTTTCAACCATTTATTCATTTGTTTTTCATTTCCACAGTTTAATACCAATCGATTTTGCATCTGTTTTCAATTCGCTGGTCGTTGTCGTACGGCTGCTAATAGTTGTAGATGATGTACACCTGTCGTATACCTACCACCCTTGCAGGAATGCGTCATTACTGTGACACGATTGATGAATACTTTAGGAATGAGAGCACTTTGCGTAGTCTACCCTCTGCTGATTCTTTCTCGTTCCAGCAACTGACTCGTAACCCAAGTGAGTATACCGACCTCAAGTCGCAGCCGCATGCATCTGTGGCCGCCAGACTCAACGAGACGGGCAAGTTCACTCTGAAACATGGGGATATCGTGGAATACTTGATCTGCGAGGTTTGTGGTGCCTATTATTATAATTGCTGTTATGATGAGGGGTCATTCTTGTTCTCACAGTTTGTGATATATCGGTGTGTACCGGGTTGGTTCGGGGCACTATAATAAAATTGAGGGCAGAATTACAGCCGAGGCAGTACGCCGCCTCGAGAATACCGTATTCGCCCTTTGTTTGAATAACAATAAGAATATCAGCCATGTCTACATATTCTCCAATTGGCCGTGAGGTGACTGGTCGTTCTTTATTTTGACGATAACATAGATTTGTATTTGGAAAATTTAAGGACGGGACCACCAATTCCGCAACGCAGAGAGCATATCACCGCACGGAGTTGACCAGCCGGCAGGATCTCAAAATAGGTACTGCTTCATCGGTCATTTCATTTCAGCATTTTCCGATGTTTGTATATTGTATGGTTTGATTAATTGATTTATTTATTTGCATGCAAGCATGTGATATACAAGAGGAGAAACAAAAAATGACAGTAGGATACAAACACTCAAAAGCGGAAAAAGTGTCAGAAATCAAACATCATTGGTTGAATGAAAGAAGACTTGGATAGTACATGTTGTTGGTTGCCAGTGTCATACTCTGATTGCAGATGTGCACTACTATCTGGCCCAGCAGATCCATCCAGTTGTGACTCGTCTCTGTGCCCCCATCGAGGAAACGGACGCCGTCAGGATTGCGGAAGCACTCGGTTCGCTTGTTTAGTTGTCGAAAATGAACTACTATTTGCCTATTTTTGTATGATAAATCAAGTTTGTGCGTATTTAAATGAGACTTGGGCTCATTTTCGTGGAATAACCGAATCTTACTGGTATGAGGGTGACCTTGTAACCGTAGCATGATTGACAATAATTTAAGGAATGGACGCCACATCCTATCGGCGAGCCGCAGCAGCTGCTCATGCTAGTGAAATGGGCTCAGCGGAGGACGAGTTGGCCTGGCAGGGGCCCCAGAACTACGACCATTGCGAGGCCCTGTCCTTCGTCTGTCCCAAGAAGTGCGGCGAGACTATCCGAATCAGGAAAGCCTTCGAGGACGAGGTTCGTAGGTTCACGCCTTTTTACGGATATCCTAAAAACATAATGCTGGCCGACTGTTATACTAATCAGATCTGAGATATGTCTTGGTTTCATTTATATGTTATAGAATAGAATAGATTTCTTCGCGATTCAACACGTGACTTTCCACATTGTTGGATCTGGCACTCCAATTGGAGAAATAAAAGAAGATATTCTATTCTACATTATAAAACGGTAATTTCAAAGTTTTAATGAATATTCGTTTTAGGAGAAATGTGAAATGACCACGTTTTCCATTGATCTTCACTCTAACTACAAATCACAAAATAGTAGAAAGTAGTATATCAACTCATTTTCTATAAGGCGCTTTTGTGCATGATTGTGCTTTAGGACGGGGACGTGCGACCTCTGCTGGCAGCCTGCCCCAAGTGCTCTTGCTCGCTGGTTGCCCATGCAAAGTATATTGCGAATCAACTCGAACAACAGCTCGCCAACTTCGTTGGAAGCCTTCTCAGTTCAGCATTCAAGTAAGTGCTAGGAAAAAAACAATAGAACCAAGTCTGATGACTTTTTTGTCTTCAAATAGTAAACAAAACATTCTAAGTAACTGCCAAGACCGTTTGAAATAGAATTATTTAAGTTAATTGGTTGTATTCTCACTAATACTGATTAGAATCTCACTAATACTGATTAGAAAAGACTGATCGGTCGTCAATGTAATTACATTAGTTTTCGGCAAAGGTGATTAATTTTGTGTGTATCTGAATAGTCTGAATGCCTGTATTTCAGGTGTGACGACACTGTATGTGAATATCGAACCCTTTCTCAGCCATTGAAGTTCTCTCGTGAAGGACTCGATTGTCCTCATTGCAGTGGCGGCATTCTCAGAAAAGAGGTGAGTTAATTATAGTTTGCTCGTTATCGAAACTCATTATAGTGCGCGGCTGAATTCTGTCGCAATCATTGACTTAATAGTAGTAATAATTGATTTATTTCAATTTTCTTTCAGTTCTCTCCCAAAGATTTGTTCGACCAGCAGACCTTCTTACGAAGTCTGGTCGATCTTCACAGTGCGGCGTTGAAGTTGAAACCAGATCAGAAGAGTGAGTTGTCCTTAGATATGCTGCTCACTTTAGCACTCGTATTAAGGTACTTGTACGTGGACACGTGCGGACTATTAACATCAATAATCGACTTCCCATTTCATTTTGTTATTTACAGCATGTGTGGAGAACAAGTACTGCGCAGTACTGGCTATGTCGACGGATTTGACCTCTATCGTCGATCGATATCTGGCCAAGAACTCGTATAATCGAGTAGATCTTGCCTTCCTCTTCGCACCCATGTTCAAGTTTTAAATATGACAACGTCGCCTAATCTCATATCTGTCTCGTATCTTGACAGATCTAAATCAGAATTCTTGAACTCGTACTCGAAACTGAAAAAAATCGCAGTTTCAAGTGCGGCTCGAAATTCGATTTAGTTCCGATATGAACTTTTCTTACCCTCGGATTGAACTTAACTCGATTAACAGCATCAGTTCGATTAATTTTGTTCATTCTTAACTCAACCTTCCAGTTATACTCAACCTGGTGAAAGTGGTTACTCACGTCCACTCATAGACTGATCCTCTGACTCTGCTCATTTCTAATTGTATCATTTCCTTGTTAACTGGTTAATATTTTATTTTTCTGTCATGTTTATGCAATTTTGTATTTCAAAAGCAGTTTGTCCATGCATCCTTGATTGACATATTTTGACATTTTTGTGAATACGAGTAACTCTGTTGTTGTGTTAAATGAATAATCTTCAAATATCATCTTGTTTAACAAAGCTTGTGAATTTCTATCAAATATCTTGTAGTCGAACATTCTAATAGTAACAGTGCTCATATTTGACCGCTGTTTTTAAAGGGATGTATTTTATACAATAGACAATGGCTGAAAAAGTCAATTCGTCAGCCTTGACGGCTGACTGCATCCGTCCTCTGCACTGGTGAAAATTACAAGCCTAACTTCTAGGTATTCAAGCTGCTGAGAGCCTAGTTCAGCTTTGTAACCTCTAGAAACAGCTATAAAAGCCTAAAATAGCCATGTCGTTTTCCAGGTCTGGCTACATCGTGTATGCTTTCAGAGTTAACCGTTTCGGTGATGGGTGACGAAGAGGGCTCGCAGCATGATTTCATCGGAGAGATGCCGGCTAACAAAAAGGTATAGCACCCGCGCAATTCAATAATAGACTGGCTCCGCAGTTCCGAGAGGCAGTACAAAGCCAGTGACAGAATTTCATAGTCATACATCTTGTATACCTGCTCTGCATTACTGTCGCTGGAACACGGGACCAATTCACTGGAGAACCGGGTCCTTCCCGAATCGAACCGGGGTTCACTCATTACGACTTGTTTGTTTATTTCATGATTAATGTCGGTTCGGTTCAAATCATTCACTGGAGAACCGGTCGGTTGGGTTCTCCAGTGACCGGTTCGCGGTTTGGTTCGGGATCTTCAGTGAATTCGCCGGAAAGGCCCACTGACCAAAAAGTGTACCTATTTATTCTAGTGGATTGTGTTTTCAGCTTACGATATACGTGATAGATGGAAACGAGTCAATGTTTTCCGGGGGCCAGGACTGCGATTTTCGTCGTGCTCTGAAGGTTCGTTTTATTCATGATTAGGTACGTTGATGACAGCCGTGTTGCGGGACATCACGGATGATCTACCTGGACATACTTAAAACAAGTGCCTGTTTGTGAAACTGAGACCCAAGTCTATCATGATAAGTGTCATCGGGTGAACTAAGTGTTTCTGTAACGGCACAACATTATCTTAGGACCGAAGTTATTTTCTACGTAAACCTAGCAAATAAATGCTGTAATCATTGTGGCTATGTCTCATGTTGGTGGTCCGTTGACAATCATTGTTTGCAGGTGGTGTTTCACCAAGTACTCTCTGTGTGCTGTTCCGGCTCGTTGAATCACATGGTGGGCCTCGTCGTCACCAATACGGTTAGTTTATGCAATTTGAATCGTGGTAGTCGGCTTGATTCGATTTCGGTGAATTCTATATCCGACTGTTTTGGTAACCTTAGGTAACTGTTTCATGTTACTCAAGTGAGAAACGGGAAGGTTGCAATCGTTAGTTTTGACGGTAACCTAGGTTAATTTAGGTTTCCGGTTACTTCCAGGTAAGGTTACCTCAAGAAACCTGAAAAGGGGTTTACCAAAACACAAGGCTAGATAAAGAATCAGCCTTTGATTTCTTCACCGCTTTTAAGAACTTAAAATGTGTTCAGGCTAATTAACAAATTCGATATATGTGATTTTCTTCTTTGATTTAACAAAATTATGTCAAGTTAATTTTTCAGGGTACAACGAAAAGCCGTAGTCAACAGCGATTCTCTTATGAATGGATAGAACTGGGGGTTCCCGGAAGAGAAGATGCACTGGCTATAAAGGAACTACTGGATGCAGGTTGGTTCTAATCTAATTCGAGGATTGTCATAGAAACACGGAAACCTATGTTATAGATACAAGCGTTCAATATTTGTCAGGAGTGGTGTTGTATTTCTCTTACTATTTTTCTCATTTATCAGCACGCAGCTTTCATTAGAGTCTTCCTAACGTTATTTTTGTCCTTTCCTGTTTCTGTGCAGACGATCAGCTCTCACCTCTTCAGCAACCACCTCTTTTCATCAGTTATTCTTATTTCTGTAAACTCATTCTCATAGATGACATTCATGAGGCGTTCAATGAGAAGTTTGGGGGACATGGTGCCTGCGACCTGTCCAATGTCGTCTGGAGTTGCAAGAAAATCATGTCCATGTGAGTAGTGGTACAAGCTGGTTGTGCTCTTTGTTATTCTCTTCGTCTCTGTATGTCTCTCTCTCTCTCTCTCTCTCTCTCTCTCTCTCTCTCTCTCTCTCTCTCTCTCTCTCTCTCTCAGAAACGGTGCTGCAATATAAAATTCTTAACCTCACTTTACTCTAATTGCTTAGTTAGTTATATAACTTTTTTCATCTCTCTCTCTCTCATTCTTACTCTCTCGCCCCCTCTCTCTCTCTCCCTCTCTCCCCAGACAATTCTGAGAGGAAAGCAAATTTTTGGTGTATTTTCTCTGATGTTCTGTTTTGAGTGTTTTCCAATAGTAATATCCTTCATGGTTCGTTCCTCAATTTGAGCCTGTCACCTGATTTTCTTCCAGAAGTGCCACTTCATTCCGCCACCACATGATCATGTATCTCACAAACGATCCTAATCCATTTCTGTCGGATCCAGCCATGTTTGTCAGTCAACTTTTGAGTGTTCTCCATTCTGAGATATAAGTTAGCAAAAAAGCTCGGATACAAGTATGAAAACTAGGCGAATAAAAGAGAGAGAAAGAATCAGAAAATGGTACTTGTCGCCTCTTCCCTAAAACTAAGTAGTTTACTAACCCTAGTTTTGCTCCACTAAGTTGTTATCAACCACAGTACTAGGTTGGTTCTAAAAGGTGAAGATTGCAAGCCAGTCGGACTGTGAGATACGGTGGAAAATGTTCAGGGTCGACTGGAGAGGATTGTGAGGGATTTCTGTTGTACTTCGTACAGAGACATCAATGGACAGCGCAAAGTGAACAAGACGCCCGGCGAGTTCCACGTCTTGATGCTGAATGGGTATGTGAGCGACACGGATCGACAGAGATGGGTTCGTTGGGGTTCGCTCCATTGTTCCAACACGAAATATACAATACCTTCCTCTGGAAATATTGATTGATTCCCAAGCATGTGCTCTGCAACAGATGTGAACACGCTAAAACACAAATATCGTGCATTCGTGGTAGTTTTCCTTTTCTTGAGAGCTGCGTATTTACAACATTTTATCTGAGCTCATGTATCTGATTTGTCTGGCTGGAAAAAATCTAAGATAGTGTGGACCTAATTCTCAGGAAAAACCCAGATGGTTGTCTTGTCAATGACTTCGTTTTCAGCGACATCTATATTTGTCGCTTTCAGTTGTCGATAACTGCGAATATATTCACAGGAGACAGTGAGGAGTTGGACTTGGAGTGAGTTGATTGGTATTTCCACACAAAACGTATACAGGAATGTGCGTATATAATGTTTTCATTGTTTCATCTGTGATTTATTCATTTGAGACAACCTGGACAGTTATCAATAGCCCGAGTGCAGAGGGATAGGCATAGGTGAATAAATTTGTGATTTCGACCGTTTTCCACTGTATTCTGAATAATTTGTAATTACGTAACAGGGATAATATCCCGTTACGTGTCCTTATGGTGAGCTATATTTACTGCCAGTGCGCCGTGCATATTCGGCTGCAACAACGGACTATGGACCACGCGTATTTGAAACATTAATTCTCTTCTCAATCTCCAGCGGCCAATAGCTTGGTCACCGTTTTAAAGTATTGTCGCCCTCATCTACCACCATTTCATTTTCTCCCGGGATCTTTTTCGCACTCCTGTGAACATGAGGGGAAGTGCGATTTCCCCGGAAGAAGAAACATATTGGTGGATTCGGCGCAAGAATTGAACTAAGCCTAGTGGAAGTTGAAGTGAAGCAAATTGTTTATCCGTTGTTTCAGGGCCTATAAACGGACTTTTAGCCAGCGTGCGTTCAGCAACATTTCTTTGGAAATCGGACCAGGTGTGAAGATGGCCGTATCTGTGTGAGTTCACGTCTGTATGAGTTCAGATTAAGAATGTTGGGTACACCTTTTTTAATGTATTGCGGCTTGCCCTAGTTTCATAACCATCGTTATATTATCTATAATCCAGTTATAACGTTTTATTAAGCTTGTAGAACAAGCCTCTATTCTACAATGGCTCTAGTTTTTCTTGATGTTGTGCCCGAATCAAGATGTATTATATCTATCAGATATTACAGGTATTCGCTAGCAGCCGAGACTCGACCGCCCACTAGGGTTCTGCTAGATGCAGAGACAGAGACCGTACTCGACAAACGAACTTTTTATGTTTCAAAGGTGATAATTTGTTTGTTTCTGGAATCTGAAAAGTACTGTTATCTTGCAGAAATAATCCACCAATCACGAAAAATATGTGTGCTTTTGTTCATTTTTCTCTAGTTGTACCTGCCTGAGTGACTAGTGACTTCTATTTTCAGTCGGCGAATGAGAGTACACTGGACACCGGATCCACACAGAAGGCAATCCGAGAGGAAGAGGACGGAGAAAGTTCAGTGGACGAAACAAGGGACGGGCTAGGTATCTCGGACCTTTTGGGCTCCACAACCAAAGGCGACGACACCAAGCTGCAGTCGATATGTATCTATTTAGCCTCTTTTAGGTGTGGATGTTCAGTTCAGTCGATACCCTTCGTGCAACTGTCACCCAATCTGGACGCCAGGCATATGACCACAGTCCTAAAAAATAACGTTGACTTTGCTGGAAGGCTCACTGACAGCACCTGTTTTACTCAAAAATCCCGATTTGGAATCTAAAAGTCGTCTCGGCCCCTTCAACTGTAAGGGTCGAGCCAATTTTGTTTCGACGACCAGCCGAACAACCTGTGATCTGACTCTTGTTATGCTCTGTGATCAGTCGATCCAGTTTTGCCATGCTCCCATTGTTTGCTGTCTCTCTATATCTGGCGTTCTAACAATTTAATAAAGGTTGGAAGAATAATCAAAGTTACACAATCCTTGTGTGTAATCGAAGTATTCAGACGCACCAGCTGCAGATGATTCTTGCGTTTCTGCCAGAAGTGAATTGAAGAAAGCCATGATGATTGGTGGCGAATTGATAGTGAGTGACCCGAAAGAACTGGAACAATTAAGCAGATTCGATGCCAAAGGTGAGCTGAAATAGAGACGTGTGACAGTGAGATGTGTGCTTGGTGTCTGTATATTGTGATACAATTCGTCGAGATGGCGTGAACGTTTTATGTTCACCAATCATGTGCTAAATTCATTGTATAATGATTTGTTCAACTGCTACCTAAATGCGGTATTTGATTTAGGAATCGTGGTTCTCGGCTTCAAGCCTATTGGAGAGCTGGATCTCACATTACAGCTGCAGCCATCACAGTTCCTCTACCCTGATGACAGTGTTAGTTGGATTCCTTCATTTCTGTCCCACATTCTCTCTCCATATCTTTCCTCTGCGTTTCTCGCTCCAACACTATCCCCTTGCCTTCCCTCTCTCTATCTATTTCTGATACACACACTGTTAGTCATTTGCACAGTCACGTGAAACATGTTAAACACGGCAGAACTCAGAAAAGTGCAATTACAAAGTGCACGATGTCTCAATATAATGCTAGCTTTACGTGACTATCCAATTGACATCTAGTATTCTGCAGTCTGTTCGCGGCTCCACCCGACTGTATAGAGCTCTTCTCGAGCGCTGCCTGGACAGGAAGATGGCCATCATTTGTCGGTTTTGCTCCCGCTCAAATCAAAAGGTTGGTCTACTCATAATAGCGCACATCATAGCATATCGGCAGGTTATTTTCAACATGCCGCAATAGGTACGATTGTTCTGTTTCTTCTTCATTTTACCATTTCCCGTATCTAGGTTCGCCTGGTCGCCCTACTCCCTGAGCATAAAAAGAGTTTGATCGATAGCGAAGTTGGCCCAAGTTCCGTGGACGATGAATCGGTAAGTTTGTCTGTTTCTCTGATTCGCCCCATTTTGCTGATCTGACTCTCACATTGCGGTTTCTTTTCCAGGCAGCGCTCAACGATTACCGTCATCACGGATTCTATGTGGTTTTTCTGCCGTTCGCCGAAGATGTGCGTGATGTGTCGGACAAAATGGAATGTCCGCAGGGCGACTGGTATCGATGTGAGTCTTTCTTCACAATTGCCAGCGGCGTGCGAGCGCAACGTCTGACTTCATACACAAGTGTTATCCTCACTACAAGTATGCGTAAAATCACCATATTTTGAAAACTGCGAAGAACATTTTATTGTATCTGCGTTCTACGCACATGCTATGTGAAATATTCGTCTTGTCTGGGATCTGTTCTAAACATTCTGAATACCATGCAAGGTAGTCAGCTCCTTCCGATTCCACGTGCATGTCATATGTTATTGCTTCCACTGCAGCCGCCGAATCTGATGTTGATGTTTCGCGAAGATTCATCAGAAACCTCACCAAGCCCTACCTGCCGGAGAACTTCTATAATCCCAGTATGTTCACATTAGCATTCTGTTTATTATTGAGTGAAGTGGGAATTCGGCCACACTTTTTGCGTATACCGGGCAGTATGAATTCGTGTTATTGCTGAATGAACGCAATAACCGATCTGGTGGATCGCCTTTAGCATTATTGAAGCACTCGATACTAGAATCGAAATTTTCAATTATTACCAACCCAAGTGAGCTACAGCTATTTACCGGTTACTTTTTAACCGGTCCCGAATTCGGTTTTTCACTGAATTCCCTGCTCCAGATATTAAATAGCAATGTGTTGCAGGATTGAGATCGTTCAATTCGATGTTGATTGAGGCGGCCGTCGGGGAGAGACCGGACCGCGAGGACACTCTTCGTCAGTCACATTTCCTTCTCTCATCATCACCCTAGGCTCATCATCTCTCGAATCACGGATTCGTTGCGGATGGCTCGAATCACCTTACAACCTCATTCCCTTAGCCTAAATCTTGCCAACAGACAAAATATTTTGGCGGGATATTCAACTTAAAGAGGTCTCTAATGCACTGAGCACGTGCAACAGACTTTCTCAACCAAAAAGGTATATTTTAGAATTGTATAACGTTGTAAACATAATTTTTTTTGTTTCAGTTCCGTATCATAAACTACGATCATCTGCGTTCATCGAGAAACTCACACCACCCATCATTGATCACTTCCAATTGGGAGAAATAGATGTTCTTCCCGCGGCTGGCTCCAAACGATCGGGTTCGTTTTAGATTTCTCAAGTTTAGATATTTTGTTTAGCCGAAAATTCGATTCACTTTATTCACGTACAGCAGTTCATCTTTCAATAGCCATTTACAATAATACACATGACTCAATCGAAGGCAGTTACCTTCTATTCATCACTTGCACATTTTCAGGCGACTCCGGAGGTAGTGCACCAAAAAGATCGAAGAAAGATGAGATAGCGGCAATGTCCATTGAAGAAGTGGCAAGGAATGGCCTGGTATGCTTTTCAATTCTTTTCACTCACGTGATTCTGACAGGAAATTTTTTTGTACAAAGTAATTTTCAATTTATTTTTGCAAATTTTCATGCATGTGCACAGCCTCAGAGATTCACAGCGTGCTGATAATGAGTTCAATCATCTAAGTTAAACCGACCCCCGGATATGCATATTTTGCTATTCTGTGGAAACAAGCTGTGATATATTCAAATAAGGGTCTTTTCAACTGTTGTTCTCCAGTTGGATTCACTGACTGTCCAACAACTGCGAGCTGCCATTGGGGAGACTGGTTGTGGAAAGCCGCCAGCCGGCGCCAAGAAGCACAATCTTGTCGCCATGCTGAATACGCATTTCGGCTGCTAGCGAACGGCCACACAATTCGCTTTGTTTGAAATGACCCGGGTTGTCCCATTGTTTTTGAGTGAAGTTATGTATAGAATATAGTTGACCTGAGAACTTTGAGGTCTTCATCCTCGTGTAGTTTTGAGATTGTAATCCCTTCCTGTTGACAGATGGCAACCTATTACCACATCCTCTACTGCTCAGATATGTTGTACAAACGTTGTATTTCATCGTACCGGACTGTTATATACACCTCTAATGGTTTCTTGTAATGCATGTGATATGTTATTTTAGTTTCTTTTCGAGTTTTTTTTAATTTTCCAATTTCGACCAACGCTTCTAGTTACTTGCCTTCGAATAAAACTATTCATTTGTGTTCACATTGTAGAATGCCAGTTACAGTGAATCGGAAAACTTCACCTTCATTGAGGGAGCTCGCGCGGTTCGTTCTTAATTGTTCCCTCAGTACTAGTCGGTCTAGCAAGACACCAAATTAACTGGCAGGGTAGTGCACGAAAACTTAGTAACGATTGTTCACGAGTTCACGTCCTTAATCAGTGCTGTTATCTGTTGTGGAAAAACAACGGTTCATCTAACTGATTTCACAAAGTAGTGCATTTTTGATAGCGATTAGTTTTATTCACCTTGCTGACTATCTCTCTATCGCTCCCCTTCTCTCTTTCTCTCTCTCTCTCTCTTTCTCTCCCTCTCTCTCTCTCTCTCTCTCTCTTTCTCTCTCTCTCTCTCTCTCTCTCTCTTTCACTTACTCCTATTTTGCTGTTTTGGCTACTAATCCAATACAGCGGCGACTTCTCAGATTTCGTATGCATGCTCATTGATCTACTCGAGACCCGCTTATGGCATTAGCCGGACCCTAGATACAGAACCTAGTGGTCATCTCCCTCTATAACTCTTTCCTTTTCATCGCTATCAACTCTGTTCCACCAATATTGTTAGTACGTCATCGACAGTTCAAATTAATAGTTACTAATCAACAGTCGGTCTAAACTTCATTGATGTTAGTCTGTAGTCTGATAGATTGTGGAATAATTTTACTTCTCAATCCATTAGGCCAAAATCCATTTGTGAATTTCATTTAATTCCGAAGAAGGTTACAAGGCTGAACAAACCAAAAACTGTGGTATTGGTCCATTAGTAACAAGCTGAATAGAATCGAGTGGAGTATAGTTGCATTATGTTAACTGCAGTGAAAACAACCAGTATATTTGAAGGATATTCAAGTTGAATTATAGTTCACACCATTCGTACTGAGACTCCTACAGTAACCTTACAAAATTTCCGAAGGAGGTTGTGAAGCTGAAAATTTAGTTCATCAAAAATCCACTCGTATATTTACTGTCTCTGAGAAGGAGAATGAGGTGCGAAAATCCTCAACCTTTCCGATCAGAAATGAGTGAGGAAAACGGCTTGGAAGTTTTGAAAACCTACTGTAGGAGTCTCAGTAGGAATGAAAAAGACTCTACGTTATCCCGTTCTCAGGGTTTGTGTCCACCCTCACCAGTTTGTTCCTTTATCGCAAATACTTTCAGTTAGGCCTTTGGACCTATAGGCTGCCAATAAGGATTCCGACAAAAAGAGTGGTTAACATGGTACACATTTCCAATGAGACTTTCTAATGCAAATTCAAACTTTTCTGAAATTATTACGGAGGACTTTTCGTTAAAGGGAATGGGAAGCGGTTGCGGAAATTGTTAATCTTTTCGATAATATCCGTATAGTTTGAACGCAATCAGAAGTTCTAGTTCTTTATTTCTACTGTAGGAGTCTTAGTAGGAATGAAAAGACTATATAGAAACTTACATACAGGGTAAATAGGAGCCGATAATCCGTGCCACACTTCGGTACTGTAAACTTTTTCACAGTTAAAAAAAATTAAATACAGGTAGAACGGCAGACTATTTAGGTGCTACTCAACGCGACTAGGAGTTTGCTCACACAATCAGATAGCTTCTCGATAACATTTGAAAAACTCCCGAACGCTTGGAATTCTCACTGTAAACATTATACATGATGTATTTGAAAACCTAGAATATAACGAGTACAAACTGCATCAAGACGAACATAATGTTGAAGTGGAAACGTCGAAACATGACATAGCTGCATGCAGAATATTTATGGTGGCGGGTGGTCATTTTCGTGTCGAGACCTAATCCGGGCATTAATATCGCGGATTACATCTGTGTCGAGGGGGGAGCACGGAGGCACTATCTTCTATGACCATCGCCCATTATTAACAATCAGCTCACGCCTCAGTTCACGGCGCCTCTCTTTATCACTTGCATACAACCCCCCCCCCCTCTCTCCCTCGCCCTACTCCTCTACCCCTCCCTCTATCTCTCCCTCCCCTACTCCTCTACCCCTCCCTCTCTCTCTCCCTCCCCCTACTCCTCTACCCCTCTCTCCCTCTCTCCTCCTCCTACTCCTAACTCCTCTCTTCCCTCGCTCCCTCCCTCTTTTCCCGTTCGTGTCCATTTTTCATACACCTAGCTGTCATCACGTGTCTAATGGCTTTCCCCTCACCCTGTTTCTGTACTTTCCCCGTCTCCTCTACCCAAATTCTAGCCCCCTACCCACTCATCAACGAACTGGCTCTTTCTAGATCTGAGATGTGCCCATTTGCACCGTACTTTTTATATTCAAAGGACGCGTTTTGCGTGCGAAGGTCGAAGAATTTCCTCTCTCCAAACAACCTCACTTTTCAGCAGGAATCGAAAAAGTTCCCTCAAACAACGGGTATGTATTGATGAAAATCAACAAAATCAACATCACCTCCTCATAGTCTTCATGACAAAAAGGAAATATTTGTGTAAAAAAATATATTCACCATATTTACCTTCTTATCACCCATTATTTACCTCATTATCACCAATTCTAACCAATTGGTCGCGGCTGCATACTATAAGTGAATATAAGTGAATTGATCGAATGCGAAACGCAACAAGTGTTTTTATGAACATGATAATCGGATTGTGGTTCATTCAATGTGTGGTTCTCCATTCGAAGTTTCCTGCTTTTCTCTCTCTCTCTCTCTCTCTCTCTCTCTCTCTCTCTCTTTCTCTCCCTCTCTCTCTCTCTCTCTCTCTCTCTCTTTCTCTCTTTCTTTCTTTCGAAGTCTCTCTTCTCCTCCCTTCCCTCCACCTTCTCTGTCTTTCTCTGTGTCTCCCTCTCCTTCCCCTCCCTCTCTACCTCTCTCCTATTCATGAGAGATCCCCCCTTGAGATCCAGACCCGTTCGCTTTCTGTCTATTTCTGGTCACTCTTCACTTCACTTCTCACCCCATCCTCTCCTCTTCCACTACTTTTCTCCCCACACCACCTCTAGACTATCTCATTCCACCTATTCATTTCTAATTCATTTCACTTTCCTTCCCCTACTAGTTATTTCACAATGCTCGTTTCCTTCGCCCAGCTATTCAACTGTTGTTATGGATACCTCAAATGTGGATAATACTTCCGCTTATCCCATAACTCGCCCATCCCGCATGTTCCCTGTGGGTACTCTACTCTTCTCACTTTCACACCGGTAAGGTGGGACAATTCTTAACAAGGACTTCATTTTTCTGCACTGAAATACGGTACACCCTTCGACTTTGCATGCAAATCAGTCTATTTCCGACTATATTCACGGAACGGTAGTCCATTCTTCGCTTTCTTCTCACTACTCGGCCGGCTTTACTGTGGCCGTATTTTGCAAGCTCAAATAGCCGGGTAAACTATTTGAGCAAAATTCAAATTGTGTACTACAAACTACTCAATCGCTGGTTTTGATATTTATTTCTCTTATATGTAAAACTAGTACACCTGCGTTTAATTAGCAGAAAATGTAAGAAAATAATCGTCATCTGAATTCGCTCAGTGAAAATTTGTTCAAATAGCTTACCCTTTTGAGCTTACAAACAACGGCCACTGGAGTATGCTTTGGCCCGAGTACATGTTCTTTTCGCGCAATCTGCTATGAACATTCGTGTTTCCAGATCGATTTACATCATAATTATACCCATTTTGGCCAGAATGTGGCGATGGATATTGATGCATTAGCAATGCTTTGTTTCGTTGGATTCCTGCCAGATGGTGTACGCCCCTCCCCCTCCCTCCACCCTCTCTTTACCACCTCTTCTCTCCTCCCCATTTATCATATTTATAAATTATTATTTATGAATTATGCGTTCAATAAACACGTAATTTAGTTGAATAGTAAATAAAATAGGTAAATAGTAAATAAAACTATTCATATTCAACACATTATTTTTGCGTAACTGGCAATTTATAACACGACGAGTTCATACTCGTAAATTATCATTGTATACTACCAATCATATTCATTCTTTTCCCGGCTTTGCCTAACTTCTAACTTGTGATCGACATAGGTTTGTTAGCCGAATATTCATAAACAATTAAACATCATTCAGCAACTTGAATTTGCAAGAATATCGTCAAAACTTCCAAATAATATTCACTTCTCCGCTTTTTCCCCTCATAATTTTGCTAACTTAACTAACTAAGATTGCACAATTTGTCTTTTTCCAGTGTTTTGTGAACTGTTTAATTGGAAATCTTTGAGAGGAACCAAACAGATACTGAACATGCTGTTATCATTTGCGTTGGTTAACTGTTGGTAGAAATGGAATAATGGTGAACAGGGTAGGTCAATATAGGGCTGGTTGTTATGGGTCAAAGAGCAGCTGAAGAGGTTAAACAGTTGCTTCCATATCATGTGGAGATGATGGGGGTTAAAGAAAACAGGGAGAGAGCACTCGAATCGGAGAGACGCACACCCAAATGGAGATAGAGGGGGGGGGGGGGGCAGAGGGAGAAAGAATAAAAATAGAGAAAGAACTAATTAAGAGGGAGAGTGAGGGATACATAGGTGTTTTTGCTGGTTTCAATTAGCGTAGGACAAAAGTAGTGTTCCAACCATTTCTCGAGACCATGGCAGATATACACCCGTCCTGCTAATCTGCAACCACCTTACTGTAATCTGTCAAATTGCTTTTGTTCATTAACCAGCAGATTCTATTAACAACAGCAGTTATTTTTACCTCTTGATTGTCAAAACCATATGTAAATAAGGGCAGATGCGTTGGACTCATCATACAGGGGATGACCGAATCTTCATTATACTTTGATCTCGATGCACGCAAATAATTTTCAAGTTTCGACCTGAAAACAGCGACTAAACATCGAACTCCAAAACGGCTGGATAACATCCGCATGGACTTGCTCCGGAATGAGCCAACCTTTAGGCAAACAATTGTCGTTTTATTGTATCTTCTGTTCCATTGCTCATCGTATCATGCCGTTTCAGCTTAATGCATTCGGTTAATTGGTATTCCACATCAGCAGTCGTCGCTGTACATACGCTGTGCTTCTCACATTTCTCCCTCTCCCTCTCATCCTCTCTCTCTCTCTCTATCTATCTCTGTCTGTCTCTCTCTCTCTCTTCCACTCTTTCCCTCTCTCTATACCTCCATTCTCTCGTTGTTTTTCTGTTTTTATTCTCCATTTCTGTGTTTTTGCCTCTTTACTTCCTCAAAACTTTGTGGTTTGCGGTGTGTTTTTGGTCACTCTTTGTTTCTGCTTTTTTTGTATTATTCTCGTTTATACACCAGTATCGGATACTCTCATGAGTCCTCTTCTCTCAGTCT
Source organism: Litoditis marina (assembly GCA_964036275.1). NCBI lineage: Eukaryota > Metazoa > Nematoda > Chromadorea > Rhabditida > Rhabditidae > Litoditis > Litoditis marina. The sequence goes on along the minus strand of OZ038438.1, from coordinate 10,035,805 downwards.
CTCAGTCTCTCTGTCGGCCTCTTAGTATTCAGTTTTGATCTATTCACCCGTTCTTTTGAAATTATTCTCCAACACTACCATTTTCATCAAACATCACATTCCGTTTCTACATATAATTCCACTTCTCTGATCTTTCCCCGAACTTGGTCTCGTCATTCGTTTTTTGGTTGACCAGCCAATCCAATTGAAATACGTTAATATATTCTATCTTCTCCTCAGCGACTCAATGTTCCAACCAACTTTTATATCAACTCCCATACGCACTAGATTACTTTCGAACAATAATAAATGTCTTACTATCAAAATTATATTGCAAAACAGATTAGATGGACGGTGTATAAGTGTCTTGCCACCTAATCAATGTCTTCCCATGAAGAGGCCTTATTCAGGAATATCCCGTCTGTCAGATCCCTCCCTGCGTCTCCTTGAACATACACTACGTTCCTGCATGCCTGCATTATCTTTCTGCCTTTTCGCCTGCATTGTCTTTCTGCCTTAAGTTTTTTTCTGTCCATCTAGAGTTTTTGCGATGTCTGTAGTCCTCTATGGTGCTGGAAATTTAGCAAGTTCCTTTCTTGAATGGTTGGATTTGTTCTATTTGTGGCGCGATCCGTGAATTGTGAATATTAGTCCCCCCCCCTCCCTCCGTCCTTGACTGTATCACTGATAACAAATATATCTCGTATCCCTTCCCCTCCACCTATAGTCAGGCGGCTGTCTCAATAATAAAAGAGAAACGAATACAATACTGTTCACAATAATCTATCTCACCAGAAACTTATAAGAGTTCGCATAGTCGTTGCCCGCTGAATGAGGCAAGCGTAACGTATATCTCACAGGGTGACATTCGCAAACAGATTTGTAAAGTAATGAATAGGTCCGAGGTTTTAGTTGCCTCGGTACCATGGTTATGGTTTTGCCTCCACTGGTGCGGTTATCTAGTGGGTTCGAGATCCCCATTTGACAGACGTTTTTGGAAACTATGACGCTGCAAATGTAGTGTCTAGGCTTCACAAAACATGATCGAGTTTGAACTCAAACAGAACACTAGAGCACAGGAGGTATTCATAAGCTGGCAACCAATTTGGATGAGTTTAGTAACAAATGAATATCCACTGCTTGCAGAAAATGAAACATTCATGTTCAAGTATGGAAGTGAATGGGTGAACAATGTGAAACATTAGAAAACAGAAGCACGTTCACAAGTTCTGAAGTGTTTCAAATGTATTCTTCACGTTTGTATTGGACTAGCAGAACACGCGCACTCTTCTCTTCGATTTTCCCATTTTCCCATACATACGTTCATAAACTAAATAAATGAGGTGAAGTTTACTACTTTGCGAGTATAGAAGCATGTGAGCAGATTATAGAGATGGTCTTCAAAGTCCCCGCTGTGTTTGTAGTTTAATCCCTTTGACTTTTGTTGGAAATTCGTGAGTTATTGCGTATCTCGAGCAGCTACAACGGCGATTTCGGCATTCTTCTGACTATTGTGTGACTTTTGTTCGGAATTGTAGACCGAAGTCTTCAACCTGGCACTCTCTATCATATTCTGTCCTTCTTGCCTTGTTTATGCGCGCATTACAACGCCCTTATTCCAGGTGGACGAGAGAGTGACGAGAGAGCGTGGGATCGAGGAGAGCACAGAACCACATCTCAGGATGGACCCGCTCTAACATATATATCACAATATCATACCGAAGGAGACCTGTAGCCAGGTGAGACTAATCCCTATTATAGTCCCTCCAACTCTCAATCAGTTCATTTCCCTGTTCCCCTCTTTCTCTTTCTACTTTTCTCGCTATCTCGTCTTTCCTTCTCTCTCTCTCTGTCTCCGTCTCTCATTCATTCTTTCTTTCTTTCGCTCTCTCCTTTTTTATTTTTCCGGTCTCTGCTTTTATTTGTGTCTCTTTCTCATATTTTCTATTTATCTGGATCGCCCTCTTCACTTCTTCTTTCGAACTTTTTTCTATATACAAGGAAGTCATTCTTACAGTACTCTGACCCCTGACTTTTCATGTCTTCTCTCGTCTTATTGCCCCCGAAAGTTCAATTATAGTTTTCAATATCCGAGTCTAGCGTATCTTTTCTCCTTCATAGTTAGGTCCTCACTCTCGTAAAGTTGAATTGAGCTTTTTCATCATTTTCTACGTTGGCTACAAGTGTGAACTGTACTACCGACATCCCTAAATTCTCGAATAACTGACGGGACGTAGTCTATTTCACGTACTTATACCCCTTTACAGTAAGATGGTGAAACTTCCACTTGGTAAGATTTAAGATTTTGGTATGTTGTTGTCCACCACCATTATCACCATCGAAATCTGTTTTCAAACGTCCTATCTGTTAGAAAACTCCAATTGAATATTTGCCCGCTTAGTGAATAGACCCACGGATTGGCAAAACGGACCATGTCATAGGAACGTTCTGTCATGTCAACAATTTCAACCCAATCAGAACATTGAAAAACGCCTTAATGTTGTTGATCCTATCAAATGCTTAGTCAATTCTAAATTTCCTAGCTGTGTATGTGTGATTTTTATTCAACAGGTAACTTCATACTGCTAAGTTAGTTTATTTGTCGATTACCACTGAAAATTATGTACATTAGAATGTTTGTTGGTGTGAAGGTGAAATACTTACTTAGATGTCATTTTTGCATGTATGTCTTTGCTCTCATGAAACGAAAAAATGATACACCCTACACGAAACCCAATCAGAAAACTACGTTTCCATACGGGATGTGTCTATATTCTGCCGTGCAGACGTTTTACGTGTTTATTCAAAACTCTTCTCAGCATCACCTATTGGTGTAGGCAACTTAGTTCGGCGATGAAGAAGTTTTACAAATTGTTCAGGCTTTTTATCAGAATGAATGAGTATAGAAGTTTTGAAAATCGGTCGGTTCTGGAGCAGAATCATCCGAGATCAGATTGACACAAACTCCATCTGTGGCAACATCGTGAAAACGACGAATCGAAGTCCTGTGCTAGTAATTCCTTCCGAAATTGCTATACGAAGGCTGTTTATGTATTTGATCCCTATCCGGTTTCTGTTCTCGTTCCCACATCAGTGAGTGCCTCCTTAAATGTAGATGAACAAATAGGAGATCAAAAGAGTAAACAACTCCTTTCAGTAATGGCCACAGCTTCCGAACTGTTCTCGGATGACGTGCGAACCAGATTCTCGCACACCAAGGCCTTGTTCGAACAATTGGAGAGACAGAATGAGGTACGATTCCCTGGCAGCAAGACCGAGGTAGAACTCTATAGCTCTCGTCATTCTCACTTAGACTGGCAGCGTGCCAATGAAACTTGGCATGCATGTTTGCACAGAGACCCGAAGTTTTCAAAAAGTGTTTTCATTCACAAGCTGTAACAAAGCTGAATAAAAACTTACAAATTTACTTAATTAAACTTCAACACGGGGAAAAACAGAAATTCCTTTTCACACCGCCAACCTCCCAGGGAACGGCAAGAACAATCATAGTTACGTATCAAGAGGTAGATATATTGATGGCACTCCATGCAAACTTTTGAACTTCACGTGAGCTTTCGAGAACTAATGCACAATCATTGTCTATAGAATGGTTTGTATATAGCACAGGATTGTGAACAAATTATTCCTGTATAACAGTCCCGTGTCGCAAACACCCAGAGTGACTGTTTTCGTCAAAATTGCGATGAAAGTATGCTATGTATAATCGTCCGCGTTGACTAGTGAATAAGTGACCAGAAAATGATCAATATTTCAATTTTAAGCTTGTTATTTTTTTTGAGTTCACTGCCACTCACAACGCAAACGGTAGTCTCAGTGGTGTCCTCCAGTGTGAGCTCTGCGACCTCTCGATGGAGAGCTCGCTCGAGCATGGAAAGTGCGGGAACTAGCAGGAAACCAGGTGTATCATAGGTATTATGGGCGCATATTGCATATTGCAGCCTCCGCTTCCTTCTTTCTACTCGCCCCGCCCCACCCGCCAACCCCCGCCACTACCACCGAAGCCCATGACTAATCGACCATCCAGCCCCGTTTCCCAGGTAAGGTCCCTAGAACCCTTGAACGACTCCGGCCTCAACTACCTTCAATCCAATATTGAGCTCAATGAAGCAGCTGATCAATTGCAGTTTTTAGTCTTGCGTGCGTGCGCGACACATCAGAATGCGAAATAGTAGACACATATATGTTCACCTCTGCGTTACATTCACACGGTTGTTGCAACCCAGTTTTATAGACTCTCATTGTTTCTCAATGAAACTATAAAACTTATCAAATGAGTTGGATGAAATAGGCAATTCCAGTCTGTATTTCGTATGCTCGGAATATTTATTATTCATCCGCAATGAAATGTTAACCAGTGAGGCTTAGCGACTGGAGTTCTTCTTGTTTACTAGAGTAGGTTGCGGTAAACCATGTAGGCAATCGAAATCGTACCTCGAGTTTTACACGTTTTAAACCGTAATTTACAATTGAATATGATGCATTTTTCGAATTTGAACTGAAATTTAAATTTTTTCGTTAGAGATTGTTTGTTAGTTTGTAGATATTCCTGTTCACCGGTCTAGTCATAACAAATATTTTACGACGCAACTTCAATTCTTCGCAGCTCAACAACGATATTTGAACAGATGCGGCGAGCTGTCTAATAGTGTACTACATTTCACACATATACATTATATTAGAATGAGTAGGGTGAAACTGATAGTTGTGAAGTAACCGTCTAGTTACTGTGATAACAGCAGTTACATTGGTTTCATTTGCAAAAAACAAGTCTCGAACAGTTTGTTCTGTGCGTTTTGTTTAACAGGCAATGTTCAGATTCAATTTATTTTTTGTTAATCTACTATTTGGAGTTCGTAATACGTTCGAGGTTGTATAACTCATTCACTGTTTACACCTTTGATTAGCATAATACACTGGGTGCGCTACTGGTAATCGCGTACGAATTGGATTAAAAATTCGACACATTATGCTCATTCAATATGCAACTATAATAAGGTAGTTCCATCGCAATTCAATGAAATTAGAGAGTCAATGAGTCCAGATGTCTTATGATTCTTCCGTTCATAGCATACTGAGATCGTGACAGACGTTTGAAAACTCTGGTTATTCTCTTTGAAACGAAGAACATCGCTCGCTCGAGCAGTTTTCTATTCAGTTTGGAAAAACATTTTCGACAACCCTCATCATATTATAGCAAAACTTACGTCTGATGTGCGTGTTATTTGATACGATGAAAGAAAAGATTTCCATTAGATGAAGGCTTTAGCAAGCACATTTCTCGAAAACCAATGTTTACACATAATCATGAACTACGAAAAATGTTTTGAGCGAAAATAAAATATCAGAAGATCTACTGGGTGCACGGACTCCATGAGGGCAGCGTTCGGTTTCAATTTCAGTTGCGATGTTTTCCAAGTTTCCATACCGTCTCAACAGAATAAAAATAATAATTTCCGATAAGTGGCTGTGAAAATTTAGTTCTGGCGGCGTAGCAATCCCTCAAAAATTGCCTGACATATCTAATGAGCTATTCGCATGAGCTTCTCATGAGATTCCATTGATTGCTATGCTACAACATTGAAAGTTCACGAGTAGCTCATGAGGTATCTCATTAGAAACTCATATGAACTTGTCGTGAGATTGGAGGGATTGCTACGCCGCCTGCAAAAGGGTAAGGTTATCTATGGTTAGAACTCTACTGTACAGTGCAAATAACTGTTGATGACTGCAACAGATTATAATCTGTATTATACTAAGTAGAAACCATTTCCTCATTATATACTCCCCCTTTGCTAAACTTTTCCATCATTGTGTACCTCTTCTAAATACAGTGAATCAATTTAATATTCGTTGTTCTACCTGACAAAGTAATAATTGGGACCCGGTTTCTTGTCATTTGAATAGAGTTCCCTGTACTGGTTTGGTCGCAAACTTTTCTTCGGAATTCTAGAAACGAAAAAAATGCTGGTTTTCGCCACATTTGGAGATTATTCTCTTGACTTAATTCATTTTCAGATGTTAGATTTTTTTATCTCTATTCACATTTTATCTCTAAAAGCTATTGTACTTATTTGAATGTTCTCAAATGATTGTTGGGACAATGCAACTTCACGAAACCATGGTCTTCCTGATGAGACAAACTGTGTAAGACCTATTTCATCTACAGCTGGAGCAAACGAACAAATTAGCTTACCTTCTCGTTTACAGGTGACGCAGAACTTCAGCGAGCTGGCTTCGGATCTGGAGCGAATTTCGGCTCGATCCACGGCTGCAGTCGACGCCCCGCGGTACGTTACACGCATCTGTTTCTGTTTCCCAAAACACCCACCCTTCTCAAACATACATTGCTCCCATTTTGTCTCTCATCGATCAATATCGGTTCATTCGGACACCCATAACATCTACATTTGTACTGAACGAAACAGTCCTCTCAATCTGTGCACTATCAGTATCAGTTGGCAGTTGTTGATCTGTTCTAACTGTTTTACAAAACCCAATGCTTGACTAATGACTATGAGTATAAAGAAGAGACGGGAAGCACATGTGCAGGAATATTCGATCAGTGTGATTTTATCCAAAGCTAACGACAACATAAATTTTTTTAACCATTTCTCATTCAATTCGGGCTGAACTTCATTCCGTTTTTCTTGTTTTGCTGTATGAACCTCTCTGGTAGTTCAATGAAAGTGTACAGAATACCTTATGAAATAGTTACACTATAACCTCGGTTTACGGCCATATGGTGAACATGCGAAGCTTCGCATGCAATATTCATGTTTCCGACGAAAAATGTGTAGTGTAATAGAGCTATCATGAGTTAATCTGAAACTCCCCCGAGGCCTCCGGCTGTACCCCGTTTCACCAACCAGCATGCTACTGCCTCCAAACCCTACTTTCTCTCTGTTGCTCCTATTTTGCTCTGAATTGCGTGTATTAACCGTGAGAAAATTGAAACCAATTTATAATTGAGACAGGCCCGAGAGAAGAAAAATGTCCGTCCATTTGAAGAAAAATGTGCGTCCACTTGTTTCATTTTATCTGGCAACTGCATCAGAATATTCTGAGATTGACACAGCAGAATGTAGTTTGCTATAAGATAGTTGAGAGGTTTCATGGAACTATTCGGGTTTTTCCGCAATCATAAAAAGTATTTGGAAAACGAACCTGCACTGTAATTTTCCACGCCGATGTACATATAGGGTCTGACGGAATCTTAGTTGTAGTTTGAGTTTTCAATCGTAAAACAACGAGATCAAACTACAATCACATCGGGGTGGGGGAACGTGTGGGCTTGCTTTGGTGGGACCGAAACCTATGTTCTCCTCTTTTCGCTCAACAACTTCTATCAATTTCTACTCGAACGCACGACCGCTTCCCTTTGTTGCATGTGTGGTGTGTTTTGCAGATTTGTCAGAGGACAGGCCAATCAGCTGAATGGGCTGCCGAACAGTTTGGAAGGGCTGTCGAACAGTGGTGCGGTGTCGTCTCGAGCCGCCAACTACGAGCCCTACTGGAGAGATCCTTCTTTCTATAAAAGAAGGTGAGCATGAGTGTCGGAGCATGAACTAGTGGCTACCTGTGTTGCTTCTTCTCTTTTCCTCTATTTCCCGCCCGAACATGTTAACTCATTGAACAAGGAGGGGAATGTACTGATTACACTACTAGTTCAGTCAATACACGTAGACACGTGAACATCATGAACAGTCAGAAAATGTGTTTCCTACGGTAAACGTACCTCATGCTGCGATCATGACTACACTTTGGTTCACCCTTAACCCCCCCCCCCCACAATGAGACATGGAATAGTATACTGCCTCTAATGAACAGTTTGCGGGAAGTATTTATGAGTGTTTGTAGTAATAATAGTCGAGCAAGAATTACCAATCTTTGGACATTACAAGAAAACTATCAAACAACTGTGTGGAAAATCTGCATGGAAGTTTCGTACTTCTCCTGAATAGTGACAAAAATATGTTTATATAACAGAAAACTAGGAGAACGTATTCAATTTAAGGGGATGTGGTGCTCAAGTGTTGTTCTATAATTTGGCAACTCAAATAACTTATCATGATCATGCATATTATGTCACTTCAGTTTACCTGCTGGTATCACTAATGTTCTATCTATCTCTCTCTTTCTTTCTCTCTTTTCTCTCTCTCTCTCTCTCTCTCTTTTTCTCTCCCTCCCTCCCTCTCTTTCTTTCGTTCTTTCTCTCTCCCTCCTTCGTTCCAAATTCTCCTCACTCTCTACCTATCTCTTTCTCATTCTAGATTTGGCGACGATGTGGAATCAGAAGAAATAGATGGAACGGACTCGATGCGTCACACAACGTATGCCCTCGTACAAACTCGTCGTGATCAGGACGAGAGAGTAGCATTCAACACGCAATCTAAGGAGGGTGCAGACAACCAATGGTACCGTACCTCAAGTGTTTTTTACATGGCACTGGGAAAACTATTGCTGGATCAGTTCAAGATTATCACATCTCACAATGAGATAATAATTTTATGAACCAATCGGGTTTTCACGAAAACGACGAAAATATCTGATACGGGCCACGCTGAATCGTTAGCTTTCTCCTTTGTACAAACCTAGATTTCTAAATTCACCTGCCAGTCAAATAGAAGTAGTTGGAAGAAGATAGTACCATTCATTTCATTTTCCGAACATCGTACATTGCAACTGATTTCAGTTTCCCCTCTCAACGTCAAGGGGCGGACGGGTTGATGGAAACGAAGCGCGGACTGAGTCCCGAGCGGAATTTCGAGGAGAATCGAAAAGTCTCTTTCAGCACTGCTCCCATTCCGGTAATTCAAATACTAATACGAATACATGGTCGCCGAAGCCTTTGAGACACACTCGTGCATGTGTGACACGCACGTTTTTGTTTGCCTATTCTAACTGTCAAATGGGCATGTTTATCTACACTGGAGCGGTAGTACCAAATCGAGCGTTTTCCGGCGGTACTACCGCCTCATAGTCTGAAAATCCACTTACATTGTATTCGTATGATTAAGTGTGAATACAAGCTGTGAATATAAAAGTATATCGCTAGATTCGAGTGGTCTTTATCTACAATGCATATTTTTCGGTATGGAGCATATAGATTCTCGTGGAGAATTTGTAAGAGACTCCACCTCAACACACTTTTACTATTGTTCCCCAATGTTCCATATGATTCAGTATGTGAATCCGAATACAGAAGGTGATTTCATCTTAATTGTATTGGAACTACCTCTGATATGCTTCGGGATCAAACTACAAAGTAGAACGGACCATGTTTTGTGAAGCGACTTCTATCTATGATGTTACAGGTGTACTGTGCCCATTCCATAGACGACTATGACCGAAAGAACGAGGAAATCGATCCGGTTGCCTCTTGTGCCGAATACGAGTTGGAGAGGCGGCTGGAGAGGATGGAACTGTTCGATGTGGAATTGGAAAAAGGACCCGAGGGTCTGGGGGTATCCATTATTGGTTAGTTTTCATTCGGGATTTTAGTCACTCAAATGCTGAACACAGAGAGAGTACTGCATAATTGAAAACGCGTTTCACTAGGATTTTGAATAGCGAAGACTATAACGTGCGTTCAAACAGAGTACTAGTGAAACAATATTCAATTCCATTCGGGACCATCTAGAGTAAGCAAGGTGGAAAATTTCCTGGGTACCAATAAGAATAAGAAAAAAATTTCCAAACGCCTCAAGGCATTAAACTTTGGATTAAAATGCATGACCACTTAGTAGTTTACGAATTATTCAAACTGTTTCCGGCCTTAGTTATACTGATTGATATTGCTTGTATGTTGCAGGTATGGGAGTCGGGGCCGACTCTGGTCTGGAAAAACTGGGAATTTTTGTGAAGAACATCACCCTGGAGGGAGCTGTCCATCGGTACGTTTTTTCCTGTTTTCTTTTTCTTTCGTTCGGAAAATTGTAGGCATTACTCCAAGACGAACGCAACTGAACTAGATATACTGCTCTGCTTTGTAGTTTGATCTCAACCATTCACCGAAGGGAAAAAATGGGGATGAGCAGGTAGCAAGGTTGATATCGAAATCACGTAAATAGGGTTGTTAAAAATAAAACTCGAACTCGAAAAACTCGAAAATTTCAGAACTCGAAAAACTCGAAACTCGAAAAACTCGAAATTTCGGAAACTCGAAAAACTCGAAATTTCGAAAACTCGAAAAACTCGAAATTTTCAACTCGATTAACAACCCTACACGTAAATGAATCCAAATGAATATAAAGCTACAGTTAATATTTAGCTCCAAATGTGGCAATCCGGTTTTTTTTCAGTGACGGAAGAATTCGAGTGTGCGACCAAATCGTCTCCGTGGACGGAAAAAGTCTGGTCGGCGTCTCCCAAATGTACGCCGCCGAAACGCTCCGCGCCACTACAAACAGAGTCCGATTCACGATTGGTGAGTAGCTCAATCAAGCCACACCCATATTCATCGTTATCCTCAAAACAAGTATTAATTCATCTAACAGTTTATGCATTAGTCTGTCTGTATCTACTGTATCTAGAACACAAACTAAGAAACTAGTAGAGGGGGAGAGATTTGCGATGACAACCCATAGAAGGTACAACTGGTGGTACAACTGAGTGTCTGCTACTCAACGTTGCGTACAATCTGCCACGTGCACTTTCTATGTTCAATGGCCATGTGGTGAGCATCGTTTAGCTCGACGATCACATTTTCATGACACTTTACGATGATGCTCAGACAAAGAAAAGCCCGGAACATTACATGTTGATGTAATTCGCGGTGTTTGTAGTTACATTTTTCGTGGCATTTCGCAGTCTGCCTGTGCAGATGAAACAAGAACTCAGATGGGGTCGATAATTGATTGATGTTGCGTTCAGGTCGCGAGCCTAATCTGGATGAGTCTGAGGTGGCACAGCTGATTCGCCAGTCGCTGGAGCAGGACCGAATGAGGATCTGCGAGGAGGGACAGGAGCCCGAGCAGGAGCAGCACTCTCACTCGGCACGCAGTGTGGACGAACACGAAATACGCGTCAGTCTCTTCCCATTTCAATCACACCTGTAGAAAACTCAGAAACACAGAGTTCCAGAGTAAAGTACAGTTGCGATTGTGTTCGTATTTCTCTCATCTTCACTCGATTGCAGACGCGTATTTCGGCCCTGGAGCTGGAACTGGAGATGTCAGCTAAGAAGGCGGATCAGATGCATTCCGTGTTGGATAGTACGAAATCGCACTACGAACAGTTGGAAAGAAAATACGAGCAGGCTAATCAACTACTCAAGACCTACCAAGACAGGTATAACCATTGCCTCAGGGGGGTTTTATCACAATCCGCTGTGTTGATAGTTTGACTCGGGGCGTTTTCGGCAAGAAACCGGGATATGCTGTATTACAGTAACAATTCAAATCAGTAGTTTTTTTATCGAGTTTTCATGATTTAGGGTCTTTTTGTTAGTATTTCTCGCAAACTGCATTTGATATAGGTCTGAATGTCCAGATGAAACACCAATTATATTCGACCGAATAATGTACGAAAAGTAACCGTGGCCTGTGTTCGGATTATCAGAATAGTCAATTTCAGAGAAAAGGAGTTGTTGAGTCGGGAGGAAAACCATGTGGAGCAATTGCGAGACAAGGACTCCCACTACGCCATGCTGGTCACACAACTGAAGGTAGCCACTTGCTCACAACTGGGGTGGAATAAACTCGAATCAAATCGAAAATCTCGAACATTTTCAGTCAAGTCTAAGACGAAACTCTCGATAAACTGGAAAGCTCGATATGTTGTATAATCGTAAAATCCGACATTCTGAACTTGATAAACAGTATATGAGCAATTTGTCAATAGACATGGTTGCTTTGAAACGAAGGTACTGACCGGGTGGTACGTGTGCTACATATGAAAGTTGAACTTTTTCACGCATCGCGTACCATCTAAACTCCATTTCATTCAAACATAAATCTCCGGGTTATTGCAGAGCTAAATTTTCCTAAAGAACTTTTTATCATAGACATCTTTTTCTCCATTCAACAGTCATATGTGTGTATATATATATATATATATATATATATATATATATATATATATATATATATATATATATATATATATATATATATATATATATATATATATATATATATATATATATATATATATATATATATATATATATAAATGTATTCTTTCTATTGTAGGATAGGATTGACGAACTGGAGTCGAAACTGGAGAAGATGGACGAGCGCCGCCAGTCGGTCACCCAGGCCGAGTTGGTGCAATTGAGGGATAAACTGAAGGTCTGTCGAAAAAAATCGGTGCGCAATTCGTACTTTGCACCATTCATATTTGTAGAGTATTCATACAGCCTTTACCTTTACCCCCATAGTGGGTGAGAGAAAAAGATTGGGAGATGTAAGTTATCTATAATAATCATGCACTGCAAGTCACCCATGTAAGAAACATCTGTACATATCGCACGTTCCCCCTTGTAATGTGGATCACAATTTCTACATGTCTATTGCCTATGCATATCACTGGCGGTACCATAATGGATTAAGAAGATGAATCCAAAAAATCAGAGTGTAAAAAAAATCTGTTGTTTTAGGATCGGATGGAGAAACGAGACGAGCTGTTGGCGTACAAACCGAGTGGAGAACATCCTCTGGAGGACAAGGCGGTCATGACAGACCTTCCACTCTCGACCACCACGGTACACATTTCTCTTCTCTTTCTCTTTCTTCTCCTTTCTCTTTCTCCTTCTCTAGTGCCGAAAGGCCTACTTAGTTTGTAATAGACAAATTTGAACTTTTCTCAGAGCAAACAAGACACTGTAGTAAATCGAGTAGAACAGTTTATCTGCGATGGAACACGTGAAAAGTCACATTGAAGATCAGATGTGGCACTCCAAGTTGGTAAATGAGGAATAAACGGGCAGAGTTACCATATTTCACCCGTTTTTCCCTCTTTCTCTCTCCGTGGCTCATCTTGAAGGTGTGTTGTAGGCCCGGAAGGACGCCGAGGTCTCGGTGGGAAGTGTGTGTGACGACGACAAGTACTCCTCTTCCTGTAGCAGTCCGGTTCCGCGCGTTTCCGAACCCGCCTCTCCCGCCCTCCCGCACAAGTTCATGCACAGAAAACTACTGTTCCCTCTCCGCAAGCGCTACGTCACTAGTCAGTTTGTGAATCTATTCCGAATGTTTTTCAAAGTGTATTTTTGTAAATGTATCGCTCACACTGACTGACACAGATCATCACAATCTCTTTTTTGGGCAAAATACACCCGCGACAGGTGGTGGCACTATGATTGATCTTGATGCTATATAGGTTTCGTTCTTCTAGAAGCCCATACGATATATGTTATCAAATCCTGCTGCGTTAGTTTTACCCCGTTGTTTTCGGTCGTAATTCGTGAACTTCTCGGCGTAGCGAGACCAAACTACAATTGAGACGTGGTCATTGCCCGTGTATTTCAGACGAGAATGAGTTCTGGCGAGCTTCGTTGGAGGTTCAGGGACTGCAGGTGCTGCACTGGTCGGTGGACGACGTGTGTCAACTACTCGTCTCCATGGGCCTCGACAAATACGTACCCGAGTTCACCATCAACAAGATAGATGGCGCCAAACTACTCGATATGGATGGCAACAAACTCAAGGTATCACTTTTGCGCACGTCTCAGAGGCCCATTCACTGAAGAACCGGGTACTTCCCGAACCGAACCGCGAACCGGTCACTGCAGAACCGAACCGACTGAACCGCCATTCCGAAGCGACTGGTTCTCGGGGGACCCACTGATTTTATCTAGTTTACGACTTCATTGTTTAAATCATGATTAATGTCGGTCCGGTCGGTTCGGTTCTCCAGTGACCGGTTCGGTTCGGGAAGTACCCGGTTCTCGAGTGAATTCTCCCGCCTCAGAACATGCGTAACACAGCAGAAAAATGGAACGTGGCAGAATTCTTTACTTTCTGCAATGATTCAACAAAGAGAAGTGTATATGTGTTTTAAATATGTATAGTATAGTTCATCTGATTCATATTATATTAGTAGTGCAAAATTTTTAATTTGGTGAATGTAATAGCAGAAAAAATATTCTGTATTTTCAGAGCATGGGAATCCAAAATCATTCGGATCGTTCATTGATTAAAAAGAAGGTGAAGATGATGAAGAGTCGAATTGAGAGGGAACGCAAACTGCTAGAAAAGGAGAGTAGAGCCCGTGTACTCAATCAAATTATGCCCATCCAGATGTAATGTCTGCCTATGCACATTCCGATCAATTTTTGGGTTATCCGAATGCCAATATAAATCAATATACTCTCTGGAGAACTGGAGAGAACGTTACCCACCGAAAAGCTAGGCTTTAGTTGAAGTAAACCTCCTGTTTTTCCTTCTGAAATCTCAGAAAACATAGTGTCGCTCAAATTATTGACTAGCATGTTTTATTCTGTTGTGTATTATTTGTGGAGTACGTGCCAACCTTTCACCTCAACACTTCGACCTGAAGTCTTTTGGGTTAAATCATGTAGAGAACTATGATACAGTGTGTTCTACAATGTGGATTACTTAAAGTAAAATGCATTCATGTTTTCACTTACTAATCAGTGTCAGAACTTTTTCGCGATATGAAGGTTGAATATCAAAACTTAATAATTATTAGGAATATCACTTTCGAAACTCATTGAAGTATAGCTGTGGAAAAGTATATTCTACCTTAGTATTTCCTTCAAGTGAATTAAACTCATTATCAATATTGTGACCATTGTGTCACATGTTTCAATTTGAGGGGGTATGTGGTGTTGTCTGTATTGAATCGAATGCAACTAGATTATTGTGATCAATTACCCTTAATTACGGTGTTTCAAAACATTATTACCCTATTTGTCCGTTTTCATTTTAGCCTCAGCAGATTATTTTTCCAAAAGAATGTTAATAATTTATTTTTTGAGAATTTGCCATTGAATTGAAAATGGTAATATATAATATTGAGAACTTCATCTTTCATGTGATATGTTGTGATTTTTACTAACGCTATGAATGAAATTGATACTTAAATAAGATGTATTGTTCGAGTTGATCATACCAATAAGTAAGACACATTCATTTTGTGTGGCAAAACACCATAACGACACATAATACACGACAATTGAATTGAAAGGAGATCTTGATTGCAATAAAGGCATGAGAAATATACACTGTAAGTAAGGAAAAATCATTGAACAGGACAATAATATTATGTCATACCGAATTTCAAACTAGAGGACTCAGAAAATGATCGAACCATTATTCCACTTTATGACTTGTCCATGTCAACATCATCGATCTGGACAGTGTTAGATTGTACTGCCGGTGGTGGTGCAGTCGAGTCTAGAAAGAGTTATACTCAGGTCGACTGTGGATAACATATATGATCAGATCTATGAGCCAAAATACATGGGGAACAGCCGGAACTGTTTAAAAAGTAGAAAGTTTCTCAGAAATACCATATATATATAGGAAAAACTAAAAAAAACAGAATATCAAGGAAAAACTAAAAACTCACCAACTGTTCCGACTTGGCTCAATGTCGGAGGGATACTTGAAGACGAGTCCATTCCAACATCCACCTACAATGTTATCTACATATACATCTTTTCCAAGGGTCAAGTTTTGACAACCATTTTTTGAACTTCCAGAAAGCCAAATATAAGCAAAAGCGTGAACCAGTCTACCTCCGCTGTCGAAGTATTCTCAGCTGCCTTCTCCACTATCGGCGTGACTTCGTCATCTGAATCTAGCAGAACACAATCTGGTTCGTCGTCGGATGACCCTCTGGCGAAAGGACATCCCAGATAGAGATCGGCAACCTTCGCTGCTTCTCGAATACCACTCAGCCAGGCCCCCTGATACAAATACCTTCACAAACAAACCACGAGCACTTGGATAGGAAACGTAAATAAATGAAAAGGACTAGTGCGACAAAACTTGAAACTCATTTGCCATATGCAAAGCCTGAAGACGTACCTGTACGGTGGCAGGGTATCGTCGATTCGTATGTTCACCAGCAAAGAAGATGCGAGGGGTCGTGGAAAGAGTTCCATCGGGACTTATCGCATGTACTGCCTCAGCCAGATCATCGTACAGAGAGCCTTCGAAATAGGGTAGATTGGAAGACGAGCTATATGCCTAGCGACTATCTCAACACGGTAGATATATAAATACTAGTAGTTTATATTGTCAATGAGGGCGTACCAGATGCCCCTTTGGCCACATAGGAGTAGCATCCGCGCGCGAACGGGTCCTTGTGCCATCTGGTTATCACTGCTTCCGTCGGCTGCAAATATTACAAGTACAACAGCGATTTCCCTATCTGAATAAGTACCAAATAGAAAAAAAGTTGGATAACTCACTCCTTTGGGTATTCCAGTGCCAAATATACCTTGCAGCACGGCCATTGCGCTACGAACGAGAACCTGAAAACAGCTGATTGAAACGATCACAGCCATTGCATATAACAGTGCACCCTGACAAAAACACTGTTCGAGAAAAGTTAAATTGCGATAATAAGCGCATTCATTGATGTTCCTACCTTATTGGAAGCATCCAATGAGGCAGCCGCACCAGACTGTATAACAGTCAGAATAGGTGCTTGATGTAGAGACATAAACAGGAACAACTCTCCGCGAGCAGAACTGCAAACGACACATTAATTTCTTGAGCTCGAAACTATTCGAGTCAGTAAGATCTTCCGCTCGTAACGAAACTGGGTGAGCAGCGGCTACTATCTCATCCGAGGGTTCATGATGAGCCAGACACAGAATAACGAAAATAAAATACAACCGCTTACGGTAATGTATAACCGAACATGTGTACGTATGAAAAATATTTATGAAAATAAACATACCGGTGTTGGTTCAGTCGTCCGAAAAAATTGAGCTCCGTGTTCCAAAACGCACGTTCAAACAAAAGTACAATCTGAGAAATGGCAGCATAAATGATGATTACATATTTAACACATACAAAATAGATGCCAATATCCATATATATAAACTAATACTATTGTGATTGTAATACAGACAAATAATGAAACATTTCCAAGAAGCAGCATTAAAGTATGTTTTGAATCATCTCGACAGTACGGCGGCATAATAAAAACGGGTGCTTATATTACAAGTGAATGAATGTTGTGGTCACGTAAAAAGTTCAAAATCAACAACTGTTCAGTTTTGCACAACACATTTTGAGATTTTGATTTTGATCATTATAACATGTTTGGCGTGACTATACATTTGATTTCGTCTAACAGTATTCTTATACCAAATACCACCATGGAATCTTTATCGGGTGTGCCGCAAATAATTTATAATCAAGTTCTAATACTGGTGGATAGGCCACTTTAACCCGTGACTCTACCACTAACCTTGTTCACATTGCCAAATCCAAGTTTTTCAATAGCATGCAAATGAGAAGCCGGGAGTGGAGGATCGAACTGAACCGAATCTTCTGCTCCTGAACATGATAACTAAACTTCTCCAAGTTGTGAAGAGCAGATGCGTTACTTTGCCACACATCACTAAAAAGTCATACAAGCATAAATGTGTACCAACGTACCTTGAATGGACTGCTTGAGCAAGCCCAGCGGAATAGTACAAACGACGGCATCAGCAACATCTTCCTTCATCTGATCGTCCTGTGTATACTTCACCTTGACACCTGAACAACTCATAAAACTAGTTGGAGCATGAACTCTCATAATTCGATCATCTATTTGCAAGAAGCGATATAGATCTGTTTATTCTCTAGTTAGGCTCATTAGATGCATTGATTACGAAAAACAGACACCAACCTTGTTCGTTATATTCGATGTTCTTCACGATGGCATCAAATTTGGTGAACGAAGAGCAATTCGATAACAACTTCGTGAACAAATCCCCGTATCCATCGCGAACTGTAACAAAGAAACTGTCAGAATGTCATGAACAGACCAATGAAATAACATTCATGTAATTATCCACAACATTCAAACCTCATATATTTTTGGTATTTTTGCTCCGTCGTCTGACGTACTGACAAAGTGTGCAGACACATCCTAGAAAAAAGCGTGCCATTGTGCGTCCATCTTTTCCAGAATCAACCAATATAAGCACTTTCCATACTATAGGAATTCGCATAACCGTCTGATACTGGTATTTAATGAACAGTCTTTTAGCCAACCTGTCATATGGGAGCCTCGCATCTCCTGCGCATCATCCTGATCCCAATGTTGAGCGGACAACAAATCCAGCTGTGCCCCGTTGGCGAACTCCAGGTTAGCCATATGGAAATCGAAAAGGCGATCATCCTTCTGATTCATGTACACTTGACTGCAAATATACGATAACGGGATGTTGGACAACAGTAGGTTATCATTCATTCAACATTGGAAAAATGCTTTGTTCCACGACATACCAGCAATAATTTTAATCTGCTGCTATATCAACCGCTGAAGGCATGAGTAACCACATTTAACATTCTTGCAACATACCTAGGTTCTTGTTTCCGCATTTCTCTTAGCATCATTTCCAGTTTTTTCAGATTTGCCTTGGCTGTATCATGTCGCTGTAATTTCGATACGTTGAATACACAACCATAGAGATATTGTCCATCACCACCATCACTATTATGCAACTACACCGAATAACGGCGAATTCACTCGAGAACCGGGTCCTTGCCGAACCGAACCACGAACCGATCACTCGAGAACCGAACCGAGTGAACCGACCAAACCGACATTCTAAACCGACTGGTTCTCTAGTAAAATGTTTGAACCGGACCGACATTAATCATAATTTAAACAAACAAATCGTATACAAGGTGAAATTAGTGGATTCCCACTCATTCTACCTTGTCTACGATCCGGTTCGGTTCTCCAGTGACTGGTTCGCGGTTCGGTTCGGGAAGGACCCGGTTCTCCAGTGAATTGGCCCCGAATAACATCCGCCAGAAAAAAAATAGTTACGATGTAAATTCATCAAAATACAGTTTTTCTACGAGGACTACAAAACTTTGATAGAAAAGGAGCTTGTTTTTGAGGCAGTGTTTTCGAACTATTATCACCACCACCGCTCAATTGGACACATCTCGTGAGAGAACGAGGTTGCGAACAAGGGGACTGCAAACCTATTCCACTTGCAGGTTGCAACATTGGTGAATGGATGAATAAATGAATGGAATGAGAACTAACTTCAAAGGCCTCGACGAGATCTCTCTCGTGACATCTCAGGAGAATGCGGTGAGTCAGTCTCTCCTCCGGGTCACCCGACAAGGTACAGGTCGCAGCTCTCAGGAAACTCAGTTGTTGACCCAAATACTCGATTGACTGCGCATACGAGCCGATCTGATAGCAAATTACGTGTTTTCAAAACAAGTATCAATGAATTTTTATAATCAGATTTATATAATTGGTTTATTCCACACATGTTATCTAATCAATATCACCGGAATAACCTTAGAATCCGAGGGGAGGGCGTTATAACCCTCCCGTCTTAGATTTCACTTGTTATAAATCGCGACGGGAAACGCATACCTGTTGGAGAACAGTGTCCGCTTTCTTGAGAATGGCAGAAAATGCTTCCCAGTACTTTTTGCGACGATTCTGCATTCGTAACTCCATCAGCCTGGATTTCAAATGATACGTTCAGTTATCTTTCCCCTCCCTCCAAGAAGTTTCTCGCATGTCAACGGAGAAGAACATTCGATAGTCCACCATGAAGGCTTCTATGAAGGAAAGGGACCAAGACCTCACAAGAAACTGCTACTACAAAGATCTGTGACATGTATGATGATCACCGCCTCGTAACGAAGCGAAGTGAATGAATAAATCTAAATCTAAACGTTCCAAGCAGTACTCATAGTTGGGAATTACCATTCAGTAATGTTTGCTTTTCAAGAAAACGAAAGTGTAAAGATTTTTGATAATTGTAAATAGTAGACGTTAAAACTACTTCAGAGAAGTAGTTGATAAACCAATAACTTAATAAGAATACCTGAGAAGCGTTTGATATTGAACTAACTGAATCATGAGATCGTATCCCCGTTGTAGACTGTATTCTTCGCCGTTCAATTTCGTGATCCCCAGAGTATTTGTCACATACGCACAAGAATCACCGATACGCCTGCAAGAAAAGGTCATCTCATACACGTTTCACAAAGCTAAAACGAGAAACGCGCTCTTTGTCGTAGGGTAGTTACACCTTGTTGCTGTATGAAGTAAACTAGGAACATTGACTTTTTACCCCCCCCCCTTTTTTAAGTTTGTATTGCTTTTAGGGAATTGTAGTTTGACCCCCCTCCCTTGAAGTTCTACCCCACGCCGACCCAGGTGGGGGTAAATAATAAATGTCGATGTTGAATTTTGATCCCCCCTAGATTTCCAGGTTTTAGATTGGGTGGAGGAGTTGAAGTGCTACGGGGACTCAACAGCAGTGGTGGGTAATACTTCAACTCTCTCGTTAACTTTTTCCAAGAATCCGAAAAAAAACACTGTGAAATCATTCAGCCAGAAGACGCCAAAGGCTATATATATATATATATATATATATATATATATATATATATATATATATATATATATATATATATATATCACGTTAAAAAACTAAATGAATGAATACTCACTTGAATGCTTCCTCAATTAGTTTGTCTCTTCGAGCATCAACTGGAGTTCCATTCTCATCGTATATCGGACAATTCGTTTTCAGTCTGACCGGAGTACATTGTTTTTGCTTCATCAGCGTCATAATAGGATTTCCTTCTGAAATAGAACCGTGTACCTCACCTGGTAGTACCTGGTACTGTTGTAATCAGAATGTTGTCATCGCAATTATTACTACCACCTGGCTGCATACTTCATGAATTACCAATACGAAACATACAAACTCGTGAGAGAATCATTTAAAGATCTGTAAGAACTCCGTAAGCTGACTTTAGTCATTAAATTCAGGGTTATTACCCGTGCAACCTTGAGATTAGCGCCGCACGTGTAGATACAGATAACCGGGCCTAAACCCCAGCCATTTTCCTCTCCCCCTCGCGAAAAACACGACATCCCAAATGGAAGAAGCAACCAACCTATTCCGGTGACCACCATCGCCCCAAGATCCGCACATAGATTACTGTCTTTCCAGTGATGAGTATGCACCCGCCCACCGCATCGCTTCTAAAAAAACCGTGTACCATGATGCTAATATATTTTTCAGCGCTTTATGCTAGGTTTAGCTTTGAAAAGCCCAAATCAGTTGTTAAAGAACGCCAGACACCAATATGGAGAGATCGAGTTCTGACCCGCGGGGAATCGAGTTCTGTCCCAGGGACATTTTGTACAACCATCTAACTTCTCCTCATTTGCGTTATTTCTCGCCGCACAGCGCGCTATGCTAATCTATAATAATTATTATAAGCGCTATGTTAATTTCTAGCCGAGACAGTAATGCATTATTCCACTCTAATAAAACTGTACTTTTTTGTAAATCACTAAATTTTCTCTATTTTCATATCAAACATTTTTCTCAATACCGAAAGTGGGTCAGAATCATGTAAATATCTTTATTGGTGTCCTACCTTCTTTAGAGTTGGCTTATGTACGACCATTATATGACGAATGTTTAGGGTCAACTCAAACATGAGCATTATTCCATGTTGCTGGTCTAGAACGCATTGAACGAATTCTTTCGGCATATCTATGTTCGCCCTCAAAAATCATCTCTAGGGAACTGTGCTGAGAAGAATACAATGATATCGTCACTCACCCTCCCTTCCAACAGCAAAACTTCGAATCCGAAGAACTGTAGTTGCTGTGTGGCGGCAATGCCGGCTGCGCCAGCCCCAATCACAATGATTCGCTTCTTCTTCTCACCCACCAACTCCGGAACCGCTGAAAAGTATTTTTTTTAACATAGCTTGCTAGTAAAGTTTGCGCTGGCGCCCGGTGAAAAAGTGTTATAGGCTTTTTCAAGTAGTTAACTGACAAATGTCTTTTGTGTATGTGAATAGAAAACTTACTTCTGAGTCTGTGGAACGTCCCGAAATTGATGTACCCGTACCGTTGAAGAAAGCCGTGAATTCTCTTTATCATCAAACGATCGCCTGAGAAAATAACGGTCACATCTCACATCAGACTCGATAACTTGCAGATATGTTTACATCACAGGTTTTCTACGAGAAAATGCAACTCAGTTCATCATTGTGGCTATCAATCAGACAAACTAACTGTTAAAGGGAACGCTCATCTGTGCATAACCATCTTCGACTGTCAGCTCCACATTCGGTTCCATTTGCCACAATTGTAACTGAAAAACGTATGCTGTAAGGGTAGGCCAATATGGACAAGGCTGAAGAGTTGAATAAACCACACAAATAATGGTATATAGTGTAATGGTTGGTGAACGAACCAGCTTATTTCTGATATACAGATAGAGATGCAAAGTGGCGGTGCCTTCCAATACATCAGGAAAGCAGGCAGCCTCCTGCGAACTTAGATGCAGATAGGGAAATCGACCACTGGCAGCTGCGGCCTCCAAAGCTGGAAATGAGATAAATGTTTCGGAGGCAATACGAATATGAAAATAAACCAGAGACGAGATAAAAACACGTCTCCACAGTTGGCCCAGTCAGTGTAAGCCAATCCCGTCGGGGTACAATCGAACAAGGTTAGGTCAGCAAAACACAGACTGAGCAGGATGATGAATCATATTAGAAACTGACCGATTTCATCATCCTCCCATCGAAATACTCTCATGTAGCCCGTCTCCAATAGTTCTTTCTTCTCTCTGTTAGACAAAGATTCCTTTCTCTCGGAATTGCCAGAGACAGAAGTCATCTGTGAGAACAATAATGCAAACCAATGATCTAACCAACGTAAAAGTACCACATAACAGACAAATGGACTGGAAAACAGGAGAAAAAAACCACCCCGATTAGAAAACAGGCGTACAGAAAAGCGAACAATAGAAGGATCAACAATGTTTATTCAACACAATAGAACTTTTCAAAAACTCCCAAAAACAGCAGCACTTTCCCTAACAACAGTCAAAACAGTGATCACCAGGTACGAAGGGGAATACTGTAAGAAAACACAAAAACAAATAGGTCAAACAAAGTTCATCGCTGAAAACTGCTATATGCGAAGAGTGACACCTATTGTTGAACAAAAAGAAAAAGTTACAGTCGTGTGAAAAGAGATGAGAAAGCGAAATGATGAATGCAAACAAGGCCCCACGAGTACACATATCATAATACCGTGAGTAGGACAGCAAAGAAATAAAACGTGGACGTTTACATGAAATCGTCTTCGTCGTAATTATCATACTTTGCGGAGCCTGAAAAAAATAATTAATCACATGAGATTCAATGTCAGTGGTTCAATTCAATCTCCCATAATCAACTATATTGTGTGTCAGGTAATATTGGTTTTTATATCGTGAACCGCAATGACTGGACCACTGCTAACCTATGACAGCTAGCTACGATTAAACGAAAATCAACAATTAACACAGTCAAAATGGAATTGCAAGTAAAACCAACCTCCACCGAAGTCATCGAACATATCACTCGCTCCTTTGTTTGCTTTCAACTGTGCCTTTTTCTTTTTGCCACCACCCGCAGCTGCCTTCGGCTACAAATATTAAAAATTAAAAAGGGAAAGGTTAACTCTAGCGGAAAGACAAATTCAAAGCAGCCAATGATTCGAAATGTTGTTCAAAAGTAGTAACTTAAGGAATAGTCAAAAGTCATTGGAGCAACTTTAAAATTCACTTGATATGAGTACAGAATGATACTTTCATGAAAAATTGACATAGTTCTAACTATCATACCTTCTCGTCTTTCTTCGAATCAGCCAACAACTTCAAATTGTTCGTAATTTTTCGAATTTCAGCGGCATCCACTGAAATATAATATTAATTCAGTTAACATACTCTCAATACAGAAAAAAAAACAATATTGAAACATAAACACACATTTTTCAGAAACCGAGAGGATGAGTTTGTTGATAAGATCACCGTAGTGAGCCGCTTTGTGACGAGTGGACAGAAAAGAACCAATCTGGAATGAACAGATAGACTTAACAATGAAAATATGACATTTGACGCCGAAATGCAGAAAAAAGGACGAAGAAAACTACAAAACATTTGATACTTTACTCAAGCAGTCCAACACCAACGGAAACTTTCCAGATTAAACATTGATGGTCTCTTAGTCTTAGTATCGGGTTGTAGTTGAGCTGCTCAATTTTTGTAAGGGGTTCTGGAACAACGCTAAAAAACTGATTATAGCGTGTAACAGAACCGTCAAAACACTAATACCTTCGTCCCCCATTGCTCGAATTCTTCCTTGGAAAGAATATCCTCGTATCCTACAGCCTCGCCATCTTCATCTGTTCCACCTAAAATTAATAACTGTCTTGTTTTTTACTTTTTTTTTCACTTTGCTAATGCTTAGTTCGTTCAAAAAACCTTGTCAAGACCGTCTTCAAAGTATTTCATGAAAAATGGTTTAATCTAGATTTTATGACACCTGTGAGAGCAAAAAAAGAAACTAGAGAACAAACCAAACATTTCCCTGGCAAGAGCTAAATCTTGCCTCCGTTGCATTTCCTCGCGTTCGGCGGCATTCAGCTCGCGGCCGAGACTTTCCATGTTGATTGTGGCCTGAGAAAAGTAACAATTAGAAACAAGATAAGTTTTTGATAAATAAGAGCACTTTAGTATTCACTATTTTAGGTGATACCTTTTTCTTTTCGGGCTTCGGCCCCGTGTTCTGTACAACTGGAGTTTCTTCAACTGGTGGTGGTGGCGCCAAGGATGAGACCTCAGGCTCAAAGTCGTCATCATCTAAAACACATGAAACTTAATATATAGTAACCGGTGATGGACCAAATTCAGTTCAGAACTATGGCAGACTACTCACCCCAATTATCTCCCATTGTTCAGCGCGAAAGTACCTGAGCACATAATGACATATACTTGAAAACATGTAACAAATATAACATTCGCAATGCCAAGTTCGGAGAAATTGAACGGAATGGAAACCGACACACATAATCTAACAAACAGAATAATAATCAAGATAATTCTATTATTACGTGACAAATGAATCACAATACAGTCACAACTAGAAGCTAGTAGGCCTAAGAAAGCGCATGGATATTTCAAATTAGAATTAAGCTACAAAGTACATGGCACATGGCTCAAATAACTAATATTCGACACATTACTTAATTAAACCACAGAGTTCCTGATAAATTCTCAGCTACAAAAATCGAACGATCGGAAGAATTAATAGTTCTAGTATAAAAGAGTGATCAAAAATGAACACATGATACATAACTCACGACTCAGTCCAATTCAAGGCTAGAGAAATTAATGTCAACTGGGAAGTTGAGGTTTCGTTTTCCACCGGGCGCCAGGGCTAACTACACTACCAAATGTAAATATCGTAGCTACAAACAATAAAGGTGACCGGTTAAAGACACAAATGCGTCAATTTGGATGAACAGAAGACAAATTGGAAAAGCTTCTTCTATTCTTGAGTCCGCTCGACACAGAACCTTGCAAAACCAACTTGAATCAAAACTTATATCGAGCTGTCTAGAGATGAGTGTCACAATCAACCGCTGAATGGATCTCCCAGTCGATCAGTACTCAACGACAATGGAGGTAAGGGGCTCACAGATCCGGTACCCCTAAAAAGGATAGTTGTATCAACACAATGGCGATAGCAATTTGATGAATAACAATATATTTGATCAGTATAACGAATAAAAAGTGCCGTGTCAAAGAACCTGTTTCTATTCGGGGGACTTCCGAATACATTGGGACGGTTGGAGCGGAACGGTGGAGCAGCCCCGAAAGGGGCTGAATCGAAATGGGCAGCCGACTCTCCGAAGGTGGGAAACTGCGTGGGGTCTCGTGGCGGAGAAACCACGTGCACAGGCCTGAACAACACAACCACATCGGCAACTAGTTCACACCACCAACATAGAACAGCTGGGTATAAAATATGAATACCTCGACATAGCATAGTACCCCCAAATCGTGACATGCGAATAACCTCCCTTGCTATTTGTCCATAGCTTGTATTGTAGTTTTGAAGAAGCATGCACCATTCTCTGAGACATCCAATTGTGTCTTCCTCTAAGCTTTACAGGCGGTGCGCCACACTTGGTAACCACATCACAGGTAGCGGAGTCAAATACAAATAAAGAGAAACGAACTTCAGAACATGTGAAAAAAGAAAGATTGGTAAGAAAACATACTTGAGAGGACTACTGATTGGTGAAATCTGCGAGAAGGGACCTGTCATTGGACTAGGATTCGAATTTGAGAGTGGACCTGAACATATAACCATAACAACTTTCTATTCGCAGAACTGCCACACTTTTTTCGGAAACATTGCTTTGAAAAACACTGATTTAAAAATGATATCCGGTCTCGACTAGCAGTGGTACGTGTTAAACGGTTCAGAAGTTTGCCATCGGTTATTGATAGATAATAATGTAAAAAAAATATTAGCACAATGCGAAACATACTCTAGCTCACAATGTACATGTATGATTTTAATGCGTCTGTGTCTCACCCGCAAAGCTAGCATTCGTTGACAATGGTGGAGTGGCAACAGGTATCGGATGACTAGCCGTGGCCCTCTGGAGCATTTCCGATCCCCTATCGAAACAAGCTCGAACCAATTGGTGTAGCATAGAATGCAGAAGATATTGCAATGCCAACGCTCCGACACCCTGCAATTCAACATCCACGTCAGAGATAGTCATCGACAAAAACATAGTGTGGTGAACAGGTAACTTCTTCATCGCGAAACTCATTTCCGAACAGTTTAGTTAGTCAATTACGTGGATTTTGCGTTAGCAAGACGTTCTCTGTTAGACGTTAGAGAGGAAAGCATCAAATCAACTCACACTGTACAAGGCAAGAAATCCCTCCCGCTCAATGACCGAGCGTAGACAGTCAAAGAAGCCGGAATATTTTACTGTTATCGAGACCGCGGAAAGGCCAGTATCCAAATTGTCGATAAGTGTACGTGTACCTGAAACAAACATACTACTACTTAGTTGATCATTCTATATATAGTTATCGTTAACATTACACAGATGAATAATGCAAACAGAGGTGAACAAAAATACCTTGGATATACATTCTATGGAGCACAGTTTCCACTGGAAACAAAATGAGGTCGGTGAGGACAGAAGACGACATTCTCGCAAAAATTAGTGGGACGAACTGATGAAACTTCGATCTTGATGATTCCGGCTTGCGGGCCTGAACAGAAGAAAAATAAGAAGTATTTACCGAGCTTTGATAAATTTATAGATGAATTTATTGGCTTTTTTGTATGTCAATAACATTTCACAACAAAAAGGCTCATGTTAATATGTGCGAACGAAATGAACGACTAACTTATTAGTCATGTTTGTTCAAGAAAAATCCGCACACTCCGTCAAAATATATCGCGAGATTACGAGCAGTAGGAAAGTACTGCATAGGAATATGGTTAGAAACACAGCTAGAAAGAAAATAATAAACTGACCACATATCGTTTAGCCATGAGGAAGAATTGACGATACAAAGCGTTCTCGATTACATAGTGAGTTGTGCACACCAATGTAGTGGGAATTGCGAGATGAAGAACAGAGAAGCGTCGCGAAGCATCGCGCGCACCAAACACTGCAAACCTGAATAAGAGGCATTTTTTTTTACATTGATCGGGAAAATTGAAGTATCGCCCCCCACTTTAGCTGGGTCCCCCCCCCCCCCCCCCCCCGTAGCACTTCAACCCCCCACCCAAGCTGAAACCTGAAAATCTAAGAGAGGGGGGGGGGGGACAAAATTCAACTTAGACATTTACTATTTACCCCCCACCTGGGTCGGCGGGGGGTAGAACTTCAATGGTGGGGGGGGGGTCAAACTTCAACGAGTGGGGGGCGGAATTTCAATACCGGAAATGTTTACTTCTTACACCCCAGCCTCAAACTTTTGTATTGCAGGTGATAAATTGAATTATAACCCCCCGGTGGGGGGGGGGGGGTCAAACTACAATTCCCCAAACGCAATATAAATTCAAAAAGGTGGGGGGGGGGGGTAAAAAGTCAATGTTCCCCTAAAACGTATTCATGTAAGCATATTTCGCCAAATTGGAACAACACTATTTGAACAAATCGGAGATTTGGCAAAACCTCGAAACTAACATATTCTTTAATAATAAACTGTGCTCGGGCCATCCCGATTTTATGTTCTTGGGCAAAACGCCGAACAATTATAAAAAAATGGGGAATGTACCTCAGTCTATCGATGCCTTTCGTTAGCACATCCATTACCTTGTTGTCATCACCTCCTAGCCCCGACTCACTCTGAAAAGATATTTCGAAAACAAACATTTTCAATAAAAAAACAACTCGAATTAATGAAAAACAATAATATGGCTGAAAGTTGGAACCAACCCGCACTGTTTCAGTGAACGAAGAGATCAGAAAGGGTGTCATCGTGAAGAATGTAGCCCTGAAATTAATTTTTGATCTTTTTTTGATGATACGTGAATGTATTCTATAAGTTAAAAAATCTCGCAGTTACAGTTTTTACAATGTGAAAAAATAGCACTGAGATTACGCGTTTTTGCATGTTTGATAAAAAGCGGAAAGTATTCGATAAGGAAAAGTACACTTTGTCTTTGCCGGTAAACTTATGAAAATGTGAAGGAAGTAACACTGATATCGCATGAATTCATGATGCTCGACAAGGCAAAAGGATTATACTTACGCTTTTAGAAAAAGATGTCTCCAATACTTCTCAGTACTGCCATTCGGTACAAACGTCCTGCAATATTATTATGATATTCACTGAAAAAAACCTGAGTGTGCACTACATTGGTTCCCCACAAAATGGTGAAAAAGACATTAAACAAACTTTTGCTGCAATGTTGGATACGGCTGGATATTCTATTGACGAAGATATAGTACAACGTACCTAGGCAAACCGAATAGATCAGACAATACAATTTCAGTCACATTCGAGAGACCCCAAATCACGCAAGTACCAATGGCACCTTTCCAGAACGTGAGAACTCCCTGAAACAAAACTATGAGCACGCATGTATTCCAAGCTCGAACATGAACTCTGTAGCAAATAAGTATAATAGGACAGCCCGTAAAGTTCTAGACTTCTAAAAACAACCTCTTTATTTAAATTTATTTCACGTCAATTTTGTTGTACTAATAAAACCCAATGTCTCCATCGCTTTATTCGTGATGTGAAGTGCATTTTTGGAATTGAAATGGCTGTTTATATTAACTTTCCGGTTTCCTCCCCAGTGTTCACCGAAGGTCGATTAAACCCATGTATTGCCTACCATGTATTGGCCGGTAGTAAAAATAAGAGCAAACGAGCGAACCTTTTTTAATTGCAGTGTACCACGATTCTGATTTCACTTTTCTCTCAAGTTTTGCCATTCCTCCGCGGTAGAAACTAACCTCTTTTGATACAATATTGCAAATAACCGGCACCAATGTTATCGGAGTGAGATGACGGGATCTAGCAAACTGGTGAACTTGACATTGTCGCCTCAATACTGTACACGGATGAGTCACGAACAATTTGGTTGACATGCTGAAAATGAAAATCACCGCTAAAAACAGCGAAGCTCGACTTAAACTATCTATTTGGAATATAATAGTTCGTTCCACCAGTCTAGCAAATATGCATGTGATATAGAAGGAGGAACGTACTCTGCTACTCCTATTAATGCAGCTGCCAATGGATCTTCAGCAGTTTGAGTCAAAGGTGGAGAAGGCTCATCATTAATTTCACCCGTTGACGTAGAGGTGGTTGCAACGCCTTGGAACCAGGATGCTGCAAAAAATTATAAGGTGAGAAATATATCAGAGATGATTCACATTACCAACACAGTATGCATTTATTTAATGTTCTTACCTTCATTGTGTTTCAAATTATCCGCACTCGAGAATTCATCATCCGAAGGAACGCGATGAACACTTGAACGATTTTGAATGAATGGCATTCCCTGAATACATACATATAGATATATAAACGGATAAAATATCAAATGGATTCATGAAGGAAACCGCAGAGTAAACGAGAACTCAAACTACTTTGCATATATAGTTGTTTGTGTTGTGAATGTACGGTGGAGTGTCATCAACTACTACTTATTAGGCCAATTACTGCACTGACAATAGCTTAAGAAACGTTGTTAAAGTACGACCGAAACCTAACTGGCGCAATTAAACATTCGGGCATGGCTATGAAACTAAATTATGAATAACATTGCATAAATTACTGTGCAGCGAGTCATTGAAAAATTTGCATCAACAAATTTTGCAAAAATTAAGACGAATTCTCAGAAAAGTTGGCGCTAATTGGCCGGAGTTAGCCGCGAATTTTAGAAACTACCGTAACCCAAAAATCCAAATTCGAGCGTTTTGATCTAAAAATCATATTTATCAACAACCAAATTGGCTACTTTGATTGTAGACATTCAATTTGAACATTGAACACCTCTATTTGTTCGCTTGAAAAAGCAAAAAAGCTATTCGCTGTAATTCAAGAAAGCACGATTGCAAGCACTGAACACACGTTTGTTCGACGTTATTTTACTCTGAACTGTTTTGAATCACCGTGAAAAACAGTGAATGCATGTTCCTGAAACTCTATTTCACCCACTGAGGGAGATTGGCGCTAGTTGTTCAGAGTTAGCAACGAAGAGGCAAACCGGAATTCGTAATTCGACGTTATGACCACAGATTCGTGTTTTTAAGAATTTACATCGCTTATAACAATGTAATACATCCAATTCAGACAAAAAACATGTTAATTCGTTGTGCTAAAGAAGCAAGAAAGATGGTTTCGCGTGCAAATCCCAAAAACACGATTGGAAGCAATCATTGAGAAATTTTCGGCTTTCGTCCAGTTTCTGAATTTTTTGTCGACTGTCAGAACACTTAATATACATCTGTAGGCTTCATTCCACCCGAAAAACGCAGAAAAACGGTCAAAAAAGCGTCTTTGGATTACGGTATGCGCCCGTTTTTAGCGGCTAATTGGCTGCAATTGAAAAAATTGGCTGGCCAATTGGCTGGGCCCTGTCTGAGTCGGCATTTTCGCGCGTTGGAATAGAAATTATATACGTGGTCTCCCGGCGTTAGCTTTCCAGAGAAATAAAGCACACCGTCAACGTTTATATAGGAGGATAAATACTAGCTGACGGAAGAATAAGGGATATTTAACCTAGAATTCACCAGGTAAATATCCTGTCTGCGTAATTGAACCTCCGACGTATTCGAGGAGATCACTGGCCATATCCCGAAGGTTAGGGTCCCGTTTCGTTCTGCGGGGTGGTTGCGACGAGATAGAATCCTGAAAACGGCATACATCATCATTTTTTGAAGCTCCTATCCTACCCGCGGGGCTCATGGGGCAATGCTCCGAACCTCGTGATTTTATGGATACTTGCTCTTGAAAGTAGACAAAGCGCGGGTACGTCATACATTGCGAACCGGGATCAAACTACAAAACAGTTGTATTTCGTTCCTAGCTAACCGGCATTAACCTACACAACATCTACATGGGTTCCCCGTAAGTGCAGGTTCAATTACTGCACGCAGACAAGGAACCATAATGTGCGTTCAGTCATTTAATTTTCATACTGGGGCATACATAGGTTCGTGCCACGGGACAACCGGTATGGTTGCCGAATGGGACGCAATTTGGTAGGAAATGGGGGCCTCGCTGTCATCCTTTCGCATAGTCCCTTTCATGCATACTGAGACGCCTACAGTAAGATTACGTAACTCCTGAGCCGTTTTTTTCACTTACTTATGATCGAAAAAATGAAAAGTTTTCGCACCTCCTGCCCGTTCTCAAGTACAGTAGGATACGGGAGGATTTTCGATGAACTAAATCTTCAGCTCCACAACAGCTTCAGGAAAGTTTGTAAGGTTATTGTAGGAGTCTCAGTAGGAATGGTGTGCACCATATTATATCTATGTCTTTCTGTTACCTGGTTAACTCTATTGTTAACCCTTTTGTAACCCTCTTTTACAGTGTATTTTGGAGGAAATTTGGGGATATCAAGTGGTTAACAAAAAGGGTTAACCAGGTAACCCGGTTGAGGTTAACTGATAGGCGTTAACGAAATACCGGGGTTAAATAAAAAATTCGCCGTCTTACAGTAGTACTTTAGACCTACAACTTTCATTTTCCGCGTTCGATCAATTTGTTTCACCAATTGGCCAGGCTAAATACAGTATGCTTCCTCTACAAAATGTATTTTCGAGTACCATCTCATTCCGTGGTACGCGAAAATCGTCGAAGAACATTAATATTTTTCTGTTACATTCTGAACTGGATAACATTCACGAAAATGTCGATTTACCCGCTTTTTATTGCATACTGTAGGAGTTTGGGTGCAAAATGTAGGAGTTTGAGTGCAAACTGTAGGAGTTTGAGTGCATACTCCGAAAATGCCCTGTATTTTACGAAATCGCGTTTAGTCGAAACAGTTCAAGAACCGAACGGTTCGGAAAAATACTGTATTTTTTAGTCGAGACGCCAAAAAATCGATTTGTATTCCCACCATGCTGTATTTTACTGTAAGTACAGTAAAATACTGTAACACAACCAGGGACGTTCTGAGTACTGTAGGAGTTCACATACGAATGACGAGGACAACACATCTCATCCAAATGGGTGAAAACCATCACTAGCGTCTGGCATAAGTTTCTAGAAGCAATCAACGAAATGCGTGAGAATCGGATACATATCTCGAGTATTTAAATGAAGACATTTCAGTGTCCGAAATTTCTAGTAAGTTTTGATTTTCGGAAATTAATTCGGCTCCGGAAAAAAATTGAAGAAATGAGTCCTAAAATATTTACTTCTGTATTTGCAGAAACATTGCAATTCTGTTAGGTCCCAAAATAAAATGCGAATTTAGCCGCTTTATCATAGTAGGCCAAACAGTTTCTGATGTTTGAAAAGACTATTCAATTCTCGTTTTCATACCGGTATGCTGAAGTCGGCCAATCGCTCTGAAACAACGTGACTTGTATATTACCCAGAAGTTCGGGAAAAACTGGTATATTTACCACTTTGTCTGGTTTCCTAACCTTCCAAAACAGTAACGCAAGAGCCTAACTCATATATCGTGAACATAGGGATATACAAGTTTATTTTTTTGGCAATCTACAAGTCGCATTGTTTCTGAGCGAAGAGCTGTCTGTCATTTGTCAGTGGTTCAGCTCATGGAGTTCCTTTTTTTTAGGTGTATAATAAGTTTGTTATGATAATTCTGATGTGGTAGGGACACACACACAAAAATATGTTATATTGTATCAAAAAATGTTACACTTTAATAACCAGTAATATTATGATTCAAGTTTGCTCAACTGAACTAGAAAACTCCAACGCACTTGTGACTACTGCTCCGGAATGGTTCAACATTGTAAAATATGCTGAATCATAGTTTCACCATATTACTCAGTTCAGCAAGAAATTCAAGGCACGAGACTTTTGGTTTCAATGTTCGTGCGAGGGTGGAAATACTTTCATGCTTTACGCATAAGTATTTATAACATAACTAGGTGGGGCTTGCTAGATGGGGCCAGGTTGTGAGGGGAATTGACCACCGTACCAGCCCCAGTCAACTCTCGTTCACCAATCGTCATACCAACAGCTTGGCCCCGCCCCCGGCTACGGTAAGTGAGAGAGCGTTGGACTCGAGGAGGGTGGCAGACAGCACACGTTTCGATATTCCGATCCTAGTTCCTTTCATAGTCTAATGTTCTAGACAAACCTGTGTCGCCAGCGATGGGTATTCCATACCCCGATCAATATTCCGTACAGGCAAAATGTACCAGCACCAAACGGACTACTTTCCTTCCTACTCCCCGTATCTTCGGGTTTTCGATACCCACTTCTATTTATAAACTTATTTTGGTTGTGACGTTCTCCATCGTGGCAGCTGGTCCCCCGGTTGCCACTCCACCACCAGCTCCACTCAAGCTAACTCAGGTACTTATACTTATAATTCATTATCCATGTAGAATTACATCAACACAATTGAATCAAGATGGTAATTGACCCTTTCACTGGAACACAGTAGAGAACTCAAAAATACTGGGCATGGAAGCTTTTCAGCTATAACTCTGAAAGTGCGCAGCTAGATTATGAGGTGTTCATGAGATTCTCATGGGAGACAGTATTTGAACATCTTATAAGCTTGAAATGTTTTCTATATCGCGTGAGTTTTTTGTTTCTATGAAGATGCTTATTGAGCTACATCATGTCGACTGTCAGTACAGCGTTGAGTCAAGAAAGTTGTAGTTTCTGATCGTCATGTGATAAGTGTTATTAGTAACATACGATTCAACACATCTTCCATGTCTCATAGGTTCACGTGTCGTGCAATACCATTGTTGTATGTATCTTGAGAACAAGACAAACATCTGGTTGCTCTTCCACCTCTTTTCTACTTGATCTTCTGTGGCTACATGCACAGGGAAATAAAAACCGCTAATTGACAGCAAAGTTACTGCAGTTCTACCCCGGTTTGACTGCCGATTTACCGCTGGTAGTACCGCGGTACTACCAGCGGTAAATCGGCAGTAAATCTGCAGTAAACCCGCAGTAAATGCGTAGTAAAGTAATTGGTATTCAAATCTACCACAAATTATCTAAAATAAAACTTTTTCAAAAAACAGTTTAATTTAACGCAATAGGAGCGCTCTATGCATCCTATCAGCATCAAAGTATAATATGATACCTTTCCGTTCTCGAAAAGTACCTCAAACTTGGGTAATTAAACCGAAATCAACTCAAACCTCAACGACTAGTGATGGAGAAGTCCGTACTTAAGAAAGGGCGGAAAATATTTTTTTTCAAAATTCGTTTTTAAGGGTGAAAATGCATTCAATTCTCCAATATGCATGAATATAATTTGTACATCAGGATATCTGAACATATTTCTCGAAAATCATGATTTGGTGAAGAAATTGAAGTTATTAGCAACAACCATGAAAGTTCTTCTCTTAAATTTCCAATATATGGTTTTCCATCATGATTTGCTAAGTAAAATGTTAACTCGTTCCATTTTAAACGATTGAATACTCATATTATAGAAATGCAGTTGCCTGTAACTCACCATAACGATCGAAATAAAAGTTGAGCTGTCAGACTTGAAAAAAAATATCTGCTCATTTTCTCGAAACTGATTTGTATAATCTCCGATACGTTTATCCCTTCATTTTTTGAGTTTTAATATTGCATTTCCACACGAAACACGCACTTCTGAGTAATTTACTATGAATCTACTGCGGGTTTACTGCGGGTTTACTGCACGTTTACTGCGGATCTACCACGGGTTCGCCTTACTACGGGTTTACTGCGGATTTAACCCTGGTCACGAAATTCCTATGTGTGGATACTGTCTTTTTCACACAAACACATGTTGTCTGAGCGATTGAAAGTAAACAAAAAAACCTATTCCGCTCAAAAATAACTCCCGGTACTAAAGAGAACGGATTGAGATTTTAAACTGAAAATAACGGATTTAAATTTTGATTAGGTACCTGAAAAAATATAGGAATAGAGAATAATAAAATATGATACGTCTGGTGTCGCCATCGAATCGCCCTCCTTCCCTTATTCCAACTCCGATTTATAACATTTTGGATAGGTCCTTATTTATATTTCTTTATTGTTCGTCTTATTCTCTTAGAATGCGCTAGATTACTTGTCTTCAGAATGTACTAAACTACTTGAGTCAATCACCATAACAATCGAATGTGATCCTTAATGTTGAATAACACAATATGCCCTTGCCCATTTTGATTTTAAGATTGTCTGAGAACCATAAATAGTTAGTCATGGGCCGGATTCCTTGCCGTTTACCACTGTTTAATTGCTCTCAATAGGCGCGCCTCTACCTCGTAAACGTAGGCTGCGGAATCAAGAATATTGCGCGAGAGAAGGGTCGAACTGACTGGAATGGGTTCGCCTACCTCATATCGAATCAATAAGTAGAGGCATATATTTTGTAGTGTGTGACGAAATAAACTAATGAACATCTGCATAATATTTTAATTCTATAGTTTGGAGTTACATACGTCCTTACTTGAATAAAGGTTTTCACGCGCTAGTTTGTTCATTATATTCTCTGTTCCCGGTAATCCTCTTCCCCTACCCAAACTTTCACAATCCGTATATTTTCGAGATTATGGAATCGTGTATTTCGAATGTTTTTCAAACTCAACAAAAGTTCAATACTGCCAAAGAAGATGTAGAATTTGTACTTCTGATGCTTAACAATTACTGTGACTTTCTGTGTCACTCAACTAATCAGTCATTCCAATAAGCTCGGTTTCATGACTAACGTTATTATATAATGGCAGACAGTATCGGAATATGATCATATGTGTATGGTACACATATCTAACGTGACAGTTAAAAGTTGAATACTTAGTAATTGTGTAAGTTTTACCAACTACCGTCACCGTTACTTACTGAGTACGGCTTATTATATGTGAGTTACTGGAAACAATGCTTGAATGGTTTAAAATTCTGGCAACAAAAAATATTTTGGAAAACATAATTTTGTACGAAGAGAAGTTCGAAAACCTTGGCGCGATGCAAATAGTTGTCCGTGTGAATGACACAAACGAAATCTATTCAAGGGCTGTCCGGCAGACCTGCTCCATTCGCATTCGCTGCGCTCCGTTCAGGTGGGATGTCGGACCAACCCTGGCACGGTGGTGGCAGCCTTCGAGGGAATTCAGGATGGACTGTCTCAGTGCAGGGAACGAATGCGGTATACATCTACGTCATAGTCTCTTTTCTCGTCGCCTCCACCAAAACATCCCATCCCTCCACATACCCGTGATCTCTAAGTGACTACTGTGGCCCGACTCACAGTACATTGAAAAACATCATCCCCATGAACCTCATCTCGCCAACTTTGGGCGAGAGTCTATTGATCGCTATGCTACAAAATTGCAAATTTTTCAGCTGTTGATGTACCTTGAAAAATCGTGTGAAATACTAATATGGGTATGAGGATTACTACCCGTTCAGCGTTTGTTGAACACGACACTTGAAAGTTGCATTTTTCAAAATTAATTCCCATGTTTTGAATTATGTTATAGGTATCAACCGTGGGATTGTATGGATGCCGGCAACATTATGCACGACCCGCCAATACTCAAATATGGTAAGAGCGTACATTCTCCGTTGCACGACCGCTTCATCATTTATAGTGGCTTTTCGAAAAAAATAATTGTACAAACTGACTTGAAACACAGCAGCCCACACCGAAGCCTTGAAAAAAGTGACCATAAAGTACACTTTCATGTCGTGACAAACTCCCTTCAATGGGATGGATTGGAGTGATTTGTTATGTTGCTCTGTATATCGCCCTATCCCGCCTTGTTTGTAGTTTGATACCGTGGCTTCTAGATATAAAGTCGTGAATAATGTGGTGTATCGATATGAAATCACAACGAAGATCGCTGTAATTGTATGTTGTTGAGGTACTCGGGAGGCTGCCCTCATCTGGGCTCTATCCTCTGCGGGTGCCGCCTGGGGGATTGCCACCGCGTGTGCGCAGGGCTGGATAACTGACTGCAGCTGCTCACAACATGGTCAAGCCGCCTGGCAATACGGAGGGTCCGATTATTTGAATTACAACTATTAGTTTTATTATACATCGCCAAACGAGTATCCGGTTTCTCAATTGTCTCACAGTCTCAACAGTTCCATTCATTCGTCCAGCGTCGTTGTGCTGAAGTTTCGTCTTCTTAACGAAAGTTTTCTGATTCTATACGTTTATGTCATAATTTTCACACGTGTCTGAATGGACGAAAGGTGAAAGAGTTGATTCTCATCCGAGTTGAATTTTGAATTTCCACTGAGAGTCAGGTACAAAACTGAATGAGTTTCAGCTGCTCGTTCGGTGTTCAGCATGGAATAATCATGAGCAGAAAGCTCTTGACAAAAAGCTCGGCCACACTCAACCCTCTGCGGCAAATCGAGAAACACAACTTGAAGGCCGGCAGACTGGTGAGTCATACTCGCTGAGAACAGCTGCGATGCCGTTTTCTCATAAACCTTGATCCCATGAACATCATCTTAGATGATCCCATGAACATCATATTCCTAACTTTTATAAGTTCATTGCTATTCGACAACGTTGCTTGAAATGTTCATGTAACCTGCTTATGAGGTTGAACGAACTACTACCAAACCAGTCTAGAGAGATCAGTATATGTTTCAATATCTGTCTTCTGTTAGGACACTTTTTTTAAAAACAATTTTCGAGTAATCTCAACGACAGAGACGGTTTCATGATTTCTCAGCAGAGGGAGTATTGATTGATCGTGAACTATTTGAAGG
Source organism: Litoditis marina (assembly GCA_964036275.1). Classification (NCBI taxonomy): domain Eukaryota; kingdom Metazoa; phylum Nematoda; class Chromadorea; order Rhabditida; family Rhabditidae; genus Litoditis; species Litoditis marina. The sequence goes on along the minus strand of OZ038438.1, from coordinate 9,997,392 downwards.
CAGTTAAGAAGACGTTGATATCATCGTGCAAATGTCATGGGGTTTCTGGATCATGTCAACAGAAGACATGCTGGAAGAAAACCGCCACTCTTGATCACATTAGCGAGTACCTGATGAAAAAGTTGGTGGTTCGATTTTTTGCTTTTTCCGTCATTTTCTAGCAGATTCTAAAATTATTTTAATTCACTTTGCAGTTTTTTTGTTAAAGGGGGGCTGCATTGAATGTTCAAACAAAAGATCGAACTGAGACAGTTCGATATGTGTCCTTTTCCAACTGGAATGTCCAATTCAAAGTTCTATTTTCAAAATTTCACTGACTTTTTGCTTACTGTCAGGGACGCAGAGGATGATTTGGAGTGGATGAATATTGATTGTGCGCACTTTTCTGACTCTCGTGCCTTTTCGGCTAACGCCGTTAGCCAAACTCGGCATTCAATGCAGCCCCCCTTATCCATGTACAGCAAACAGTAGAGAGTAATGAGATATATATGTAACTTCATGAGATGAGCAGATAAGAATAGAGAATAGATTCCCAGTAAATTACGTGCTCAGTGAAAGGTTTGCCACGTGTATTTCCACGAAATTGACGATTAAAATGAAGAAACCGTTCAGGTACGCCACGTCTCGCCCGTTCGCCGCGGACAATTCGGTGAAGAACGCCGATTTGGTGTACGCGGAGAAGTCGGTGGATCCGTGTGCCAAACAGTCTCCCGTTCCACGGGTTTGCGCCTGGAGGAACGAAACACACACCCAGGGGGATTGCAGCAAACTCTGTTGCGGACGGGGTTTCACGGTCAGTCTCTAACCTCGCCAACAGAGAGGGTGAGCAAACTCGAGCTGTAGTTCCATCTCGACACACGCCGCGTTTCACGAACTTTGACCGAACGGCCGCGGGATGAAACTGGAAACTAACGACACACCGCATAGGTTTGCATCGGATAGTCTTGTATTTCTCCGTAGAACAGCCAAACGACGCTTAATTGCTCCGTTATCCAGCTACAAACGCAGCAGAATGGCAAGAATGGAGGGTTTCAGGCTTACTTCCCTAGATCAACCTTTTCAGTCGATCCAATGGAGACTCTAGTAACTAGGAAATGTGTTAACACGGTTGACTTTTTGCAGAATCCTGTGCTGAAAGGGTATATGTTTTGGATGTCATCATGAAAAACAAGCAATCTGCTAGCTAACGAACAGTTTGACACGCACAATAGGGCTAGTTTCTCATAATATCGGAGATCTAGCCAAAATCTAGGGTGACTACATCAACGTCACAGATTGATTTTTTGGAGACCGTTATGAGAAATGAAGTCGAATTTCAGATCACTCACGAGGTGATACACTACAAATGCGACTGCAAGTTCGTCTGGTGCTGTAATTTGGTGTGCAAAGATTGTTTGCAACACAGATGGGTATCAACTTGTAACTGAAGCCGTAACTGTGGGAGATATACTTTTAATGTCGACCGAATGTTCCAGAGCGATCAATTCTATCAAAAAGAATGAACTCCACACTTATAGTGTTTATTATTACAAAGCCTGTTGTGAGAATGATACCAAGTAATTGAGATTTGTCTCTACAAGTAGTGTTCTGTCTCTAGCCATCAATGTTTATGTTCGTATCACAGTGATATTTACTAGTTCCTTCTATGAATAAACCACATTCAATCAATAGATGCAGTTTCACGTAACATCGTGCTCGTGGTTTAAGATTTTTCTTAAACAGCATACGGGTTTACAGTTTGTCACAGAATTTTTTTCGTAAGCACCATATAACAATCGGAAGTTGAAATGTTTCGTCTAAATAAATGCAAATAAACTTTTTTAATGTTTTCTCATCGTGGACAGAAGGATATATATATTTGGCGATTGCAATCAGTTTTGAAAAGAGTTCCATTTAATTGGCAGGTGTGTGGCGCGCGACCTTTCTTGCGGGCCCAATTTGGATGGCTTGTTTTTTGCTGCCAGAAACACGCAATTCCATCAGACTCCCGCAGCGATTGATGCATTTCTTCCGTTTTATGCGACAAATCACAAGTTTCCGACAGATTTGGCGGCGCTTCGGGGGGACTCGAATATAATACCACCAACATTAGTCAAACAGAGATGGTAGTGGTCGGCAATATAGAGGGAGAGTTTCACAGAAAGAACATTTGACACAGTCAAAAGATAGATGAAAGTTATTTTCTTCATAGCTGACCTAATGATTTTCTCCAAAGAACTCTGTTCATCTTCTATGGAATGGTCACTTCGCGCGTGTGTATTTCAACCTTTCTTGAAACGTGTGCACACGAGCTCAAGTTGAACGCACATACATCACGGAGTTTAAGTATTAATATAATAATGTAAATGAACCTTAAAGTGAAACCGGCACCGATTCCTCGAAACTCATAGATAAGGGGTTTCTCATATAAAACAATCACAGTTTCGAATGTTTATTTTTACTTCACGTGAAGTATACTCACTGCAGAGTTACTACTTCGTTACGACGGAAATAGTAGTCAGCACATTTAATTTATGAGAACCGAAACGAACATTCATCAGAAATAGGTCAACTTAGAAACGGTAGATGATCACCTTATCTGCTAAGATAGTAGTTTGATCGATTTGTTTTTCAGTTTCAATTTGCAATATCTGGAGTTGGCACTGATCAATCTACAACTGAGATTTGGACACACCCTATACTGAGCTAGTTATTATATCGCCACGTTTGTGAGAGTGAATTTATATGCTTTTCACTTATTGGATATGTGATATATTGTAGTGCTGTTAGTCATCGCTATCCGATTTGTACAGTAAGGGAAAGGAGCTAGTACAGAGGAGTTAAAATGTGTTTCCTCACCTACACTGTTGTTATAGTGAAATTGGATACTCCAGCGGGACTCTCGATTACAGAATCCGCGTTCAATTGACACCCAATTGATTTTATCAGCCTCATCCACTATTTCTACTTTGCTATAATCATAACTAGTTGAAGCTAGCTGGCCATGAAATATCTAAACTTGCTAGAGTGTTTAAGAAGGAAGCAATTGGTTTGAAAGGTTGCTGTTCCTCATCACAGTGTTGTCGAACGCAATACCTGGCTTTGCCGAAGTCCACTTTGAAAAGGCGATGACTATAGGAACAAAAGTCTACTCCGATATGTCTGCTGTAGTCTGATTCTTGCTCTTATACATATCCCATGATATTTAATAGTAGTTTTCAAAAATTCTCGGAAAGCTTTTTATGACCGTTTTCTACTGTTATGTATAAAAACTTGCAGGAGTTTTTCCAATGTACTATGTGTTCAATAGACAACTGTTAACCCTGGAACGTCTGGGGAGTAACATATAATGTTATTATCTGGTTTTAATGAGATAACGGTGACCGATTCCAACCGAAACGATTGACTCTAATGCATGAAAAGAACCACCATTGCCTCTTCGAATAAACCTTGTGGTTTTAGGCGAAACGAAGCATTATGGGATCATGGCTGCCTCACTCATGTCAGTACGGAGTATAGTCAACTGGTATTGTACTGGCAGCAATCATAGATTGGGAAACTTAACAAAGAGCTTGTTTTGACATAGTGTATCCGTGGAGTTAAATCCTTGTGTAGTGTGAACACATAGTACCCAAATTGACCAAAATATGACTACAAGTTTACATTGACCTCGAGTTTGTTTATAAGTTTGTTTACAAGTCACATTTTCGTATACAAAGTATCTTTGACCTCACTCCAATTAAGTTGACCTCACTTCAAGCTGTTAAAGCTCTCTTCCTCTTGCCCTCTCTCTCACATTTTCCCCTCATCTAAACTCTGTTTTGCATCTGTTTCTAGTCTCCCTGCCTTCATTGTATATTTCGATCTGTTTAGATTTGCCGTTCTTCTTGTTTCTCTCATAAACGTTCCGATTATTTTCCATAGACTAGCTGAACCCAAAATAACTAAAAGCAATGAAACTCAGACTCAAAGGCATACCTCAAATTTGCAATTCCTTATATAATGTACGACTGGACAAAACTTTTGTTTAACTCGGCCCTTTAACCTTTTGATTTATAAAAATTTTCAGCTACACATGAGTTGAATTGTTTTTGTTATTAGTACTTCTATAAATGATAATATTCGGGATCTACACCACTTTCACATTTCATTGTGTAGATGGGGATTTAATTATTACATTCCATGGTCCCACGTTATGTAATAAATACAAGATTTGATTCGATTCGAAAGCTTATAAGCTATAGTTTCGCGTTCTAGTCTGCCTTGAGCGTTCATATTTCCAGTGTTTTCTCTCGAATGTGGAACCCTTCGTATGTTCATCATAAGCTCGTGACTCACAGTCAAATTGGTTTTGTTCAATGATGTGTTTGTCTTCCTTGTACAGACATATAAGATTTCTCCCGAGGAGACAGGTTGGTTCCTAGAATGCTTTGCGTCTCAACGATTCACGACAAGATGTATCCAATATCTGAACTATTACCCGGAAATCTGTGCGGTGTGTTCGAATTACACGAACGAAAAAGTGTAGGGTGATTTGTGTTCCATAGTCGATAAAGGACAAATGATCATTCTAGGTAAGAAATTGAACGGGAAAATAGCTAGAATCCATTCGGGTGAACTCTTAAAATGAGCGTTTAACAATATCAAATCCCGATTTGCATTGGAAAGGGTATACCAGTCGTTGAAAATTTTACCGAAGCTGTAATCACGGTAGGCATGTCCAGACGCTCTGAACCCACTCTGCGTCTCTCGCTCCCTATATCTCTTGCAACATGTGTCCGAATGGATGCGAGTGCGAAGAACTATACTAGGAGTAAATTGAACAGTCACGTGGAGTTAGTATTCTAATTAGGAATCGTGCACTTTGTTATTGCACGTTTCCGAGTTCTGCCGTGTTCGACACGCGAGTGCGAAGAACTATACTAGGAGTAATCAAAGAAGGACGATGATGTGGTTCAATCCCGACCCGACGCTTCAGTCCTTTTAACTGCAATACATTTCTCAATTGCAGTTTAAAGGACCGTTGACACGGGATTGGTCCACCTAATCGGCCTGCTTAACGTGACTGTGCAATTGACTATTAGTATCGAGCATGTTCGAAGAGATGCAAGTCAGGGATAGCCTTCACGTGATCTCAGATTCCTCTTGCAGGACAGACATCGCAATTGTTAAAAAAAATTATCTGTGGTCCGCGAAAAAAAAAACTGCAAAGTGTTAAATAGATCACACCCACCAACAATTTTTTGAGAACATAAAGCTACATATGATACTCAACTTCATAGAACACTGATGTTAACATCAATTACACATGAACGAGATTTCATCTTCTGGGTCACACGAATGACCAAACTACAAGTGGATCGAAACGTGGAAAAAAGATATATTGCTTGACGGCTTCACATCGCTGCACACACAGTGCTAATCATATTTGAAACTGAAATGTTTGGGCGTATAATTGGAATATATGCGAACAATAGGTCTATTAGGAATGCTGTTTATAGATGCATCGTTTCAGTTTCCTATACCATTCAGAATCATTTTCATATTCATGCTGCAAAATGATCTGTCTTATAAAATAGTCTATAGGGAGTGACAAAATCTTCGTTGTAGTCCGATATTGATTAACACTATAATGTTTAAATTTCGACCAAAAAGAAATGGATCAGACTACAAACACAGCAAGATAGCAGCAAGCACCGTTTAGGTTCGCTCTGGAGCGTTATAATGGAGTGAGAAACGCTATACGCAATTACGTAATTAGGTAAAAACGGTTAGAAAGAAGGATGTCGATGGCAACATAAGAACGTCTTATGTCTGCTCCGTAACGTTCCGAATGTTTGAGATGTGGTTGTTGGACTAAACTACATTTTGGGAATTGTTACGTTTCAACGCTAACTCTCAAGAGCTCATTCGGATACTACCATGTTTCATAGTAGAAAACACTATGCATTTTCGAGTTGGGTTGTCTACGCGTATTGAGCTAATTCGGCTGTCCGCAATTCAAAACTCAAAGTTGACATTTCTGAAATTTTCATGTAGTGTAGGTGTGAAGAATATTATGCATACATAACTCATCATTTTGACCTCAATTTT